>CM040238.1:155293994-155881494 GCA_022545495.1 Chrysanthemum lavandulifolium | reverse complement strand
TATGCATCTAAACCTTTACACGAGCACCGCTAATTTTGTAATTTTACCCTATATCAAGCATGTCATGAAGAAACAAAACAATGTACTAAAAGATATACATCTAACAATACACAGCAAGTTAGCAATTTAACTTTATGAATAAAAAACACACATCTCAATATATTATACTAATACTTTTACATGCACCAAGACAACTTTTTTAAAGTTGTCACAACTTTAACTTTTTTAAAGCTGATTTTACAACTTTAACTTTAACCAATAAAATGTACATATTTTGCTTTACCTAATAAAATGTACATATTTTGCTTTAACAATAAATGTACATAAACTACAAATCCAAACGCAACAAACAAATAAACCAAATGAAGAAACAACCTTGCGACAAACAGAAGCAGAAATATAACCGTAAAATAAAGCTAATAGCAGATCGATAGCAAGAACTGAAAGTGACTGGTCAAATATGCACTATGTTTCAAGAAAACACTAAGTACATGCACAAAAGTATCAATTATTCAATCAAAATTCAAGACAAATTGCATACCACAAACAATAGATCTGCTTTTGTCAGCGACATGTAGAGTTTCTTGGCTTCAAGAAAGAATCCAATGGGCCCACTTCTTCAAAATTTCAGTCCCAACTCCGAAGCACCCTACACCCATGTCAATAATACACACATACATTTACATAAGAGAAAAAATCCCACTTTGCATAAACATAAAAACAAGTACTTACAGGACCACCTTGCAACCAAGAATAGGCCAAGGATTGTTTGGATCTTTAGTCCTATATGGACTTTTATAATACCACCAAAACATATGTGCTTCGTGTTCATAAACATTAAAACACCATCAACACATAATACCACCAACACATACATTTACAAAGGAGTGGTGCGGGTGGCTCGTTGATGGTGAAAGGGTGGTGGTGAGATGTTTTTACGGCGCGTGTGGTAGAGTAAGGTGATGAGGGGATTAAGGGGAGTCTTTTGGTGGTGGCGGTGTAGTAAGATGAGCGGCGGTGGCTGTGTTTTGGTGGTTGCCGGCGGCGGTCAAAAGAGAGGGGAGGGATGATGAAGGGGAGAGATGAATGTGTGTATTTTTTTAGTTTAGATCTACAATAATGCCTAATTTAATGGGACATTTATTAAAAATGAAAATTACTATAATACCCTTTCGACTTTTTAAATAATAGTTTAATCTTTCTACTAATTACATTAATGCACAAATAATCATAGCCTTGATCAAGGAATCCAATGGTTAAAGTGAGTTCTCGTAGTTACCATGACGCGAGGAGTTTTCAAAATAAAGATACACTATATATATATATATATGTATATATATATATATATATATATATATATATATATATATGTATATATATATATATATATATATATATATATATATATATATATATATATATATATATATATATATATATATATATATATATATATATATATATATAGAGGGAGAGTTAACGTGAGATCAACCTTTAAAGTTGTAAAAATAAGATCAAGTCTAAAAAACCACTAAAACATTTATAAATAACAATTTTAGCAATAATACACATAAAATAATATTTTAATACAAATTAACATTTTAGTAACTAATAACAAATGATACATGAGTTTGGATTAGTGATACACGATACATATTACACTAATAAATATTTCAAATTAGATACATACAAAACACGATACACATTACACTTCTAATCAAAGTGTATCACCTAGGTTTTGTAAATTTTAGAAAGAAATCTATCGAAACTTTAACAATTTTAGTTGTAATTAATAAAAATTTATTTTTTGTTGTATGGAGAGTGTCAGCATCAAATTTAGTTGGATCTCACTATGACTTTAAGTTTGATCTTATTTGATCTGATTCTATATATATATATATATATATATATATATATATATATATATATATATATATATATATATATATATAGGATAAAGATCAAATAAAAGACAAATATCCGTAAAAAGATAAAAGATTTTTTTCAAAAAGTTCTCGAAAAATTCCAAAATAATTTCACAAGATCGGGTATGATGAGTGCATGAAAAAGTTGTGAAAAACTTTGTTCTAAAAGTGGATATTTTTCGAAAAAATTATGAAAAATACATTTAGCATTAAATCCTTTGCGCATCAAAATTGGTTTTGCATTCAACTTCTTGACTTTTTCATCAAAATAACATTGCGCATCTAACTAAAACAAGTTGAAATTTTGTGCATCAAAATTTTTTGCATCAAAATTAGTTTTGTGCATTAAAAAAAGCATATCAAAACTCAAAATTATAAAAATGTTTTACAAAAGTTTTATGCACCAACATACCGTCTTGTGGAATTTTTAGGATTTTGGAGAATTTAAAAAAAACAAATCTTTTATTCTTTTCTGGATATTTGTCTTTTTAACTTTTATATATATATATATATATATATATATATATATATATATATATATATATATATATATATATATATATATATATATATATATATATATATATATATATATATATATATATATATATAAGAATATTCGATTTTAAGATTTACGAGTTGTGGACTAAAATTCGTATATTTGGTACATGAGATTCAATTTGTTTGTTTGGTTCATGGTTTGTTTGGTGCATGAGTTGTGGAATGCAATTGGTGTGTTTGGTACATGAATTGTGGACTACAATTAGTCTCTTTAGTACATGATCTAACTCGCATTTTAAATGGTCAACATTATCACTTAAATGTTTAACTTTGAGCCTAATTTTTGGGATAAAGATCTGCAAATTTTGTACTATTAGATGTGTGTGTGTTTAAGTTTTTTCTTATTTTAAATAAAATATTCAAAAAACAAGTTTATAACTTTTTCTAAATTATTGAATCGTTATAAGAACGCAGATGAGTATTATACTAGTTGTTTGTTTGTTGACACGGTAATGAACTTGGTATCTCCATAGGCGATTTTTGATGATTCACTACATCCTAACCGATTCTAATTCATTACCAGAGTATTTCGTGTAGTGATTCATTGTGATGCTATACTCATTAAACAATACGATCAAATTCCATTAAACAATAGGTCGGTTTGTAGTAATTCATTAAACTAATCGTTTGTGGATTGTTATAGATCGGTTGGTTTGTTTGATTATTGATCCTGGAAAAGTGACGATTCCGTTTATTTAATCCATAGTCGTTCTTATTGTGGATTGGATTTATTACCTATAGTTAATGATCATATATTTGTTGGTGTGGTGCGAATCGAATTAGGGTTGCAACCTTGATTCGATTTGCTTTAGTTGTTTGTGATGTTGGTCGTCTATGTAATTGATTGGTGCTTGAATCGGGTGCTGCGGAGAAAATGGAGAAGGGTTTTGAGCAGAGAGGTGTTAAAGAGAGGAGATTAATAAAAGGGGCGAATCACATTGTCTGGATGGTTCGACTTTGAAAGTAATGTGAATATGGAAGACACTGGTTCTTTAGGCGATAAGATTCGGGATATTGAGCGTCAAATGTTTGAAGGTGAGCTAGTGTTGATGGAAGATGTTGGGGAACATGAAACCTTTAAAAGCCGATGGTTAAGCCAACACAATGGAAGCGTTTCTAAGCTTGTCACCTTCGTTAGGTACCCTAATTCATCTACCAAAGTTGATAATGTTGGTCCTAATGATAATGCATCGAAGAAAGGGGCGATGGTTGATTAATGTGCTTAAGAATGCTAAATTGACATATTCGAATCTTCTTAATAAAGAACAAAGTAAGCTGTTAATTTTCATACCTTAGTAGCCCCGAAGTAATGGGGTTGATGTTTCTATTTCATTAAATTCTCTTCTTGAAGTTAATGAGCGATTTAGCAATTCGGTTTATGGGTATTTCTTAGGCAAAAGATTGGCATATCCGGTTGTGTAAAATTTTGTTAAGAACACTTGGAGCAAATATGGTGCAGTTAGAACTATGATGAACTCTAAAGGCTCGTTTGAAAATGGTCAATGGTTAATTAAGTAATGTGCCATTAATTCTAAAAGCGTGGTCTTGAATCTTAATTTATCAAAGGAGGACTTGTCTAACGTTCCCGTTTGGGTTAAATTCTATGATGTTCCTCTTCTGCGTTTACAAAGATGGGTTGAGTGCTACTCAGCGGCTAAACTTTGTACACCATTGATGTTAGAGCGCCTATCTGAGAGATATGTTTACTGAGTCATAGGGTAGGTCGAGTTATCCGAGAGCTATGATTGACTTACAGTCGATTTGGGGTTGAAGGATACTCTTGAGGTGGCAATCCTAAAAATAAAGGGTGATAAGTATATTTTGAACACTATTCGAATTGATGCAGTGAAAACCACCAAGATGTTTCAATTGCAGGTGTTTGGCCACCTATTGGACCAATGCCGAAGAAGATTGTCTCCGATATTTTGAAGAATACAAAAGCGACTAGCAAACAAGTCGTGGTGTTCATATTGGTTGAAGTCACATCTTGTTTACAAATCGTTTCAACCAAATAACGACAAGAAGGCGGATTATATACAGCCAAAGTCGAAGGTTTGGTGTGCTACACAAGTTGTTAATACTAGTTTTACTTCAAATTATTTTTATGATTTTGGCGGTATGGGTGACATGAAGGATGCTATGGTTTGGGTCATTTTAGTTCCATTAGTAAAAAAAGGTGAATAATTTATAAGAACACGGACCAACGCTAATCGTGTAGAGGATGCTAACAAGGATAAGCGGGTGTTGTGGAATCGGGTTCTATACCTAGTACTTCAATGAATTTGCAAGATGGTGATTCGAAAAGTGAGTTGAAGAGTATGATAATGAGGCTGCTTCGATTTATGGCATCTTTATATAAGCGATATGGGGATGGAACTAATGACACGAGTCTCGTGAACTTGATGAGTGCGACTTGTATGGCGGATATGAAGATGTGGTATCGGACTTGGAAGAACAACTTGCATTTGTGATGTTCGATATCACTCTCCGAGGCGATTAGGCGCTAGCTTAGAAATGGTATCACTGTGAATCAAATGTAATATTGTTAGTGGTTGTTTTTCTTATAATAGTTCATAAGCTTGGTTTGTCACTCTTATGATATAGGTTTAGTTTGAAGCACAAATGGTGCGTTTGTTTTGTCTATGCAGCGGGTGAGATGTGGGATTTCACTTACATCAAATGTACTTAAACATTTTTTAGTAATACATTTACCTAGGAAACCCTTTACAAAAAAACTTGGTTTAACGCAGTACACATAATGCATAAAGTACTAACCTCGGAAAACAATATATTATACTTATTTTACTACATGCAAGTTGAGGTTAACATGGTGTAAATTTAGTGATTTGAGTAACTTTCCTTATGGATATTATAAAATAATTTGAAGTCTTTAAAATTTCAAGTTTGTAGAATTCAACTTTTAACATTTAAACAATTGTTTTTAACGAAAATTTATATCTTTCTTAATTACATTTATTATATAAATTCAACCTTTTGATGTTATAAAAGACATAAAATATTTAATATTTACATATCTTAACTTTTTAGCTACTTATAAAGTATGTATAAAATCTCTTAATCTCTTAAACTTCTTAATTTTTTAGTAATGTTCCATACCTATTTCACCCCTTGTTATAATAACAAAGTTTGACTTTACATTATTAGATTGGTCTTTTAATTCTAACATCTTCTTGTAAACTCATAAATGAAAAAGTCAAGAATATCTTTAGTACTATTTTACTTTGGTTTAATAATAAAAATGACAAGTTAACACACAGTAGCTTTTTAATTCTAAAACATGTTTCCAAAACAAGTTAACATAGGGTGGTCTAATAAATATTGAACCCGTAAGTTTTGCATCAAGGGTTAAATCAAAATCACGATTTCGCATGTATACTTATTTGCCGCTATACATCATTACTTTGTGCGGGTATTCATCTAGTGTTGTAAGAAGCTCTAATCTTTAACATATTAAATAATAGTTTATAATAAGAATATAACTAAATTTATATATTTACATAATAGTTTTTTCGCTCAGACTTTCGGTCATCCGACTGTTCACGGTTCAACCAATCGGGTCAACCCGAGTTTTAAAGGCTGGTGCTACTATAAATACGTAATAACGACCTCTACTCTCACTTTCTCCACAAATTAGTAAACACACAAATAATGCTCATATACACCGTTGTCACTCTCGTTGTCACTCTCATATACCTCATTGTCACCGTTCTCACATATTAATACACACTTCAATATTCTTTGATAAACATGAATACTTACTCTCACACCGGAGCTTAATCGTGGGGTTCATCCCTATGGTAAGGCTAACAATTTACTTTCATTTGTGCAGGAATCTAATCCATTACTTGTTTTAGTACAGATTCAGCCCATTGACAACCTGTTGGCTCGGCCCAACATACGTTCTCTACACATATCTTAACCCGTCACACTTTTTGTACTAACAAGTTGGCGTCATCCGTGGGACTAGTACACAACTACGTTCTTAAAAATACTCACTATGAGCACTCAATCCGGACCTTCTCCTTCGCTTTACGTAAATCGTCGTGGAACACGACGGAAAGGGGAAAAGAGCGACTTAGGAAGAACATGAGAGACCGCTTCCGCGCAACTCTCGAGAATCTGCGACAAGTATTACCACCAGATTTTGCCAATCATGTCTGAGAAATTTCGTCAAGAAAAGAAGCGGCAGGAAGCTCAAGGCATTAGAATCAATGAAAGCCCGACTTGATTTCCAAGAAGCTTCGCAACATTCCGAATCGAGAACGCCGGACATAAGAAAAGATTTGAGGAAAAACTCGAATCTAAGAGACATCAAAGTGCATACGAAGATTTCGTTGAAGAAACGACCGATCTAAGTCACCAAGGAGAAGAGCATGGAAAAGCGGTGTTTAAAAGATTGGAAAAGGCGTGTTCCATAGTTTGAGAGATAAAGAAAGGAGCTTGTCGGTGTACTCGGAGATTCCAAATGCCCAAGCGATGAGTGTCTAAATACTCATCATTTTTATTCCATCTGCTTGCAAAAGCAGTCAAAAACACTTTGAAAAGTCTCAAAAAGGAGAAAAAAATATTTAGGCGTATTTTATGCATAAATTGTCAAATCTAGTCCCTGGTTATTCAAAACAAGTTAATTTTTCATAAAAGGCCCTCGAGGATTTTCAAGTTGTCAAAATTAGCCTTATAAAATTCAATCTTGCCAAAATGGCAACTTTAGTCCCTGAAATTTCAAAGATTGATGAAATTACCCAGGACATTTTAATTTGAAAATTATTATTTTTGGTCCTTGGGAAAATTAAACTTGTCATAATTGGTCCCTATGATGAATATTGGATAATTCACAGTTTGGTCCACTTGGTTTTTGTGGTATTGCAGTAATAGTCCTTGTGATTAATACCAAGTCCACTACTAAACCTTGACCACCCTTTTCCCCTTGAACCCCCATTACCACTTGACCTCCCTTCCATTATGACCCCCCCATCACCAATAATAAAAACGCTTTTTATTTTACCTTTCCCTCCTCCTTTCCCCTTTCTCTGAAACCCAGAACCAACATCACCCTTTTACCCAAATCCCACCATCCCAAAACACTCAACCTCACTCAAACCCTTTTACCCAGTCACCCCAATTCCCAAACCCACTCACAGTTTCCTCCTCTTTCCAATGCCAAGTGGCAATCTATGGATTGAAAAACCTCAACAAGGGCTCGGATTGCCCCAATCCTCTACCTACTTGATGGACGGTGGGATTAAGCTCAAAAGCACATTTGGAGTTGTGGGTGTTTGCCTCAGAACAAGCACACAAAGGAAGAATTGAAGACCATCAAGACCTAGCTCGGTGGTATAAATAGTGACATTGTAGCCATTGATAAGGCATTAGGTTTTCAATAGAGTTTTAGTTTAATTTATGTTTTTAACTTAGTTGTAATGTTTTACTTTTATGAATGAAAAAAAGTTTTCTTATTTTCTTATTTTACCTTATAAGTACTTGAGTGCTTATTAGTTTTTTATAACTTGCTATATAATCTAAAGTCTTCTTGTACGCTAATCGGTCTTTGAAAAGAAAAAGCCAACTTGAGTTTTAAACTTCTTTTTCAAAAGCAATTACACCACAGCAAAGGGTGTTTGGTTTGCACCTCAACTTAATCAAAACAAGTCCTACCCACTTTGACTTTACAAGTCAAAGTGGTTTTAATCTTCAAAATAGTTTGAGTAAGATTTAAGTTGATTCAAGTCCTTTTGGTAAGTTTTGAAAAGAAAAAAAAATTGTTGTCTTAAAATTACTGCACAAGACGATGGCGATTCTTTCTTTGTTCATGAGCTTATTTAATAGAGCGATTTGAAGTCCAAGTTTTGTAAAATCTGTTTTCTTGCATCCTTATCTAACCATCTCAATTTGTCTTTACTTTATTTGCATCTAGGATAGCTTTAAGCTTAGCTTAATTGCACTCAAAAATCTGTCCTTCGGCTTTGTTGGATCATCTCAAAGATAAACCCGACCACAAAGCGAACTTAGCTTATTTCTAAGCCATAAAAAGCTTTTTCTTGGATCTAATTGTTGTTTTTAACATCTATGCTAGATTAACTTTGCTTTTGTAGCTTTTGATTGCCTTGGAATCTCACCTCGACTTGAAAATAAGCGTAAGCAGGCCACCTTAGGTTGTTTTAGCACCTTCTGATCCATAGTAATTTGATGAGTGCTTATTTAGGTGTTTAGTTGTTCTTTTTAGGATTCCTAGATAACTCCAGTATTATTAGAATTAGGATAGATCCTTTTTAGCTTACATAGAGCTTATTTCGGTTTGGTTATTGCTTATTGTCATTTGAGTAGTTGCTTATTAGCCTAGGTTTCCTTAGTGTAGCTCCTACTCCATTGTTTTTCCCATAATCTTTTAAAGCAACTCACTTCTTGTTGCTTGTTAGTTATTTACTTAGCTTGTTTGTTCCTTTTTAATAATCCATTGCTTATTTGCTTATTTGTGTTTAGGTGTGGTGATTTGGTGTTTGGTTTTGCTTTATTGGCCCTTGTTTGGAATAAGCGATCATAAGCGCTTATTCTAAACTTTCACCTAAAAGTTTTTACAAAATTTCCTTATTTTGATCTCACAAAAGTAGTTGAAAAGAAAATCTAAAAAAAAATGTTTTGCAAAAAGCGCATATTGGGACTCGAACCAGCCATCCAAGCTCACACATGACACGCTCTGGTTTGCCACTTGGGACTTGTCTCGTTCAAGTAATGCACCATTTAATCCTTAACCTTTAAGAACCTGTTTTGCTTATAAGTCACTTGGCTTATTTCCGACATTCCAAAGCAACCAGCTGTTTGTAGATTTTCCTAGAATCAATAGCAAGCAAAGCACTACGTGAATTTTTCAGATTTTTCAAAATGGTTTAGTAATTTTAATTAATTAATTAGATTAAAATAGATTTTAATTCGTGAAATTAATTTAAAATTCAAAAATTCCGGCTTTTTCTAAAATTATTTTTAGTCAATTAGGACGAAGGAAAATTAATTTCACACCGTAGCCTTAAATTGCAAAATTTTCGTTTATGGCTCGGGTGGTTCTTGGGTTCGTTTTTAGTTTTAGCACCTAGGACTTAGTGTAGCTTCGTTTTATCATTCCTTAGGCTTAGTGATAGTTTATTTTTAGTTTATTAGGGTTCCACGCTTTAATTTCTTTCCGTTAATTAATTTGTAGAAACGTAATTCAAATCAAACAAATCATTAAAACCAATTCAAGTTCAAATCACGAAACTCAGCGAATCTTTCCATTCACACCTCGTTGGGACACGACCGGAAATCACTTTTCCGGTATCACTTTATCACACCCAGTAAGATTTGATCGTTAACCTTTTCCTAAAGGGTTAATTTGTCGAATTTTACAGTTATTTTGATATCGTTGATATTGTGTTTTCACCACTCACTTTACAGAATCAAATTTTAGGCGCTTGTTGCCGGAAGTGTTTGCGACAATATCGTGAAGTTTTGCGATTAGTGACTTGAAGATCCTTCCTCGTGAAGTTATTGTTTTTATAAAAATACAAAAATACAAAAATATTTTCTTTTCTTTGTATATATATGTAAAGATTAAAAATACAAAAATATTTTTGCTTGTTGTTTAAATAATATAGAAGACACAATCAATATAACATTCTCAACCGAGGTGTTATCATTATAAGTTCGAACAAAAGATTTAAAACTTGCCTTTGTGTCGCTCGTGTTTGGTTTACTTTTATCGGTTTAACAAGCTGTGCGAGGGGTATAAGACGGCCCGACATTAAATTGCGGTGAAAAGAGACGGGTTTTAATAAGCTTCATGACGACCTCAAAAGTCTCTCCGCTCCTTTGTGCGTTTTACTTATAAAGTGATCATTTCACGTGGGATTATTGGTTTAAGTTCACCGTTGTTTTGCCTCGGTATTGTTTTAATTGAAAGTGTTGTTTTTGAAGTGCATGCGCTTTCGCTGCAAGCTCGTAAACGTAACCGTAACCAAGCAAACGTGCCGAGATACGTGCTGTTGAACAACCCACCATGGCGGAAACCAAGGAAGCGGACCTCAAGTCCAAGTACATGGTCCACAAAATCGAGCTCCCGATCTCGAGCGATGGAGGAGCTTTGCCAACCCACGATGGATGGGCAGGCGGTCCAATGCCCGGTCAACGCCGAGGCCACGGATTTTGGACTTAAGCATCACATGATTCAACAAGTCCAAAGTTTTGCCAATTTCACGGATCACCGGGTGACGATGCCAACAAGCATCTCGACAAATTTCTCACCGTCACCCAAAGTATGAAGCAAAATGGGGTCACCGATGGCGCCGCCGCTATACCTCTTTCCATATTCCTTGGCGCTTCATGCCGCCGCATGGTTTGATCGTCTTCCCAAAATTCAATCCATAGTTTCGTGAAATGATCTCAAATTCTTGGCGAAATACTTTCCACCGTCGATGGTAGCGAAACTACGGAATGAAATCGGTAATTTCGGCGGCATCGATGAGTCCTTATTTGAGGCATGGGAGCTATAAGCTTTCGATTGATCGATGTCAGAACCACAATATGTTGCTTGTCACCCAAATAGATCGTTCTATAACGGGTTAACATTGAGACATCGTGACACAATCAATCTTCGCTGCTGGGTGATACCTTTATGAAAAGGCGACCGAAGAGTGCTACAATCTCATTGAAAACATGAGCGCCCACCATAATTATTGGGATTCCTCGGTAGAGAGGAGTGAGTCAAGGAGATCTACTACCCTTCCATCTTGAATACGACTCTAACCAAAAGATTGAAGAAATATCCACTGCCGTACTTAAATGAGTCAAAATAATAACAATCAACAAGTGAATGTCGTAAACAAAAGTTGTGAAACTTGTGGTGGTCCACATCCTTATTTTGAGTGTCCGACCTCGGTGGCTTCACTCAAGAGGCGTATATGCCGCTCGGGTTCCTACAATACGGGAGGTAATTCCTACCAACCCAAGGAGACCGAAACCTTCTAAGCTATCGTTCTAACAATTTCCTTGGACCACCGGGTTTAATCAAAATCGAAACAATCAAAATGTGCAAAATAGAAATAATCGGTTCAATCAAATCAGTCGAGAATCGAATTTTCAAAATCAAAATCAAGGTTTTCAAAATCAAGGAAATTTCAATCAAAACCGATTCCAAGCTCCATGACAAGCTGTTCAAGCTCCACTCCTCGAGCTTCCATTGACATTGCTAATTACATCAAAAGCAATGAAGCTAAGATGGTGTCCATGCAAAATCAAATTACCACTTTGAAGAATGATTTCCTTCCGAGCTTAGAGCTACTAGCAACAAAATTGATCAATCTCAAAGCAAGATTAAAAGCATGTTTGCTAGTCTCATGAGTCAAAAGAATCAAGCTTCAACTTGGTGCTCTTCCGAGTAATACCATTCCCAACCCAAAAGGTGAATTGAATGCTATTGCCACCAAGTGGTAAGTCTTATGAGGACCCTCGATGCCTAATCCTTCTCCGGTGAGGGATGTGGAACGAAACCGAGGTATCAAAGGACAAGGTGCATATCTCAAGCCCACGAGTACCAAGACAAGTCCAACCTCCGGTGGTCTTACCTCCAATTCCGGAACCCGTTGTTCCGATGACCACTCCTAAGCCTTCACTTCCTTATCCTTCAAGGCTTAATGACCAAAAACTCCGTGATAAAACTAGTCAACAAATGGAGAAGCTTATCCAAATCTTTCAAGATTTGCACTTGAGATTAGTTTCATGGATCGCCTTCTTCTAATGCCAAAGTTCGGTCCAACAATCAAAAATTTGTTGAATAACAAAGAAAAGATTTCGAAATGGCTAAAACTTCTTTGAGCGAAAATTGTTCGGCGGTTATCCTTAAAAGCTTCCCGAAAAGTTAGGAGACCCGGAAAATTTCTCATCCCATGTGATTTTCAAGGCATAGTTCAATGCTCCGCTTTGGCGATCTTGGTGCTAGCATTAACTTGATGCCACATTCCATATGGAAAAAGCTTTCATTACCTCCGCTTACACCTACATGTATGATCCTTGAGCTTGCGGACCGTACAAGCTCTAAATCCGCTAGGTATAGCCGAGGATGTATTTGTGAAAGTAGGCAAGTTTCATTTCCGCCGACTTTGTTGTTGTCGAATTTGATGCCGATCCTCGAGTACCCCTCATCCTTGGGAGGTGCTTTAAAAGCAGGTCGTGCATTGATCGACGTTGATGAAGGGAAATCACTGCGGGTAAACAAGGAAGCCGTTACTTTCAATCTCAATCAAGTTACTGAAATACTCCCCAATTATGAAGACAATTCCGTCGACAAAATTGATGTCCTTGACATTGTGTCGGAGGTATTCTCAAGAAATTCTTGGATTCTCGGTGGCAATCCCACGGTTGATCCCATCGTTGCTCTCTTCCCTCCCTCACCCGCTTGAGGAAGTGACTTTATTTTGGAAGAGATTGAAGCATACTTGGCTAGTGATTACATTCCATGGGAAATTGATCACGCTCCCATCGACATTGAGGAGATATTCTTCTCATTGAGAAGTTGCTCAATGATGATCCTTCATCACTCCCTCCTCAAGAACTTCATAAGAGGAAATTAAAACAATTGAAAAATCTAATGATCCTCCCGAGGTCGAACTTAAGGACTTACCACCTCATCTCGGTATGCATTTTTGGAGGATGACAATAAATCACCGTCATCATTGCTAAAGACTTGAGTGAGGATGAAAATCGCTCTCATAAAGGTTTTGAAGTCACACAAGCGAGCCATCGCTTGGAACCTTCCAGACATCAAGGGTATTGACCCGAGATTTTGTCGCACAAAATTCTCATGGAAGATGACTTCAAACCGGCGGTTCAACACCAAAGAAGGGTGAATCCTAAAATTCATGAGGTTATCAAAGCGGAAGTCATAAAACTTCTCGATGCCGGATTGATTTACCTATCTCGGATAGTCCTTAGGTGAGCCCCGCTCATTGTGTGCCCAAAAGGTGGCATTACCGTTGTTGAAAATGATGAAAGCGAGTTGATTCCTACTCGATTGGTTACGGATGGCGTGTTTGCATTGACTATCGAAAGTTAAATGAAGCCACCCGTGAAGACCACTTTCCATTACCCTTCATGGACCAAATGCTTGAGAGATTAGCGGAAAGCGAATACTATTGTTTTCTCGATGGTTTCTCGAAGTTACTTTCAAATTCTATTGACCCATAAGATCAAGAAAAGACCACATTCACGTGTCCTTATGGAACATTTGCTTACCGACGCATGCCTTTTGGCTTGTGTAATGCTCCCGATACGTTCCAAAGGTGTATGATGGCCATTTTCCATGACATGATCGAAAAGACTATGGAGGTTGATTCGTGTAAAGTGAGTGGTGAAAACAAACACAATATCAACGTATATCAAAATAACCGTAAAATTAGACCAAATCAACCCTTTAGAAAAATGGTTAACGTGCCAAACCTCACGAGTGTGATAAAAGTGATCTGGAAAAGTGATTTCCGGGTCGTGTCCCAACGAGGTGTGAAATTGACGGAGTCGTTGAGTTTCGTGATTTGGACTTGAATTGGTTTTAATGATTTGTTGGTTTAAATTACGTTTTCTACGAATGAATTAACGGGAAGGTAATTAAGGCAGGGGAACCCTAAATAACTAAAAATAAACTATTACTAAGCCTAAGGAATGATAAAACTAAGCTACACTAAGTCCTAGGGTACTAATTTGCAAAAGCGCAAAACCAAGAGCTAATCCAGAGCCTCGAAAGTGAAAAGATGCAATTTAAGGCCTATGGATCGAAACTAATTTTCCTACATTCTAAATGACCAAAAATAATTTTAGGAAAAAGCCGGGTATTTTTGGATTTTATTTTATTTATTATGAATTAAAACTAAATAATTAATTAAAAATAATAAATGATTTTGGAAAATTCTGAAACATTTACTAAAAATACTTTAAATGAAACTAAATTAAAGAAAAATAGAAAAAATGCGGACTGCTTTTGAAATAAGCAGTCAAAAAGGCCTAATGAGCTTAATAAGGGGAAACTGCTACGTATGTATAAATAATTAACTAAGGAGAACTCAAACAAAAGCTACTCTAGCACAGATGGTAAAGTGTGGGTGTGTTGTGCGTATGCGGCGGAGACGATAAGCGGTGTTCGAATCCTGCCTTGCCCATTTTTTTTCACTTATTATCTTTTTTAAAATTTTCTTTAACAAACTAACTGAAGGAACAAATGAAAACTTGTTTACTGAAACTAAATCTTACCAAAGCTTACAATCTAAGCTGTTAGCAGATTAGACAAGAAACAGAAGCAAAAAAAAAAAAGATAAAAATAAGGGGCTGTTTGGATAATGGTTACTAAGGGGGCTGTTTGGTTTCTGCAGTGAACAACACAAAAAAAAAAACAATGACACTGTTTGGTTTAAGAAGCTATGTTCTTTATATGAGAGGGTTAAAAACAGTCCCAAGTGGCTTGTTTGAGACAAAATTAAGCTAATCATATAAGCTCTAAAGACCACAATAAGCTAAAACACTTAATCCTTATATGCCTAACTACTTATAGAACCTAAATCAAATTCTACAACTAGCTCTAGCTCATTTGACACACTCCAACCAAACACCCTTTGATAACTGTTGGACACAAAATAAGCGAGATAAAGAGCACGGAATAAGCAATCAAAGGAAAGAAAAGCAACATGGACTGAAAATAAGCTACTATCATTGAATTAAACTAAAGGAACAAGGGGAAAAACAGTTGGCTTCATAAACTAATCTAGTGGGAGTCCTAAACTAAGAAAATGAGAGAAATAAACGATGGAAGCTACCAAAGGGGAACAAGAATCAATCATTTCCTACAACTAAATAGCAGCAAATCAGTAGTAGAAAAAAAAACTGTGGTGCAGGGCACTTACAAGGACTGAACAGGCATCTTTGAGGTAAAACTAAGTAATCAAAAGCTTCCAAATGGCAATTAAGCGAAGTTAGATGAACTAAGGTATAATAAGATTAAATAAGAGCCAATTAAACTAACAACAAACTGAATTAGGACCCTATATTTGATGATGAACAAACTCATTGAGGACAAGGCGGTGGGACATATGATGATCCACAAAAGCATTTTTAAAACTCAAGACCGACTTGGAAAACTTGAAAGATAAAATGAGAAACCTTAGGGAACCTTTATAAGCTCAAACAACTTAAAATCCATTCACATAACACTTATAAATCTGCTACATCCAAATACCCCTTCGAGGCAGAAAATGAGTTTTAGAGCACTAAAATTTGAAAACTTTAAAAACCTGATAACACCTTTAAAAAATTCAAAACGTCTTAACACCAACCAAGATCACAATAGACAAATTAAAGAACAATGAACAAGAAGTTCAACTGCATAGGCTAAATAAAACTGAAATTGAAATAAACTTAAATTGCATTGAAAAATTAAATGTTTACAAGGTAAGTAAATAACAATAAACCTAAATTGGAGCTCGAACCAGTAGAGTTCTAGACTAAAAACTGAATTAAACTAAAAAAAACTAACTAAAAAAAATTAACTACTAACTCTTGAAAAAACTCACAGTAATTGGCATACAAACTCCTATTAATACTAAGCTAAGAAAGGGTCTTCAATCTCCTCTTTTGTCTTCTTCTGCAGTGTTTCTTGTGTGAAACAAGCAAGACCAACTTTGTGCTTTCTTGATATGATCCAAGCCGTCCATCGGTAGGTACCATTTAAAGGAGATCGAGCCATCTATTTGGATTCTTGTACCCTTGGATTCTTTGAGGTGGACGGGGAAGAGGAGAAGAAATTGGTAGTGGGTTTGGGAAGTGGGATAAACGGGTAAAGAGGTGAGGTTGGGTTGAGTGTTTTGGGATGAAGAAAACTTGGGTAAAGGGAAGATAGGATGCCCGGGTTTTGGGTAAAGGAAGAAGAAGATGGGAGGGAAAAGGAAAGATGGTGGTGTTAACAATTTACGGGTATAAGTATTGGGCTTGGGTATTGGATCATGGATGACGTGGGTTTGGTTTGGACTTGGATAAGTAGTGTGGCCATGGTGTATTTTAGGGACCAAAGGTGTAAAAGTGGAAATCCGGGACTACTCATGTAACTTCGAAAATTGATCCAAGGACGGCTTTGTCATACTCAATAGTGTAAGGTCCATTTTGCCATCTTTGAAATTTGAGGGTATTTTCGCCAATTACGAAATCTTAGGGCTAAACTAGCCATTTTCTGATTTCGACACGTTTTACTGTTTTGCTCGGTTTCAGATCCTTTTGTACTGCAAGACATAAAACACACTCCGAGGATATTTTTGACGATTTTGAGCGTATTTGGGTGTTTTAGTCATTTTCGTGGTCTTAGGCGGGTAAAAGCGATGAGTGAATAAGCACTCATCAAAATCCCCACACTGGCGATTGCTAGTCCCTAGCAATCTTTTGAGAAAAACTTAATGGATTTGAATCTCTTTACCAAAGCCATTACTTACGGAGTAGCCAAATGTTTCGGTTCAAGTAAGAACTATGGTACATCGATAACTATATGATTTTGAGCAAATCACCGACTTTCAACGGTTTGATTTGTCTTTACGAAGCCGTTTATACGGACTAGCCAACTTTAGATAAAATATCTTTGGTGAGTTGATTACCAATTATGGTTTTCAACCGCCTTTACCACAAGCCATAAACTTGGGCTAGCCAACTCTTCACTAATTAAAGATATGGTGAGTGAACACCATACAATTTTGGGCAAATTGCAAGCCGTCAACGGATTTGAGATATCTTTACCAAGAGCCGTTTGCTCTGGATTAGCCAATCCTTTTGTTTATTAGACATGGCGGATCGATAACCATAAAAAATTTGGCCAAAATGGGGAATTGGGTGGTATAATTTATATGATAAAATTCGTGAAATTCCCCACACTAGAAATGAATATTGCCTCAATATTCAAAGTACCGCGGTTATGCCGAACCGAGAACGTAAAAGGAAAATACTACGGCCATTATTTGAATTTTTTTTTTTTTTTTTTTTGAAGACTTTATATACAATGGGCAACTCCCAGCACTAGGAGTGGTAGAAAGTAGAAAGAGATCGAAATATGGGTGAAAACCCATATAGTGCCTCATCTTGTTTTTGTTTCCGAGTCGCTAGCTTGACTCGGCCCAATTCATTGGTCCATGGGGAGCAAGTGGAATAGAAAATCGCCATCGGACTTTCATTCAAATGGTTTAGATAAACATTGAATGTGCTGAAAGTTCCACTCCGATGAGATATAGCCGGCTCAAAAGAATGAGAAATGCCGGGGTCAAAGATGGTATCTTCACTCCCGTAGGAGTTATGACATGGAGAAGAATTGGGAGGAGAAGGCAAAGTGTTAACGACATGACAACGGGTGGGATGGGTGAGCAAAAGATTAGATTGAGGAACATTGACGGAATGTTCGGAAATCTTATCCACCACTGTAGCAATGAAAACGTCCGTATCGGGCTCTGAAGAGGTTCCATCATCCGGCGGTTTAGCAGGCGGACGAGTGGATGATGGACCTAAGCCATAATCGTCACTCTGAAAACCCGAAGGTTTCAAGTCATCCGGAGAAAGAAAGTCGACCTCTCCAATACGAGTGTCACTTGACGAATTATCAGAAGACCAATTGTAAATAAGATTTTCCAATTCGGTGAATCGGCTTCAAAGTCGAAGTGAGCATCATCATCTCCGGTGGAGAATGATCAATAAGAGCGAGTTCATCGGAGAACTCCTCGAGAAGGTCTAACGTCGAGTGGGATTGCCACTATTCTTATCTTCGGTAAAGATGGAGATGTAACGAGGTTCTCCATGTAAGAGTCACTATCCTCATTCGAATATCAAAGATGTGATTATCGAAACTATATTGAATTGAAATCGAAGTCAAACAGAGGATTAGTGAACGCATAGCAAAAGGTTTCTCGGACACAACGAGAATATCTTCATCATCCGTTTCAAAATCGGTTTCTATATCAAGATCATCGGGATCAACATCTCTCACTTCTTCTAAGTCGACGAGCTCGTAAGAATTTCCTCCACATACTCGATGTCTCCACACGATAAAGAATCATCAAACGACGTATAGTCATTTTCAGACTCGGAGATCACCTCAACAGGTTCTTTCGGGGTGGGAGAAGAATCATCATCGAGAGGCTCATTACACATATCCTCGGACTCACTTGGGGTTGGGACAAGGTTCTCAGTACAAGACGGTTCCGTTTCCGGAAAAGTGCTAAGATGGTCGTCCCCCATTAAAAGGTTATCCGAAGGTTCTATGGTAGGTAGGCAATATGAGGGCGGAGAGTGGACATGTGCGGTACTTTGTGGGCTTGAGATATGCACCTTGTCCTTTTTCGTCTCCCAATCTTCCTCATCCTCGTCATCGAGACGGCAAGCTTCGTTAAATAGGAGACGCTGCTGAGCAGCTTCGTTAAATAGGAGAAGCTTTTGAGTTGCTCGTTCATCGGCTAGAAATCTTTCGTTCAGCGGCTTGTTCCTCGGAAAGTTCCTCAAGAATTATCACGAGGAAATTGATCAATGATGAGGAAGTTGTGGGGTTGGATGTTGTCAAAGCGGAAGTGTTATAACAAGGATCGGTCCATAGTAATTTTGATTCCACGATTGACATTGATAATCATCATGAGGACCCTACACTTAGCACAATGAGGGTATTGGGGAGAAACTTTGAAATGATGAATCATTGAAATCTTGATAATACGGTTGTGGCTCGAATGAATTTTGTGGAGGGTAGTTGAAATCGTTTTGAGGATAATTGAAAGAGTTCGGGTTAGAATCATAAGTGAATGAATTCTCGCACAAATCGAACAACATCCATTGACAAGATAGTTTCCACACCACTCGCACATACATTTGTAACAACGAAAACCTTGTGGTAACAAGTCTCCATAACCGTAGCAATACTCTTGATCGAACGACGATATCTCGGGATGCGGAGTAGGAATCGAGGCTCAACAACATCACAAATGGTAGGTAAAGCGGTATTTCGAAGTTGAAATTTGACGAAATTCATTTAAGCAATTTTGAACAATGTTCATGAAATCGTCCAAAAAAGGTTTGAAGATTCCGGAGGTGGGACAAATGGTGTGCTCTCGAGCTAGCAATTTCCACCATTTCGTTTGGTATCCGGTTCTTGCTCTTTTCTCTTAACCTTAACCGTAAATCGCGAAGATTTTGATCAATTCTAGGCGGTTTAGGCTCGAAACAATAGAGCAAATCTCGGGTTGTGGTGGGTGGTCGGAAAAACTTGGAGAATCATCGAGAGAGTTTTATCGGATAATCGCACCAATAGCAATATTTGCTTGCTCCAACCCTTCCACACCGCTTACATAAACATTCATGATTCGACAATAAAGTCGATCCTCTTCCATACGGCTTTTGCAATGGAAACAACGGCGATGTCGATCGTCGCCATGAGAATTAAACATGTAGAGGTTAAAGAAATAGAATCAAATGGTAGAGAGGATACGAAGGATAGAATTAAACGGCAAAAGAGGGTAAGAGAAATAGAATCAACGAATAAGAGGAATGAGAAGAATATTTTTTGTATTTTTTCAAAAACGGTAACTTCACGAGGAAGGTTCTTCAAGTCACTAATCGCAAAAATCACGATATTGTCGCAACACACCTCCCCGGCAGCGGCGCCAAAATTTGATTCGTGTAAAGTGAGTGGTGAAAACAAACACAATATCAACGTATATCAAAATAACCGTAAAATTCGACAAATCAACCCTTTAGAAAAATGGTTAACGTGCCAAACCTCACGAGTGTGATAAAAGTGATACCGGAAAAGTGATTTCCCCGGGTCGTGTCCCAACGAGGTGTGAAATTGACGGAGTCGTTGAGTTTCGTGATTTGGACTTGAATTGGTTTTAATGATTTGTTGGTTTAAATTACGTTTTCTACGAATGAATTAACGGGAAGGTAATTAAGGCATGGGAACCCTAAATAACTAAAAATAAACTATTACTAAGCCTAAGGAATGATAAAACTAAGCTACACTAAGTCCTAGGGTACTAATTTGCAAAAACGCAAAACCCGAGCTAATCCCGAGCCCTCGAAAGTGAAAAAGATGCAATTTAAGGCCTATGGATGCGAAACTAATTTTCCTACATTCTAAATGACCAAAAATAATTTTAGGAAAAAGCCGGGTATTTTTTGGATTTTTATTTTATTTATTATGAATTAAAAACGAATTTAACCTAAATAATTAATTAAAAATAATAAATGATTTTGGAAAATTCTGAAACATTTACTAAAAATACTTTAAATGAAACTAAATTAAAGAAAAATAAAAAAATGCGGACTGCTTTTGAAATAAGCAGTCAAAAAGGCCTAATGAGCTTAATAAGGGGAAACTGCTACGTATGTATAAATAATTAACTAAGGAGAACTCAAACAAAAGCTACTCTAGCACAGATGGTAAAGTGTGGGTGTGTTGTGCGTGTGCAGCAGACCTGAAGGTCAGGTGTTCGAATCCTGCCTTGCCCATTTTTTTCCACTTATTATCTTTTTTAAAATTTTCTTTAACAAACTAACTGAAGGAACAAATGAAAACTTGTTTCATCAAACTAAATCTTACTAAAGCTTACAATCTAAGTTTTGTGATTAGACAAAAATGTAGCAAAAAAAAAAGATAAAATAAAGAAACATTTGGATAATGGTTACTAAGGGGTTTTGTTTGGTTTCTGCAGTGAACAACACAAAAAAAAACAATGACACTGTTTGGTTTAAGAAGCTATGTTGCTGTAACAGAGGGTTAAAAACAGTCCCAAGTGGCTTGTTTGAGACAAAATTAAGCTAATCATATAAGCTCTAAAGACCACAATAAGCTAAAACACTTAATCCTTATATGCCTAACTACTTATAGAACCTAAATCAAATTCTACAACTAGCTCTAACTGTCATTTGACACACTCCAACCAAACACCCCTTTGATAACTGTTGGACACAAAATAAGCAGATAAAGAGCACGGAATAAGCAATCAAAGGAAAGAAAAGCAACATGGACTGAAAATAAGCTACTATCATTGAATTAAACTAAAGGAACAAGGGGAAAAACAGTTGGCTTCATAAACTAATCTAGTGGGAGTCCTAAACTAAGAAAATGAGAGAAATAAACGATGGAAGCTACCAAAGGGAACAAGAATCAATCATTTCCTACAACTAAATAGCGACCAATCGGTGGTAGAAAAAAAAGCGTAGTGCGGGGCACTTACAAGGACTGAACAGGCATCTTTGAGGTAAAAACTAAGTAATCAAAAAGCTTCCAAATGGCAATTAAACTGAAGTTAGATGAACTAAGGTATAATAAGATTAATTAAGAGCCAATTAAACTAACAACAAACTGAATTAGGACCCTATATTTGACTGATGAACAAACTCATTGAGGACAAGACAGTGGACATATGACAGATCCACAAAAGCATTTTTTAAAACTCAAGACTGACTTGGAAAACTTGAAAGATAAAATGAGAAAACCTTAGGGAACCTTTATAAGCTCAAACAACTTAAAATCCATTCACATAACACTTATAAATCAGCTACATCCAAATACCCCTTCGAGGCAGAAAATGAGTTTTAGAGCACTAAAATTTGAAAACTTTAAAAACCTGATAACACCTTTAAAAACTTCAAAACGTCTTAACACCAACCAAGATCACAATAGACAAATTAAAGAACAATGAACAAGAAGTTCAACTGCATAGGCTAAATAAAACTGAAATTGAAATAAACTTAAATTGCATTGAAAAATTAAATGTTTACAAGGTAAGTAAATAACAATAAACCTAAATTGGAGCTCGAACCAGCAGAGTTCTAGACTAAAAACTGAATTAAACTAAAAAAACTAACTAAAAAAAATTAACTACTAACTACTGAAAAAAACTCCTGGTAATTGGCATACAAACTCCTATTAATACTAAGCTAAGAAAGGGTCTTCAATCTCCTCTTTTTGTCTTCTTCTGCAGTGTTTCTTGTGTGAGGGAAACAAGCAAGACCAACTTTTTGTGCTTTCTTGATATGATCCAAGCCGTCCATCAGGTAGGTACCATTTTAAAGGATATCAGAGCCATCTATTTGGATTCTTGTACCCTTGGATTGCTGAGGTGGACAGGGAAAGAGGAGAAGAAATTGGTAGTGGGTTTGGGAAGTGGGATAAACTGGGTAAAGAGGTGAGGTTGGGTTGAGTGTTTTGGGATGAAGAGAAACTTGGGTAAAGGGAAGATAGGATGCCCTGGTTTTAGGTAAAGGAAGAAGAAGATGGGAGGGAAAAGGAGAGATGGTGGTGTTAACAATTGACCGGGTATAAGTATTGGGCTTGGGTATTGGATCATGGACCGTGGGTTTGGTTTGGACTTGGATAAGTAGTGTGGCCATGGTGTATTTTAGGGACCAAAGGTGTAAAAGCTGGAAATCCGGGGACTACTCATGTAACTTCTGAAAATTGATCCAAGGACTGGCTTTGTCATACTCCAATAGTGTAAGGTCCATTTTTGCCATCTTTGAAATTTGAGGGTATTTTCTGCCAATTCTGAAATCTTCAGGGGCTAAACTCGCCATTTTCTGATTTCGACGCGTTTTTGCCTGTTTTTGCTCGGCCAGGTCCTTTTGTACACAAGACATAAAACACACTCAGAGGATATTTTGACGTATTTTGAGCGTATTTGGGTGTTTTAGTCATTTTCGTGGTCTTAGGCGGGTAAAACGATGAGTGAATAAGCACTCATCAGAGGTCTTTATGGATGATTTTTCAGTCTTTGGGGATTCTTTTCAAACATGTCTCTCCCATTTGGACAAGATGCTTGAACGTTGTGAAAACACGAATCTTTGTCTAAATTGGGAGAAATGTCACTTTATGGTTAAAGAAGGAATTGTCCTTGGCCATAAAATTTCTAAGAGTGGGATTGAGGTTGACAAAGCTAAAGTCGATGTCATTTCAAAATTACCTCCTCCCACAACCGTCAAAGGAGTTAGAAGTTTCCTTGGTCATGCCGGATTCTATCGTCGTTTCATTCAAGATTTTTCGAAGATATCCCGGCCTATGACCCGACTTCTTGAAAAAGACACTCCTTTCATCTTCTCTAATGAGTGCATTGAAGCTTTTCAAACTCTTAAGAAGAAGCTCACTGAAGCACCAATTCTAGTTGCCCCCGATTGGGAATTACCATTTGAGCTTATGTGCGATGCAAGTGATTTCGCCATAGGTGCCGTTTTGGGACAACGAAAATCAAAACATTTCCAGCCTATACATTATGCTAGCAAAACTTTGACCGAAGCTCAAGCACATTACACTACGACGGAGAAAGAATTACTAGCCGTGGTGTATGCTTTCGAGAAGTTTCGGCCATACTTGATCTTGTCCAAAAGCATAGTGTATACGGATCACTCGGCCCTCAAATATCTTTTTGCTAAGCAAGATGCTAAGCCGAGGTTGCTCCGATGGATTCTCCTCCTACAAGAATTTGATATCATCATCCGTGATAAAAAAGGAGCCGAGAACCTAGCGGCTGATCATCTCTCTCGTCTTGAAAATCCACATCAAGGTGTGCTCGAGAAAAGGAAATAAGCGAAGCGTTTCTCTCGAGACTCTTAATGTGGTATCTCATCATGAAAATTGAGTACCCCATGGTTTGCCGACTTTGCAAACTATCATGCGGGTAACTTTGTTGTGAAAGGATGTCGTCCCAACAAAAGAACAAATTTTTCAAAGATGTTAAGCATTATTTCGGGACGACCCCTACTTGTTTAAGGTTTGTGCGATCAAGTCATCCGACGGTGTGTTCACGGCCAAGCCGATGAAATCCTCAAGGCTTGTCATAATGGACCCACGGGGGACATCATGGCCCGAACTACACCGCCAAGAAGGTGTTTGATTCGGTTTCTATTGGCCCACGATTTACAAAGATGCCCATGACCTCGTCAAATCTTGCGACTCTTGCCAGCGTCATAGCAACATCTCTAAAGAGATGAAATGCCTCAAAATGCCATTCAAGTGTGCGAGATCTTTGACATATGGGGCATCGATTTTATGGGGCCGTTCCGTCTTCTCGAGGAACAAGTATATACTAAAGTGGCGGTCGATTATTTGTCCAAATGGGTGAGGCGAAAGCGGTACCCACCAACGACGCCTTGAGTAGTTGTGAAATTCTTGAAGTCTCTTTACCCATTTGGAACTCCCGCGCCATCATTAGTGATCGCGATGCGCGCACTTTGCAACGACCAATTCGCAAAGTCATGCTTAAATCGGTGTCACTCACCGTCTTTCTACCGCGATCACCCACAAACTAGTGGGCAAGTGGAAGTTTCAATCGTGGTTTGAAAAGAATCTTGGAGAGGACCGTAGGTGAAAACCGTGCCTCTTGGTGGGACAAACTTGAAGATGCACTTTGGGCCTTCCGTCGCTTACAAAACACCCATCGGGTGTACTCCTTACAAGCTTGTGTATGGAAAGGCGTGTCATCTCCGATCGAGCTCGAGCACAAAGCCTATTGGGCCTTGAAGCATGCCAATTTTGACCTTAAGTCGCGGGTGATCACCGGAAAGTTCAACTCAATGAATTAAATGAACTCCGTGATCAAGCCTCGAGAACTCGTTGATTTACAAGGAAAAGACAAAGAAGATCCATGACTCAAAATCAAGAACCGCGTTTTCAACGTCGGTGACCGAAGTCCTTCTTTTCAATTCTAGATTGAAAATCTTCTGGGAAGCTTAAGACCCGTTGGACCGGTCCATTCACCATTGCCAAAGTTTTTCCATATGGCACCGTTGAGTTATCTCAAACGACGGACCAAACTTCAAGGTGAATGGACATAGGTTGAAGCATTATTTTAGAGGACATTCCACTTGTGGTTGTCCGGATCTACAAACTTTCCCCATGAACAAATAAATGCGGGGGTCGAGTCAAGCTAGCGACTCGGTTAACAAAAACAGTAGCACTCTATATGGGTTTTCGCCCGTATTTCTGACTTCTTTCTACTTTCTACCACCCTAGTGTGGGGGAGTTTTCCCATTGTTGTATATAAAGTTTTCCACAAAAAAAAAAAAAAAAAAAAAATTCAAATAATGGCCATAGTATTTCCTTTTACGTTCTATGTTTCGGCATAACCGGTTGGTACTTTGAATATTGAGGGCAATATTCATTTCTAGTGTGGGGGAATTCTCACGAATTTTATCATATGTATTACCATCTTATTCCCCATTTTGGCCAAATTTTTTTTATGGTTATCGATCCGCCATGTCTAATAAACAAAAGGATTGGCTAATCCGAGAGCAAACGGCTCTTGGTAAAGATATCTCAAATCCGTTGATGACTTGCAATTTGCCCAAAATTTTATGGTGTTCGACTCACCATATCTTTAATTAGTGAAGAGTTGGCCACCAAGTTTATGGCTTGTGGTAAAGGCGATTGAAAACCATAATTGGTAATCGACTCACCAAAGATATTTTATCTAAGAGTTGGCTAGTCCGAAGCAAGCGGCTTCCGTAAAGACAAATCAAAACCGTTGAAAGTGGTGGTTTGCTCAAAATCATTTGGTTATCATTGTACCAAGGTTCTTACTTGAACTAAAACAATTGGCTACTCCGTAAGTAATGGCTTTTGGTAAAGAGATTCAAATCCATTAAGTTTTCTCAAAAGATTGCTAGGGACTAGCAATAGTTTAGTGTGGGATTGATGAGTGTCTAAATACTCATCATTTTATTCCATCTGCTTTGCAAAAGCAGATACAAAACACTTTGAAAAGTCTCAAAAGGCAGAAAAAATATTTAGATTGTATTTTATGCATAAATTGTCAAATCTAGTCCACAGTTATTCAAAACAAGTTAATTTTTCATAAAAAGGCCCTCGAGATTTTCAAGTTGTCAAAATTAGCCTTATAAAATTCAATCTTGCAAAATGGCAACTTTAGTCCCTGAAATTTCAAAGATTGACAGAAATTACCCCGGGACATTTTTAATTTGAAAATTATTATTTTTGGTCCTTGGGAAAATTAAACTTGTCATAATTGGTCCCTATGATGAATATTGGATAATTACAGTTTCGGTCCCTTGGTTTTTGTGGTATTGCAGTAATAGTCCTTGTTATTAATACCAAGTCCACTACTAAACCTTGACCACCCTTTTCCCCTTGAACCCCCATTACCACTTGACCTCCCTTCCATTTTGACCCCCCCATCACCAATAATAAAAACGTTTTTTATTTTACCTTTCCCTCCTCCTTTCCCCTTTCTCTGAAACCCAGAACCAACATCACCCTTTTACCCAAATCCCACCATCCCAAAACACTCAACCTCACCTCAAACCCTTTTGCCCGTCACCCCAATTCCCAAACCCACTCACACAGTTTCCCTCCACTTTTCCAATGCCAAGCTGGCAATCTATGGATTGAAAAACCTCAACAAGGGCTCGATTGCCCCAATCCTCTACCTACTTGATGGACGGTGGGATTAAGCTCAAAGAAGCACATTTGGGCTGTGGTTGTTTTGCCTCCAGAACAAGCACACAAAGGAAGAATTGAAGACCATCAAGACCTAGCTCAGTAGTATAAATAGTGACATTGTAGCCATTGATAAGGCATTAGGTTTTCAATAGAGTTTTTAGTTTAATTTATGTTTTTAACTTAGTTGTAATGTTTTACTTTTATGAATGAAAAAAAAAAGTTTTCTTATTTGTCTTATTTTTCTGCTTATAAGTACTTGAGTGCTTATTAGTTTTTTTTTTATAACTTGCTATCTAATCTAAAGTCTTCTTTTTGTCTGCTAATCAGTCTTTGAAAAGAAAAAGCCAACTTGAGTTTTTAAACTTCTTTTTCAAAACAGTACACCCTGTAAAGGGGTGTTTGGTTTGCACCTCAACTTGGGTCAAAACAAGTCCTACCCACTTTGACTTTACAAGTCAAAGTGGTTTTGAGTCTTCAAAATAGTTTGAGTAAGATTTAAGTTGATTCAAGTCCTTTTGGTAAGTTTTGAAAAGAGAAAAAAAAATTGTTGTCTTAAAATTCTGCACAAGAACAGTAGCAGTTGCTGCTGTTCATGAGCTTATTTAATAGACGATTTGAAGTCCAAGTTTTGTAAAATCTGTTTTTCTTGCATCCTTATCTAACCATCTCAATTTGTCTTTACTTTATTTGCATCTAGGATAGCTTTAGCTTAGCTTAATTTGCACTCAAAAATCTGTCCCTTCCCACTTTGTTGGATCTGTCTCAGCAAGTAAACCCAACCACAAGCTGAACTTAGCTTATTTCTAAGCCATAAAAAGCTTTTTCTTGGATCCTAATTGTTGTTTTTAACATCTATGCTAGATTAACTTTGCTTTTGTAGCTTTTGATTGCCTTGGAATCTCACCTCTCAGCTTGAAAATAAGCTGTAAACAGGCCACCTTAGGCTGTTTTTAGCCTGCACTGCAGTCCATAGTAATTTGATGAGTGCTTATTTAGGTGTTTAGTTGTTCTTTTTTAGGATTCCCTAGATAACTCCAGTATTATTAGAATTAGGATAGATCCCTTTTTAGCTTACATAGAGCTTATTTCAGTTTGGTTATTGCTTATTGTCATTTGAGTAGTTGCTTATTAGCCTAGGATTTCCCTTAGTGTAGCTCCTACTCCAACTGTTTTTCCCCATAATCTTTTAAGCTTAACTCACTTCTTGTTGCTTGTTAGTTATTTACTTAGCTTGTTTGTTCCCTTTTTAATAATCCAACTGCTTATTTGCTTATTTGTGTTTAGGTTTGTGGTGATTTGGTGTTTGGTTTTGCTTTATTATTAACTATTTGGAATAAGCGATCATAACTTATTCTAAACTTTTCACACAAAAATTTTTACAAAATTTCCTTATTTTGATCTCACAAAGTAGTTGCAAAGAAAATCTAAAAAAAATGTTTTGCAAAAATCGGCATAGCTGGACTCGAACCCACGCCATCCAAATCACACACAACACGCTCTACCGTTTGCCCTTGGGACTTGTCTCGTTCAAGTAATGCACCATTTAATCCTTAACCTTTAAGAACTGTTTGCTTATAAGTCACTTCGGCTTATTTCCGACTTATTTCCAAAGCAACCCAATGTTTGTAGATTTTTCCTAGAATCAATAGCAAGCAAAGCACTTTACGTGAATTTTTGATTTTCAAAATGGTTTAGTATTTTAATTAATTAATTAGATTAAAATAGATTTTAATTAAATAGAAATTAATTTAAAATTCAAAAATTCCCGCTTTTTCTAAAATTATTTTTAGTCAATTAGGACGAAGGAAAATTAATTTCACACCCGTAGCCCTTAAATTGCAAAATTTTTACGTTTATGGCTCGGTGGTTCTTGCGTTTTACGTTTTTAGTTTTAGCACCCTAGGACTTAGTGTAGCTTCGTTTTATCATTCCTTAGGCTTAGTGATAGTTTATTTTAGTTTATTAGGGTTCCTTGCCTTAATTACTTTCCGTTAATTAATTTGTAGAAACGTAATTCAAATCAAACAAATCATTAAAACCAATTCAAGTTCAAATCACGAAACTCAACGATCTTTCCATTCACACCTCGTTGGGACACGACCGGAAATCACTTTTCCGGTATCACTTTTATCACACCCGTAAGATTTGATCGTTAACCTTTTTTCTAAAGGGTTAATTTGTCGAATTTTACGGTTATTTTGATATACGTTGATATTGTGTTTTTCACCACTCACTTTACACGAATCACCAACCCACCGCAGTGACCGAAGAAGGGAGGAAAGCTTCTACCAAAGCTCTTACTCACGAAGAATGGAGCCGACTAACGGAAGGCACGTAAATGACAGAACATCCTCGCGGAAAATAGGTGAGCTCTCTAGGAGTAAGGATAGCAGAGGCGGACATTGGAAGTTAGGACCGAAGAAACAAAAGTCAAGCATTGAGGACGATGACTTGGCAAAGCCATGGGTATGCAAGGAGGTCGATACATTCACTCCTCGCATTCGTTACTTTGACCTACCAAAAAAGACCCATATTCCAAATAATGTCAAGACATATGATGGAAGTGAAGACCCCGAAGATCACCTAAAGATTTTTCAAACATCAGCAAAAGTGGAAAGCTGGGCCATGCCGACGTGGTGCCACATGTTCAATTCTACGCTTATCGGATCCTATAGGGTTTGGTTTGATGACCTTCCTCCAGGATCCATAGACAGCTATGACGATCTAAAAGAAACATTTCTAGCAAACTTTCTTCAACATAAGAAATGCATTAAGGATCCCGTAGAGCTTCATCATATAAAACAGAAGGAAGGGGAATTCATAGAAGACTTCATACAAAGATTCAAGGAAGAAAGCAGGGATGTAAAAGGAGCGCCGAAAGTCATGAAAATCTCAGGATTCATGCATAGAATAACTGATCCAGAATTGATCAAACGCCTGCACGATAGAGTTCCAAGGTCAATGAATGAAGTAATTAGTATAACCACATCTTTCCTATGGGGAGAAGTGACAACTGGAAATCAGGAAAGAGAAAAACGTTGCTGCAAATGCTACAGAAGCAGCATACAACCAGATGAAAAAAAAATTCAATAAGGGATTTAAGAACGAATATAGGACGGAAGGAAAGCAAAATGGCTCTCTCTCTCTCTAAACCCCCAAGGGAGGTTTCCGCTCTGAAAAAAGAAAATTTTGAAACTCACCCCCAACGACGACCTTGGCTAAAAAAGGAATAGCAGCAAGTTCTTCGAATTCCATGGAAGAGCAAGGCATAGCACAAATGAGTGTATACATCTGAAGAAGCAAAAGGAGGAAAGAAATGAATCCAAAATGGTCGACAAAAAAGAAACACCTTGGAAAGCCAAACATTGGTAATAATATTAAAAAAAAACCCAGGTAGGGAACCACACAAGCTCCTCTCAATTTCATTTTTTACCCTCAAAAGCGAAAATAGAAACCATAGATCCAATGGTTACTAAAGACGGGAAGCACCTTACACAACAAACGTATAACGGATGATCCGCTGTCAAAATATCATGCGGACCTAAGTGGAAAGGCCGAATGGTTCCGACCACATTATCTCCCATCAGATTTGGTAACGAAGATGTACAACCAATAGGGAAGGTGATGCTCCTAGAAGTAGGATTGCAATCTCCATACGACAGAGTTACGGAAAGACCAAAGGCTCGAAAAAGCATGGTCGACACAACAAAGAGCCTGCAGTATGATTAAATTCTCAGTAGAAAAAGGATTGTGGACACTCTAAAACAATGAGGAAGTTATGCTAAAACAAAACATAGCCTTCAAACAAGAAGAGCAAATATTTTCCAACTAGCATAAGGACAAATAGAGATAACGGTTCAGCAATGGCCTGGTATCGTGTCCCCATCTTAAAAGCAAAAGACCGAAAGAAACTGTGCGGCCCATTCATAATGAACTCGAATGAATCTGTCAGACATATGACAGAAAGCGATAAGCATTTCGCAACACACAAACGGAACGCTACGTAGGTGCACACGGAAGTTACAAGGACAACTAAAGCAAAACTAAGTTTTGGAATGAAACAGTGAGAGCCATATCAAAATGTAAGAAGAAGATTTTTCATTTAGCAGAAACAAAAACCTAATGCTAGGAACATTATCAAAAATAACAACCGCAGGGGAAGTAATCACGCAAAGACTATCACTAGCAGAAATAGTCAAAGGTCAAATTTTAGTAGACCCGGTAATCAGAGTGCCCAAGTAAGAAAGTTCGTGAATGACCCAGTGAAAGAATAGAGAATATGCCCAGACGGTGAAGCTGGTCCATGGATAAGTCATTTTTTGAGAAAAATGGTTACAGGACCGAACCAATACCTACTAAGGTAGACCGGAGCATACTCACGCCTTGGAGTCCGGCCTCGAAGGAACTATAAATAAACCGGAACGCTTCATCAAAGGTAAACCAACAACATAATAAATATGAGCATGCAAATGACTTCAAAAAAATCAAGACTCCATCAAGATCATTTAAGGATGTGCTATCCAGCTAGCATGGAACAACTTAAAGGATAAGTCCTAGCCAAAGACTCAAACAGAAAAATTATGGGAAGTACATATTTGTGTTCCTTCCCAAGACACTTTATGTCAAATCTAACAGGGCAAGCAAACGCTCAGGCTACGAGCCTAGGCACGTGCCTACCTACTAAACACTAGGGCAAGGTCACTATTCACACATGTAGAAACAGTGAAATTTCTACTATAAATACCTGCAACAAAAGACGGAAAAGCAGAAAAATCAAAAAGAGATTACAAATAAACACCAAGTGTCATAGTAACCTAAATCCAAGAAGCTTATAATTTGAGCACAACTTGAAATTTTGCAAAAAGATAGGTAATCACTCATGGAAAGTACGAATATCACCTTGAAAGAAGTTGAAGATGTCATTCATTGATCAAGAAGAGTTCTTGAAAAATGGTGCAAGGTCGTGCATCATGCATAAAAATTTTAGCCTCTATTCAATGACAAAACATCATTCATCCATGATTGTTTTTCACAAATTCATGACTTACTCAAGCACCTGCTCCCATACCAAAAGAGCCAAAAGATGGTACAATAGTCAAGCGGATCCTTTCATGGTCCGGGCTGCTCTTAAACGATCACTAATAACAATTAGTCACTCTTAAATGATGACTAATAACCCACAACCACAATCCACTACAAATCCCCTTCATCTAAATCTCCTTCCATAACATCCTCGAGCGTCTCTTTGAGCAATATGGTGAATTCCACGACAGGAGTCTTATTTACAATTAGACTCCCATTAGCCATTGAAAAGATAACCATTACAAATATTCCCTGGTTAACCTCGGTAACAACCAACAAAAACAGGTAAGAGGACAATCTGGGACAATGAAGGGAGGGATAGAATGTGGAAAAGGATGGGTCCTTAGGGAAGGATAACAACGTGCATTAGGGGAAACGCATTGCATAAAGCGACCCCAAATTAACAAGAAACTTCCCTTACAATGTCAAGCAACAAAGGATGAAAATGATGCCTTCATTCTTTTCTTGTTGTTGCCCAGCTTGTGAGCAAGAAGACGGTCTAGCAACCCATAAAGACGGTCACAAGCCTGGGTTAAAATGGATTACTTCGTGATCAGAAAGGCTACCGCACTAAGCCTTGCCATCACTAAGTTCAAAAGATGATCTGTGATCCCGATTCTATGAATGACCTTGTTCATCCGTTGGACCCGCTCCAGCAAAAGCAATGAGCTTGTTCAGTTCATAGATTAAGACACGAATCAAATATGCTAGATAAAGGCACATCCAAGCCAAGACTTGGGAAAAAGTACAACTCTGCGGGCATGGAATATTTGTAACCACAAGAAGCATTGTGCATAAGACAAAAACAGCTGCTCATGTAAATTATGCGGCAAAAGATGTACAATTTATCTTACTTTATATATTTTGTAATGCCTTTTAAAAGTATTAATAAAAAAAAAAAGAAGGTGAAGACTAGCTACCTTCACCATTTTATTTTAACGATTCTTTACTTTCTTATTTTGCATATGGGGATAAGACGCGTACACATCTGGGCATGACCCAAAGAACGTTATTTTGTATAACTAAAATAATTGTTATTATGCATAACAAAAGGGTGAATAATCAAAAAAATTAACCCAAGGTACATAAGAGGTATTGCAAGCCCAATACCGGAAAATAACCCACAAGTATTCAACAAATACTATTATAATAAGCATACCATTATGAACTTAAAATAATAGCAAAGCACAAGTCAAAATGCAAGTGCGAAAAGCCGTACCAAAAAAGGTTGCACGCAACCACATCACATTTCAAAGACATGTCTACACAACATAAATATTTTTCAATTACAAAAAATTATCATAGAGAAGGCCTACATGGTCGCGGCACAATCAAACTAATAGAAGAAACTTCTTTCTCAAACATAATAGAAGAAACTTCACCCCCTCTGGGCCTTGATACGCGTATAACGCGTTCGGGGTCAGAGGAACTTATTTTCGTCGAGCAAGTTTTTAACACCCTAGGCAGTGAACCTAATCATTGTAGTATAGTATTGGGTAAGCCTCGGGTATTGATATCGTTCTCTAGAGGAATAGGAATGCTAGTGAGTGATGTGCTACGCTAAGGTTTGAGGTTGAGGAAGATTCTTTTTTTATCTTTTTATATTTTTTTATAAAACCAATGGTAAAATCTCAGGGTTTGGATTTGGGGGTTGGTACTTCTACCGATTACTCTACTTATCTAATTATCTAAAGTAAGGGGTTGTCTATGTCTATTTGATGTGTGCTCGTATGATGATTAAAATTGTGTCTACCTAGATACTATTACTCCCTAGCTATCTTTTATTGGTGGTTGAATTGTCACGTCCTTATTCTTAACACATTGTGTCTTCTAAGGTCGTAGGGTATGCTTTTATCCCTAACTCTTTAAGTATACCTTAAGGTTATTGCCTACGAGATCTCTAGGATTCATAAACTAACACTAAGGTTATCTTTGGATATTTAGCCTACAATTATGCTAGGTGGATATAAACTAAGGATCACAAAGATTACTCAAGTATTAAAAACACAAAGATGGCCTAGTGAAATCCTAAGCCAATTACAATTAAAATAAGAGACAACTAATCAATAATTAATAACTAGGTTTCATAGATCTAAGTAAACATACAAGAATTTTAGTCGGACATGTTAAACATGCAAGCATACACACATACAATTGAAGACATAATGAAATCAATGAAGTAAATAACTTATCTTGATGTAAAATAGGGTATGAGAACCCTAAAATACTGTCCAAAACGGACTAAAATCATTTTAGGTTTTTACTCCACAAGTCTACCTCCCAAAAGTCTGAAAATTCGACTTCTATATATAATTTTACATATGCGACGGTGTCACCTTATACTTGGGACGCCGATCGCCGCTATTAGGCTTTCGTCTTGGCCAAGTCATCATTGGGACGGCGTCACGTTGTGGTTGTGACGTCGAGTCTTCATTGTGACGTCGTGCGAATCGGATCTAGGCCGTCTGAGAAGAAAAGTCTTCGTGACGCCCTTACTCTTCAAAGCCTGACGCCATCAGGTGTCAAATAGCAAATTCGCTCCTGAGTCGTCACAAAATAAGGACGGTGTCGCCCTCTGTTTGGGACGCCATCATGTACTATTCCAGCAGCTTGAGTGTCTTGATCTTGACTTAGCCATTTTCTTCATATATTCACTCCTTTTCGTCCAAAAATGCATCATTCGAGCATTTTGCTTCCAAGAGACCTATAAAGTGAAAAGGAACAAAATTAAGCAGTAACGGATATAAAAGTGGGTGATTAAGGGCTTAAATGACCCCTTAAAAGTGTACTTTTTAAATCCTTATCAAATATCCCTACACTTGGTATTTGCTTGTCCTCAAGAAAATGTGCTTTTGGCCAATTAATTTATAAGTTAGGGGGCATAAAGCATTGGTTTAACATAATTCACAACAAGTAAAAGCACCGCAATTGTCATTACAAGCACGGAAATTATATACTAGAACCTCACAAGGGGTGTTTGGATTCTCTTATCTCTCGGGTGTATATGAAATATATCAAATGGAAGATAAACACTCATTAACCGGTCATAGTACATAGATTACCATAGGCTTGAGACTAGATCAAACCTCCACCGCTTTGGCGTAAGCACCTAGGAACAACTATCTAAGAGGTCTTTTAAAAGGTTGTAATGTTAGGCTTACGGTTAGGGAAACAAATGGTTTGGTTGGATAGGCGATTTAGTAGTGGCAAGTCAAAAATCTTTATGTTACAAGCATGAAAAGAATGGCGTTGCTAAGCCAAGACTAGACTCTCTAAACTCTAGATAACTTTGAAACAAACATACATAAATATAAAGATAGATGTAGGATGACAACCCGTATTTTTTTTTTGGTCACTTTTTTTTTTCATACACTTTTACTCTACCATCCTCTAAGATAACATCAAAATATAAAGGATTTATAGGCACATCCCTACAATTGAGTTTTTATTACTCTAACACTAATTTGACCCGAGTTGAAAAGATCAAAACACTTGGAGTACATTATTACGTAAATAAAGGGAATTTGAATTTAACGTTCTTTCCCGTCACTCCATAAAATTTAACTTTACCCATGAGTCCCAATCGTCCCAAAACTATATACAAAAGATATGACTCGACTTAGCAACTATGCAAGTAACAAGATAATTGAACTAAGGGTTTAGTATGATAACAATAATGCACTAAAAGTGAGTACATACAAGGTAGGCTAAGGCGATTTGGGTGTACATTTGGGGGTGGATTGTAAACAATGCTCTTCATTGATATTCCAGAAAACCAAAACATCATGAGAACCGCGAAAAGGATAGGCTCTGAGGGGTTAACTAGGGGTATCATGTACTAAAGATGAGTACATCGCAAGGGTGTGGGGGAATTACTCACCGATGTAGAAGAAGTAATTATAATACGGGTATCAAACAAGGGTTATCCTAATGCCTCTTATCATTTAGTTATTCCTAACTAAAGAAGTGTAGTCTCACTAGCGATCTCGGAATGCATCACAAAACAAGTTCTAGAATCTATTATACTACCGGTACACTCTCGAAGCAGTAAAGGTGAATGCTTTAATTCCTATAGATCTAGGGGCGAACCTCACATTTTTTGGGTGGAATTTGAGTGGTAAAGGGTTTTTGTGCTAGTCATATAACTCCTATCCATGAGATGCTTTATTAAGACTAAAGACCCACCCGTACAAGTCATGAAAATTTTTAAATTTGGCGCTAAAATTACCCTAACAAATATTTCTCATGGTTTATTACACAAATGAAATAGGACAAGACAAATGATCAAGGATAAGCATAGTTTCAAAGTTCCCATTTTATTCTCCCTCCCTACACTTAAACTGAACATTGTCCCCAATGTTCCCCGAAAGTATCAAAGTTATGATAATGGAAGTTAATTCAAAGAGAAAGAAACTAATACTCCCCTGATTAGCTCGATAGGATCCATGTGAAGTAGTGGTTAAATTCTTTCCAAGAAGAATGTATGCATGAAAAGCTCCATCCAATCTTATATTTCTTCTTCTTGATAAATAAAACCTGCACACTTTAAGAAAATAGACGAAACCTTCACGTAAAATCAGCGGTAAAATTATATATGACTCTACTAAACTAGGATATAACGCTTGTGGAATGGATGTTTGCAGATTTCTGGAAAATTAAGACTTGATAAATTCCAAAAATTTATAAGTAGCACATAAAATGAGAGAAAGTTAGATAAGTTGTTTCTACTCCTCCCGACGTCGCTAGGTTGCAATCCCGCGCCTTGAGTTATCCCGATGCGATGCTGTGTGTTTTTCTAAAAAAAATATTCACGCAAAACATCCATTATGACTCGATACAAGCATTTGACTCTAACAAACACACATATATATTATGTTCAATAATCATAGTTCTCATGTTCACGTTCTTTTAAAAATGTGTGTAATCCTCCCTACAATTATCCCTTTTGTAAAATACCTTTATATGTAATTAAGATGAGGTTAAAGACAAAATAAAGCATTTTCACAAATTTAAACATGAGAACATACAATAATGAAAAGATAAATGACACACAAACAAGCAAACAATTAAGTATGGGTTGCCTCCCACGAAGCGCTTTTCTTTATTTATGAGTCTTGTAGCTAGACTCGAAGTCGTGCTCCTATGTACCTATGTAAGTAAGTTTATCCTCAAGAATGTCATAAGGATCAAACTTATCCTTTAAGTTCCTAGTGGTACGCTTAGTCCGGTATTCCTTTTCAAACTTTTCTCCAATCGGGGTCATAGATTGTCATCCTAATGTGCCATTCTCCATTTCCATCATTAGGTGGTCTATCCCAATTCCAATTATGCTTAGGCTTCTCACTCTCAACTTTCCACGTATTCATGTTAAGGTTAACGGGCAAGGTTCCTAGGAACTCGGTCATCTTCTTAAACACTAAGGCATCCTCGAACGGGTTCACCTCCATGTCCCTAGCCAATTCTTGTTCGTGGAAAGTTGAATTACTAACAAAGGCCTCTTCTAGATAGAAAGGTCGTTGAGGACCTATGAAGTCTTTATTAGTCCAAGGTCCATATCTAGATGGTGTTCTATCTAACATGATCTCGTAGGGAATTTCTTCCTCTTTCTAGTAGACATTCTTTTTGACATCATAAATTGACCTAGCACTCCCTTCTCCTACCACTATCTTAAACATCTTGCAATCAATTATGGCACTATTAGCTAAAAATCCTCTTCCTACTAACAATGGGCATGTCGGGTCTTTATTCATGTCTAGCACATGGAAATCCGCCAAAAGAGTCAATTCACCTACATGTACTACTATGTCTTTTATTATTCGTACCGGATATGCCATACTACCTGATAACGCTTAGATTGTGCATGTTTCTGGTAGCGTTATGTGTGCTTTTATATATGTTATTTGGTTATATTTGCGTGATTTCAGTGCTTAATCGTATCAAAAGATGTTTGTCTAGTGTTTATAACCAAGTGTAGGAAGGAAAGGAAAAGTAAAGTAATGTTCAACAAATAGAAGATTCCCATTTCAAAGAAGCGGTCAAGCACAAATCGATATCTCAAGTACCTTTGAAGACCAAAGTGATTGAAGAACCAAGTTCTACAAGATAAAGAGAAGTAAAGACCGAGTTTCCGTAACTCAGGAAATCCAACCGGATCGGTTGGAAACTGTCCAAATAATGCCAAGTTGCCATCACCAACCGTTCGATCGCCTCCCGCAACCGGAACGGTTGGCCCTTTTGTAGAAGACCAACCGGATCGGTTGGTCATGTAACCGATCCGGTTGGAGGAGCTGTATCTGCCAAATCTTCATCACTAAGTTTCCCCTTTGCATCCAAATGATTCTAGGTCCTTCTCTTGGTGTATTCTAGTTCCTTCCTTACTCCTTGGAGGCCAAGTTCAGCAATTAATACCCTAGGCTTTGGAACTAGTATAAATAGAGGTCATTTGTGAGCATATGAGACACACACTTCAATACAAATCTCTCTACTCATCAAACAAAGCTCTTAAGCTCTCAAATTCGTCCTTAGAAGTCCAAGAAAGTTTAGAGTTCCAGAAGTTCCACATTTGGAGGCCAAATCACCAAGAAGTCTACCCCAATACTTAGGGAATCATTACTTCACCATTTGTAATCCTATTCCAAGCATTGTAAGACTTTTAATCATGTTTTCTAATGTTCAAAGTTCTGAGTTTATGTTCATGTTTGCTATGAGTGGCTAGTTTCTTTATACACTTGCTTAAATGATGTTGATTATCATATGATTAGTTAGTGATTGTGTTAACATGTTTTAATTCAATTTCAAGTTGATTCTAAGATCCAATTGTGCTAAAGTTCCATAGTGAAATTTGTTAATCAAGTTTGACTAGTTGATAGTAATTGTAGAGGTCGAAAGAACTGATTGTTATTCAACTAGTTATAATCATTTTGTCTATGGATGATTGTTTTTACCCATTATTCTTGATTATACAAAGGAACTAAGGTGTGGTTGTAATAGAAACACTTTTTGATTATCAAATTGGATTGGTTGGAAACATCTAAAAGGTCGTAAGATTAGTTATTGAGAATCAATTGTAGCCTTTTGTCTATGATCGGTTACCTTTTGTATTGACCATTTCTTAAGCAATTTGATGAAACAAGTGGATGTTTTTGTGTTTAATTTTATGCAAGTAAACTTATGAAACTTGAATTTATCTTGAATTGATTGGTTAAACGTAATGCTTGTTTTTATGAACTAAAATTTTGACGAAGGTTTAACTTGTAAGAACAATAGATTAGTACACCAACTAATTATCATAACCAACGTGTTAAGAGGTTAACACAGTCACATTAATCTATGATATGAAACTAGTTTAAGCAAGTGTAGTTTTTAATCATCTGAATTTCACTATATCTATTTGCTTTGTTATATGTTTTGGATAGACTCTGTTGATTCAAACTTGTGCTTAGATTCACTCAAATCCCTGCGAACGATCTCGACTTACCTTCATAATCTTGCTATAACGGATGAGTATACTTGCTCGTATGTGTTATTGGTAATATTGGTAATTCACCTTTTATAAATTTAAAACTTGTACACACGTAGCACATCACTACCGTCCGCTAGACCTAAGAAGGTTTTCGTTGGTTCTATCTTAACTAAGTTAAGGTTTCTATGGAGGGACAACGGAAGAAGATTGATGTTTGATCCTAAGTCGGCTAAAGTGTCGAAAGGTTTGGAGTTTCCAAGCCTACACGGAAGAATGAATAGCCCGGGATCATCTAACTTCTTAGGTAACTTATTTTGCACAAATGCGGACCCACGTTCTCCTAGCTTTAGTTCTTGCTCATATTTTTCTTTTAAAGCGTTATAATAGGGTTCATGAGCCAAGACTTCAAGAACCGGTTTTTCTTGGTGGAGTTCCTTGTACTCCTCTTCTAGATTAGGTTTGGGTTCTTGGTTGACGGGTTTCTCAAGAGTTGGTTGGACCAATGGTTCGTGTCCTTGGCACTTCATAAGGGGTCGCTTGGAACCCGTGTTGATGGTGTTGACCGGATGAACTATCGGGTGTGAAGGGCATGGATATGCACTCTCCCAAGGTAAGCAAGAACATGACGTCGATGAAATCGAATTCACTTTCGGGTTCTTTATAGTGTCACTTAGTAGTGCTCTAATTTCTCGGTCGTTGAAGGCTTTTAAGAGTGCGTCAAGTTTGGTTGTCATCTCGCCTTGTCGTTGCTTGAAATTGGCTTCAAGCTTAGTCAACCGAGTTTCTTGAGATGACATGAATCTAGACACAATTGCCCCAAGACTAGTGGAAATCTCGGTATTTGGAGGGTTGAACCTATGGGGTGGACTAGATGAGCTTTGGGGTGGGTTTAAGTTTTGGCTCCACTTAAGGTTAGGGTGATTCCTCCATGAGGGGTTGTAGGAGTTTCCTAAGTTGTTTTGTTCGGGCTTGAAAGTGTACCACGTCTCTCCCGCTCCATCGGTACGTGTGGAGGCGTAGTCCGAAAAACCTTGTTCGGGGAGTCTTGTACAATTACGAGTGTTGTAGGGACCACTACATAACTCACAAGGTAGAGTGATTTTGCTCACTTGGTGTGAAGACTTAGGATTTTTGTAGGAGATCATTAGGAATTTTGACTTGATCTTCAAGTTCGAGCATCCTACGATCGGAAGTTTGTGAGTCAATGGGAGGCAAGGAGATTGCCTTGACGGTTTTGGGCAACTCACGGGGGTCATTCCAACTTTTGTTGTCATAGAGAGTGATAAGGTTTTAAAAGGTACCATTTTGAGGGGTCGTTTAAGTCCTTATTTGATCACTTTGTATCCGTTATTGCTTAATATCGTTCCTTTTCACTTTTAGGTCTCGTGAAGGCAAAATGCTAGAATGACACTTATTTGGATGTAGAAGGCGAATATATGAAGAAAATGGCCAAAGTCGAAATCGAGACACTCACGATCATTGAATGTAGAAGCGGGCGTCAGAGCTATTTGCGGCGCCGGCCGGAGAATTATTGTGACGGTCGAACTCAAAACTCGTGTTTTCAAGAGACGGCGTCTAGTTGTGAAAGAGTAGGTCGTCGCTACTCGACGGCCTAGATGCGATCCGACGACGCCGGAGTCGAAGAGGACGGCGTCACGGACATAAGGTGACGCCGTCGCAAGGTTAACGTGGCCAAGACGAAACCCTAATGGCGGCGACACGGCGGCGCCACTAAACATAAGGTGGCGCGTCAGTAATTGTAATCTTATATATAGAATCCGAATTTTTCAGTCTTTGTGTGGAGAGTCTTTGGAGTAAAACCTAAAACCGAACCTAAGGTGTCTTGTACAAGATTTTAGGGTTTTTAACCCTATCTTACACCAAGATAAGTCTTTGCTTCATTAATTCAATTATGTCTTTGATTATTTGTGTGTATGCTTGCATGTTCTCCATGTCCCGCTAATTTATTTGTGTGTTTGCTTAGGAAGTATGAAACTTAATTATTAAATATTGATTGGTTGTTTCTTATCTTAGTTGATTAATGATCTAGTAATGCGATAGGTCATTCGTTGTGTACTTAATGCTTGATTCATCTTTGTGAACCCTAGAGTATGATTACCTCGAGTGATTGTAGTCTAAACCATCCGAAGGCGCCTTAGAGTAGAGTCTATAATCTCTAAGTGGATTTGTAGACAAGACCCTTTGGTAAGTTCAAAGAGTTAGGAGAAACGATACCCTACAACTTTAGAAACACAACGCAACTAGGAATAAGACGTGACACTCAACCATCAATAGGAGATAATTAAGGAGTAATACAAACTAAGTAAACACATCTTTAAACTATCATACGAGCACACATTAATTAGACATAGACTCCCACAACCTTAGTTTAGATAATTAGATAGTAGTAGAGTAATCGGTAGAAATACCAACCCCCAAATCCAATACCCGAGATTCGTACCTTTCCATTTTCATAAAATATAAAAAGATAAAAAATAATCTTCCTCAACCTTAACCTTAGCGTAGTAACTCCCTACTAGCATTCCTATTCCCTAGAGAACGATATCAATACCGTGGCTTACCCTAATTACTACACTACAACAATTAGGTTCACCGCCTAGGGTGTTATAAAACTTGCTCGAAGAAAAGGAAGTTCCTTTGACCCCGAACGACGCGTGTAGCGTTATCAAGTTTTGGCGCCGTGTCGGGAATAGAATAGCTAGTTAGTAGTCCACCTCGTTTAGGTTTCTTTGCTTGATTCCTATCAAGTAAACTTTTTTCTCATTTTAGATTTCTCTTAGTCTATCCCCTTCTTCGTAACCTTTGTTCAGAACCTCATCACTTTTCATCATGGAAGGTGATAACCCACTACCATTCATCAACCCACCACCAAATGACCCGCCAAGAGCCCGTACTCTTGGTGAATACTCGAGACCAAGCCACCTAGGCTATAGGAACACCATTGAGCTTCCCGACCAAGCCCAAACTACGGCCTGCGATCCGACACCATCCGGTTGGTGCAAAACGGATGTGCATTCCATGGACTTCGTTCAAGATCCAAATCAACATTTGAGGATTTCCTCAAAATCGCCGATTCCATCGACCTTGATGCTACTACTCGGGAGACCACGCGCTGCGTCTCTTCCAATTCTCTACGGGACCAAGCTAGTAATTGGCTTGAGCGACTTCCACGGCTCCATCTCAAGTTGGGATGATCTTACTTCGCTTCCTTGCTCAATTTTTCCCACCGGGAGAACCACTAAGCTTAGGAATGACATCTTGATGTTCCAACAACGTCAAGGTGAATCTCTACGAAGCATGGACCCGATTCAAGGACTTACTTCATAAAGTCCTCATCACGGCATTGATCTTTGGCTCCAAGTCCAAATCTTTTATGATCATGTCAACTTTCCCACTAAGCGATCCATTGACCAAGCGGCCGGTGGAAAACTTAGTGATCTCACCGTGAGAAGAATCATAGGGAAATAATAGAGGACCTTGCCCTCTATGACAACGAAAGTTGGGATGACCCCGTGAGTCGCCCAAAACCGTCAAGGCAATCTCCTTGCCTCCTCCCGACCGTAGGATGATCGAACTTGAAGATCGGGTTAAATTCCTCATGAGTTCCTACGAAAATCCTAAGTCTTCACACCATGTGAACAAAGCTTCCTCTTCATGTGAGCCGCTTTGTGATCCTCATAGCACCCGATCCCGAACACGCTCGCTGACTACGCATCCTCGCAGATTAATGGAACGGAGGAAGATTCCTACAACACCGGACCTAGAATTTCAATGAAACCCAGAGGCATGGAAAGGAAAGCTCGATTTCTCTGGGACAAACCAAAGAATTCACCTCTAATGATTTCTCATGGCCCCACCTAACGGTCCTAACCAACAAAACATCGAAGGGATGTTGCAAAACCTAGTTACATCCCAAGAAACCCAATAGCTAAGCTCTGGACCGCTTTAATAATCAACAAGCCGAGATGGATAGGAAAATAGACAACCTTTTGAAAGCCATAGCTAATAGTGATAAGAAGGTTAGTGCTATCTCAACTCCCGAGCCTTCAAGCATAGAGATTAAGGATCCAAGCAAGCTAAAGTATGTCTAATTCGTCAATACCATCGCCTTAGTTGAACCTGATGAAACAAATGACGAAGAGGACTATACACTAGTGGATGAGGAAATACCCGAGGAAATAGATGAAGTAGACATTGACTATTTCAACGAATTTCCTACGGACGAAGAACTATCTCGCCACCCTCACTTAGTGCGTGACCTCCGTCACATGTATGTTAGGAAAAGTCCTCGAATTAAGTTTGGGAACCCTTGGAATCTTAACATACCATGTGTCATAGGACACCTTTTGTGGCAAAAGCTTACATTGATCGCAAGTCCCCAATCAACATAATGACTAGCACCTACTACAATTGGATATTGAAGAAGCCTATTCCAACCAGGCAAGACCCCAATGATCCTAATGTTAGTTGCAATTTTCTTGGTAGAGTTAAGGATTGCCCGCTTATGTAGGTAGTTTCACGCTTCCTCACGGATTTCATAATTGTGGATGATATTAGCACGACCATAGACCCTAGCTTATCCCATGTTATTCTAGGAAAACCTTTCATAGAAAGCACCGAATGACCTATGACCCTCATTAGAGTAGTGCGATTCAAGAATAAGAACGATGACATAGCTTACCAAATGCCGTTTAAGATTGAGAAGTTTTCGTCACCTCTAATGATGAAAAGGAACTTAAACTATCGGTCTATTACAGGAATGATGAGGATAGGGAGAAAGGTGTTGATTATGTTATGGCTAAGATTTGATTCTACAAGGATTGTTTGAGCCTAGGACCGAATACAGGACCGAATGGGGAGAGGATGAACTCTTAGAAGCGCATTTTAGGCACTTCTACAACATGGAATCCCCATTAGAGGCCGTCAAGAGAACAGTGGTGAGAAACGTGGGAGCATGACTACGAGTCTAGCTACAAGACTCTTTAATAAAGAAAAGCGCTTCGTGGGAGGCAACCCATGCTTAATTGTTTGCTTGTTAGTGTCATATATCTTTTATTAATTGTTTATCCTCATGTTTAAATTTGTAAAATGCTTTATTTTGTTTTAACCTCGCCTTAATTGCATATAAAGGTATTTTACATAAGGGATAAGTGTAGGGAGGATTACACACGTTTTCAAAAGAAACGTAAACATGAGAATAACAATTAACTAAAAGATATATATGTTTGTTTGTTCGAGTCAAATGCTTGTATCGAGTCATAATGGATGTTTTGCGAAATTTTTCGATTCTAAAGATGTAAATTTTCCGTAAATTTTTCCAAAATCGCACCGCTTTTTGTCGGATAACTTTGTGACGTCGAGATTGCAACTTTGACGGCGCCAGAAGGAGTAAAACATCGATTACTTTTTCTCGCTTTTCGAGCTACTTATAAATTTTGGAATTTTCGTGTCTTAATTTTCTTAGAAATTCAGTAAACATCCATTCCACAAGCATTATATCCTAGTTTAAATCGAGTCTTATATATATTATTACCGCCGATTTTACGCGAAGGTTTCGCTTTGTTTTCTTCAAGTGTGCGTGTTTAGTTTGTCAAGAAGAAGTTACATAAGATTGGAAGGAGCTTTTCATGCATAATTCTTCTTGAAAAGAATTTAACCACCACTTTACACGGATCCTACCGAGCTAATCGGGGAGTATTAGTTTCTTTCGCTTTTAATTACCTTCTTTATCATATCTTTGATACTTTCGGGAACATTGAGGACAATGTTCGGTTTAAGTGTAGGAGGAAAATAAAGCGGAACTTTGAAACTATGCTTATCCTTGACTATTTGCTTTGTCAATTGTGATTGTGTAATAAACCATGAGAAATGTCGGTTAGGGTAATTTTGGCACCAAATTTAAAATTTTCATGACATATAGGAGTGGGCCATTAGTCTTAACAAAAGCGTCTCATGGATAGGAAGTTATATGACTAGCACAAAACCCTTACCACCCAAATTCCACCCAAATGCGAGGATCGCCTTAGATTAGTAGGAATTAAAGCATTCATCTTTAATGCTTAGAGTGTGAACCGTAGTATATTAGATTCTAGAACTTGTTTTGTGATGCATTCCGAGATCGCAAGTGAGGCTACACTTGTGTAGTTAGGAATAACTAAATGATAAGAGGCATTAGGATAACCCGTGTTTGATACATGTAATATAATTACTTCTTCCACATCGGTTGAGTAATTCCCCACACCCTTTGCGTTGTACTCATCTTTAGTACACGATACCCTAGTTAACCCCTCGAGCCTATCCTTTTCGCGGTTCTCGTGATATTTCGGTTTTCCGAATATCAATGAAGAGCATTGTTTACACCCCACCCCAAATATACACCCAAATCGCCTTAGCCTACCCCTTATGCACTCACTTTTAGTGCAAATGTTTGTTATCACCCTAAACCCTTAGTTCAATTATCTAGTTGCTTGCATAAGTTGCTAAGTCGAGTCATATCCTTTGTATACGCTTTTGGGATGATTGGGATTCATGGAAAAGTTAAAGTTTATGAAATGACGGAAGGGCGTTAAATTCAAATTCCTTTGTTTACGTAATAATGTACCCCAAGTGTTTTGATCTTTTCGATTCGGGTCAAATTAGTGTTAGAATAATAAAACTCAAGTGTAGGGATATGCTTATAAATCCCTAGTATTTTGATGTTATCTTAGAGGATGGTAGAGTAAAAGTGTATGAAAAAAAAAAAAAAAAAAAAAAATCAAAAAAAAATAGAAAAGAGAAAAGAAAAAATAGAGTGATTAAAAAAAAAAAAAAAAAAAAAAAATACGGGCTACCATCCTACATCTATCTTTAAATTTATGTTTATTTATTTCATTATCTAGAGTTTAGAGTGTCGAGTCTTGGCTTAGCAACGCCATTCTTCGTATGCATTTAACATAGAGATTTTGACTTACCACCACTATATAGCCTATCCCACCAAACCCTTATTTCCTACCGTAGCCTAACGTTACAACCCTTTAAAAGACCTCTTTGATAGTCTTTCCTAGGTGCTTACGCCAAAGCGATGGAGGTTTGATCTATTCTCAAGCCTATGGTAATCTATGTACTAGGACCGGTTAATGAGTGTTTATCTTCCATTTCCTATATTGTTATATTTCATTTATACACCGAGAGAGATGCGAGTATCCAAACACCCCATGTGAGGTGCTAGTATGTAATTCCGTGCTTGTTATGACTTTCTTGGGGCTTATATGTGTTGTGGACCGTTTTGAATTAATGCCGAATGACCCCTAACTTACAAATTAATTGGCTAAAAGCACATTTGCTTGAGGACAAGCAAATAACAAGTGTAGGGATATTTGATAAGGTTTTAAAAGGTACCATTTTGAGGGGTCGTTTAAGTCCTTATTTGATCACTTTTGTATCCGTTATTGCTTAATATCGTTCCTTTTCACTTTTTAGGTCTCGTGAAGGCAAAATCCTGGAATGACACTTATTTGGACAGAAGAGCGCGAATATATGAAGAAAATGGCCAAAGTCGAAATCGAGACACTCTACGATCATTGAATGTAGAAGCGACGTCGGGGAGAGCTATTTGCGGCGCCGTCGGAGAATTATTGTGACGGTCGAACTCAAAACTCGTGTTTTCAAGAGGCGGCGTCTAGTTGTGAAAGAGTAGGCCGTCGCTACTCGGACGGCCTAGATGCGATCCGAGACGACGCCGGTCAAGAAGGGACGGCGTCACGGACATAAGGTGACGTCGTCGCAAGGTTAACGTGGCCAAGACGAAACCCTAATGGCGGCGACACGACGGCGTCACTAAACATAAGGTGGCGCCGTCGCAATTGTAATCTTATATATAGAATCCGAATTTTTCGGTCTTTGTGTGGAGAGTCTTTGGAGTAAAAACCTAAAACCGAACCTAAGGTGTCTTGTACAGATTTTAGGGTTTTAACCCTATCTTACACCAAGATAAGTCTTTGCTTCATTAATTCAATTATGTCTTTGATTATTTGTGTGTATGCTTGCATGTTCTCCATGTCCGCTAATTTATTTGTGTGTTTGCTTAGGAAGTATGAAACTTAATTATTAAATATTGATTGGTTGTTTCTTATCTTAGTTGATTAATGATGTAGTAATGCGATAGGTCATTCGTTGTGTACTTAATGCTTGATTCATCTTTGTGAACCCTAGAGTATGATTACCGAGTGATTGTAGTCTAAACCATCCGAAGAGCGCCTTAGGTAGGAGTCTATAATCTCTAAGTGGATTTGTAGACAAGACCCTTTGGTAAGTTCAAAGAGTTGGGAGAAATGCATACCCTACAACTTTAGAAACACAACGCAACTAGGAATAAGACGTGACACTCAACCATCAATAGGAGATAATTAAGGAGTAATACAAACTAAGTAAACACATCTTTAAACTATCATACGAGCACACATTAATTAGACATAGACTCCCACAACCTTAGTTTAGATAATTAGATAGTAGTAGAGTAATCGGTGAAATACCAACCCCCAAATCCAATACCGAGATTCGTACCTTTCCATTTTCATAAAATATAAAAAGATAAAAATAATCTTCCTCAACCTTAACCTTAGCGTAGTAACTCCCTACTAGCATTCCTATTCCCCAGAGAACGATATCAATACCCGTGGCTTACCCTAATTACTACACTACAACGATTAGGTTCACGCCTGGGTGTTATAAAACTTGCTCAAGAAAAGGAAGTTCCTTTGACCCGAACGACGCGTGTAGCGTTATCGTGAGCAAGGTCCTCTATTGTACCCCACGATTCTTTCGCGGTGAGATCACTAAGTTTGCCACCGGCCGCTTGGTCGATGGATTACTTAGTTGAGAAGTTAACATGGTCGTAAAAGATTTGGACTTGAAGCCAAAGATCGATGCCATGATGAGGGACTTTATGGAGCAAGTCCTTGAATCGAGTCCATGCCTTGTAGAGAGATCCACCTTGACGTTGTTGGAACATCAAGATTTCATTCCTAAGTTTGGTAGTTCTCTCCGGTGGGAAAAATTGGGCAAGGAAACGAGTAGTGAGATCGTCCCAACTTGAGATGGATCTGGCGGGAAGTCGCTCAAGCCAATTACTAGCTTGGTCTGTAGAGAGAATTGGAAGAGACGCAAGGGCGTGGTCTCCCGAGTAGTAGCATCAAGGTCGATGGAATCGACTATATTAAGGAAATCCTTAAGATGCTGATTAGGATCTTCGGAACGAAGTCCATGGAATGCACATCCGTTTTGCACAAACCGGATGGTGTCGGATCGCAGGGTCGTAGTTTGAGCTTGATCGGGGAGCTCAATAGTGTTCCTATAGCCTTGGTGGCTTGGTCTAGAGTATTCACCAAGAGTACGGCCTCTTGGCTGGTCATTGATTGGTGGATCGATAAGTGGTGGCGGGTTATCACCTTCCATGATGAAAAGTGATGGGATTACTAACAAAGGTCACGAAGAAGAGGGATAAACTACGAGGAAGCTAAAAATGAGAAAAAAGCTTACTTGATAGGAATTAAGCAAGGAAACCTAAACGAGATGGAAATCTAACTAGCTATTCTATTCCCCGGCAGCAGCACCAAAAACTTGATGCGCGTATAACGCATTCGGGGTCAAAAGAACTTCCTTTTCATCGAGCAAGTTTTTCAACACCCTAGGCATTGAACCTAGTCGTTGTAGTGTAGTATTGGTTAAGCCTTGGGTATTGATATCGTTCTCTAGGGGAATAGGAATGCTAGTGAGAAATGTACTACGCTAAGGTTTGAGGTTGAGGAAGATTATTTTTTTATCTTTTATATTTTTTTATAAAACTAATGGTAAAATCTCGGGGTTTGGATTTGGGGGTTGGTACTGTTAGGTCACCATATTAGTAACACAAGCATCAATGTGAAGAAGTATAGATAAGAGAGATCGGTTGAACACTTAACCCAAAACACACGAATGATATTAGAAAGGTTATGCGTAGGAAATGAGATAAAATGAACAACCAACCATCTAAGGATGGTTTACATGGGTATTTATAGGAAGGAACTAGGGCAACATGCAAGTTCCCTTCCTTTCCCTTATTGGGCTTTGGCATAGGCTCATGGGCTTTCTACATGAGTCTAGCCTTGATTACTAACATAAAAGCCATAATAAAGCTAAATATTACATATTAATTATTAACACTTGAATTCTAGTTTAGGAGTGATTCCAACAATCTCCCCCTAAGTGTTAGTGATTGATGATTTGATCATTAAACGTTGAAGGTGTTGATGTAATAGTAGCTTTGACGTCTTCTGACATTCTTCTTTCTTGTGAGAAGAAGTGCCTTTGATTCAAACAATCTCCCCAGAGTAAGGAAATTGTTTCCTTTGAAGTATTCTGTTTTGACGTCATCATTATCTTTGTTCTTAGATCTTTTTTCTTTGTGATGGAAGTGATAGTATGTTGTGGTTGTGCGCATCGAGTCGACTTCGTTGTTCAAGGTGTCTCCACGCCTTTCTCCAACATGCTCACACGCCTTTAACATTGGATTTCAAGATCGATGTAGTTCTCTTAGTCTTTAAACTTTGTAGATTCTTTGACTTTGACGAAGAATCATTCGACTTTGTGTTTCCTTTTGAGAGAACTTCAATTTGTGTTGTTGTCGGTATGAGCATGTGAAGAATCGCACGATCTTTTCCACCCGCAAGCATCCATAAGAAGAAAACATAAAACATGGGTAAGAAATAATCCGGTATTACAAGTTTGAACTTCGAGTGTTAACAAAGATAGTGTGAAAACTCAACTCTAATTCTCACAAAGGTCGTTCTCGAACTGGATTCCCACAAGTGAGATAACGAGTTCGTGTGAGTCATTGAGGTACACCAAGCATCACCCCACGATCCGTAGACCGTTTGAGACACACTAAGCGTAACTCACAAGGAGTTACCGAAGTGACTTCTTGCCGTGGATGTTTGATGTTGACCACGGCAGAGTTTCCATTCAATCACCGAGGATCATAGTTGTGAACTCCTCATAAATGTTCTCGACAGTTGCTAAGATCATGAAAGACTCAATAATATATCACTTGTGTTCTTATTGTTGAACGACAAGCGATGAATTGTCAAGTGTACCTAAGAGATCTTTTGATGAATCTCGTGGCTCTAGACTTAATAGTGTGCTTTGGTTTTCCGAGCGGAGACTAGGAGAGGGTCTCCTTCTTCAATACCAAGCAATCTCAAGAGAAAGCCGATAGTTTACGTAGGGTTCCTGTGAGAATGAAACAAGCTTCTGTTGAGAGAAACTTGAGTGGCTAAGAAGGTTTAGTGCATGCGTCCTTTGGGTCCATGACGACCTTGATCTTTAATACGGTGTCATCAAGTGACAACCAAGAGCATATGAATTGAACCCGGTTCCGCGCCTAAGTTGAATAATCTGGAGGGCTATTTCTTTTCACCCTTTTCTTTACTTTTCTTTTTAATTCTTCAACTCCTTCTTTCTCCGATTCTCATTTTCTCCTTTTTATAATCATACCTAAGGACTTCTAATTCTAACTATTGGTGGTGTCCTTGGGTAGATCCCTCCGGCTCTGGCGGATCATAGGACGGTTATTCCTAACCTTAGTCACCTTATAACTCCATGACTAACCTATGTTGCCATAAAACCATTTTCATGAAAATCTCTCAAAGTGGTTATGAGTAAAAACATTTAATACCACTATTGAGAGTTTAAGACTTTGCATAAATACTCCCCCTCCACACGTGCTTAAGTATTTTCTGTAATCTGCACGGTGAGAGAAGAGCGCACTTTGAATTGATCAACTCAAGAGACAATTCCCCGCGAGACACGGTTACGTTGCATAGTTAAAGAGTTACATTGTCGCCTTTTAGGTGACAACTAGCTCTAATAACTACCTTGAAGGTGTGGACAAACCTCGAAAGGTTGTCAAACCCGACAAAGTTCATGTCTACCAAGAGTTTCTCGAGTGGTACATTCTACTCGACAAGTCCTTTCATGAGACATGTTTACATCACTAGCGAGCTAGCTTGAAATTATTACCCGTCCGGACAAGTCTTTTCGAGTTACTAACATTTAAGATTTCGTCAATTCATTGGTTAAGTCTCAGAGCACAACTATTCATTTGCAATATCACAACATATTTCTTATCACATAATTTTCTCCCCTCAAAATGGCATATAAATGTTATTTTTGACGAAATTTAATATCGAATATGTCCATTTCGAGTTTTTGGGAAGATTACCACGAAGAACGTTTTGGTGAACAAAGTTTTTAAGCAAATACTCCCTCAACAAGTGATGTTAACTTTGAGGTTTTGAATATCATAAGGGAAGTACTTGTTCTTTGAGCAAAACTTTGAAAATGAAAGTTTTGATAGTTTTACTCAAAAGTAAGAAGCTTTCGCTCCTTTTGTAAGGATTGTGGCAATCAAGCGCACTACGTGGTCCTTTCATTACAAGAACGGGTTGTACATCGTTATGTGTGCACAAGCCATAATTAAATATAAATCACACAACCAAGTAATGATAATGAAACAAATCAAGGGTTACCAAGAGATTCGGGTAGTCCAAAGAATAACTCGTGAATGCGCTCGGACGTTGATAGCTGTGAGAGATATGTTGGGACGACCACCTACGAAACTCTCCAACATTCTGAATTGGTCCCTTCGAACAACCTTTCATCAATGCGAGTGATGATCTTCTTAACATCCCGCCTCTCCTCGAATTCCATCGCTTAGGTGACCCAATGCCTTCTTGTATCGCTTTAACCGATAAGCTAACCCGTCCTCGACTTTCTTCAAGATGTGATCTCCAAACTTATGAAGTCTTTGCACACCATCACAATTTCGTGTAGTTCACTACGGTGAGACTACTCCAAATGGTTTGTCGATGAGGTGTATTGAGGAAGTTGGTTGATGTCGGAAGGTCTAGCGTGGTTTAGTGAGGTTAACACGTGTCCGATCACGATTCCATGGCAAGTTGAATGTCTTCTATGTAACACCCCAAAAATGGTTTGCGGCGGAAGAAAAAGTTTTGGGATGCTACTCATTGGATCATAACACGCGAAAAATAATAGCTTTTTCAGAAAATATTTCATTTATTGTAGTAAAACAAAGTTTTCAAAATTGAATTGTTATGAAAATGGCCCATTTACAAAATGTGGTCCCATATGTAAATCATATTCATCTATGACCATGCCATGCCAATGCCCAAGCGCCCAGAGTTAGCTATCGCCTTTTTAATACCGAGATAAACATGCTTAAAAGATCAACACAACGGTTGAGTGATATTCATAGGTTTAGTAAATAGTTGAACACAAGTAAGAGATGATAATTGCTTCAAGACAATTACCATAGAAAATGAGATTATTATTATGCACCAAGCTCATGAAACCAATACTAACGCATACACCTAATTACTTGGTGTAAGTAAATAAATTGCCCCAAGATGTAATAACCAATTACATAGAGATACCAATATAGTGCGCCTTGTTATTTTCGATAACCGAGTCGGGTCATCAATTCTCATAGTACTATCCACAATATTTGCGCTCACCGCAAGTGATTAATGGTTCATGATGAAGGGACTTTTGGTGCAACTTAGGCTATAATAATAATAATAATCATCATGCAAGCATGCATTTTAAGAAAAGACTTGTGTTCTAGTTTATAGCATGTATCTCCCCCAAAGAGTTTATAAAACAGCTAAAAGAGTAAAAGTGGGGCTATGAACTCACCTTGATGAACACACACAAATAGATCAAGCACAATGTAGCGGAGGTTCCAAACCGAAACCTAAAAATGATGAGATGGCGAGTCTCAGTAAATGAGCATTTTGGTTCGCGACCAAAATAATAGAGCATTGAATATTCTTATTCAATAGATCATTGGATTGTCCAATCCAATAGTGTGCGTGCATGCTTAGCGTTTTAAGTAAATTTTACTTGCTACATTGCCTTAGTTTGATATCTATCAAAGATCATCACTTACGCATAAGTGAATCATTCCCCGTTGTCGATTTATGAAAATAACGACGTTGTCAAGTATTTTAGTTTATTTACTATCAAGATGCGTCGATATCGAATAACGATTTCATAAAATTATATTCTTATAATTTTATATATATAAGTTTAGTGTATTATCGACATAAGTTTACAAGTTTTCTAAACCTTTTCTCAATTTTACACTTTTTACCCTCAAGTTACAAAAAGTACAAGTTTAACCCCTAAACTTTAGAAAAATGACACTTTGTACCCAAAAGTGTCTCATACTCATAGTTTTCAGAATTGCCAATTTTAGTCCCTTGTTGAAACTGTTTTGGTAAAATACTTTCAAAAGTTAATTTTACACTTTTAGCCCCCAAGTTTCAAAGGTTAGATTTTTAACACTAAAACTTCTATTTCATTTTAAAGTAAGTTTGCTATATTTACCATTTATACCTCGAACTTTACTATGCATGCGTAATATGACAAAAGTGATCTTTATCTTTCAAAAACTTACAAAACCTACCCTTGGCTTTTCATACATGCAATATAACGTACAAAACATCCCTTTATGTTTTCTAAAATATTCATTTCTTACCCGAACCCTTTACGTTTTGCAAACTTGGTCCATTTTATACTTTTCGACTTACAAAGCTTACTAAACTTTTATAAAATCTTACTATTAGCTTATTATGAGCTTATTAATATATGTGAAATGTTTGTTCTTGGGTTATCATGTTTTATGGTTTTCGTTATCATACAAACCTTTCGTATAGTCGATCCATATATATATCCTATATATTTACGTGTGATATGAAAGTTAAAACGATACGAATGAAATGGAAGCGAGAACTTACGACACCCAAAGGGTGGTGACAATGTTTGAAGCGAAATGATCATGACCCAAGTGACTCAAGTATTCTCCTTGTACCCAAGTAAACGACCAAGCCTTGCGACTTTGTTTTTCTTTTGTTCCAACTTTTCCACAGTGGACGTTTGTTTGTGAGAAGAATGTTTAATTAGGATGTTTTGAGAGTATGAGCTAGTTATATAGGAGCGAGGAACATGCATGGTATTACAAATATTATATTTGCTTCTTAGTTTAGTTCCAATAAAGGATGTGAAGGGTCAAGGCACGCTTGGCTTTTGCAGCTAGTTTAATGGGCACGCTTGGTGTGGTCGAATCAACATTAGACCAAGAAACATATGATCTAGTGGTTATAGAAGTCAAAAGCAAGTCAACTTGTTAAAATAGGTAGTTAGGGTGGCGTAGTTGTGCTTTGGTTCCTTGTGGTTTGCGTCTAATAGAAGAGAAAGAAAAGAAAGTGTGCCTAGGTAATATTTTAAATGGCTAGGGTATTAGTTGTTTGACTCCTAAGATCCTACACACCATACGCATGCTTTATATAAAATAATACAAAATTTGATGTGTTGGCTTGTTGTATTCGGTTGGTTCACAGAAGCAAGAAAAGAAGAAATGACATTTCTTGGGTTGAGTCTCATGCAAATAGGTGAAGTCAAATGATGCCTTTCTATTATACACGCAAGGTGAAGTCAAAAAGAATGTTGTGCCTTGTCCTATTTAGGTTTACTAGTAGCTTGATAGGTCCTTTGTGTTTCCCCTTTACACACGCATGAACTAAAGGACCAAGGGTGAAATTTGGTTTGAGTTTTGTTGAGGTTCGATTATCAAAGAAACATGAAACATAGTACTGGTCTTGCCATTTTTGTATTATACAATTTAGAAATTGATGCTTAGGTTAGGTTAGGGTCTCATGTATTTTCTTTCTACATCTACATGCAAGTAACATGTGACTAAGGTAAAGGTTTTGTTTTGCTTTTGTCTTGGTTTCGATGACTGCACAAGTGAAGAGAGAAAAGACTTATCTCCTTTGATTTCACACATGCAAACGCATGGTATCAAAGGTTGAATTTGTCTTTGGTGTTTGTTATGTTTCACATAGGACACAGAAACAGAGAACTTCTACATTTCATTTGAAACTTCACGCATGCAGGTATATGGCCCAAAGGTTAATGGGAAGTGTTGCGTTTTTGTTTGAATTGTTTCTTGATCACATTACAAAACATGAAGAGGGTGCACTTGGTTTTGAGAAATAAAAGGCAAGGCCCAACAAAATTAAAGGGGTGTTGGGTTGGGCTTGCGTTAAGACGGGAGCCTAAAAGACAAAGAATAGAGGTCGGGTAGTGTTGGGCTTAGAGACCCGGTAGAAAATAAAAATATAAAAGTTTATTATATATTTATTTTACGAGATTTTTATTATCGAGGTCGAGAGGGAATAAAAAAAATATATTTGTTTCTTGTCGGTTTTGAATTCTTCGTAAATTATGCCACATGAGGACATGTCGAAAGTTATTTCAAAAGAAAAATATCCCGTAGTTATCGTTGATCAAGGTTTACCTTTGCTAATTGTGTGGTTAATTTCTCGGGGTCTCACATTCTACACGTTCCTGGATCACTATGCTTCGATGAAGATTAACAAGGACTTGATGTACTCACGCTGGATTTCTATAGAGAAATGTCGATTCGTCCATGTACCTTGGCAAGATACATATCTTCAATGTCGCTGAGAGACAATCTCGAAAGTCTCGCTTCACGAAGTCATAGTCCTCTTCGCCTTGTCGTTTGACCACTATTTTCTTGAGAAATGTGTAGTCCCATTTTGACGAAAGAGTAACATGCTTAATAGCAACGATCCCTTTATCACTAAACACCTCCTTCTTTGATGTAAGTACCGGCAGCTCTTGTAGTAGATTCTTCATGCTCGCCAATGATCAATCCCATACATTGCATTAAGATCATACTTTTCCACTTTGTCAAAGAACATGTGGATGGCATCTTCCTCGATTGCTATGTTGTTGGAGTATATTGTCACGGAACGGAAGTGTAAGTGATGTAGCGTATTTCTTGAAGACATCGCTACCGTGTAGAAGAAATTCTAGGTCTTTGTTGAAGAAGTAGCGAATGGAATCTTTGGTTGATCCGGTCGGCCAATTGTGGTTAGAGGTCCGGTCTAATCATGTAGTATGGAGCTTTGTCTTGTCGAGTGAAGTCGATGTTAGCTTCGGATTGAGCCAATCGATGTTGTTCGACATGGCTCGGGCAATGTTGTCGAGGTGGTATTCCACTTCAATTGCACTTTCGAGCTATCTTTGAGCAGTTGGAAGGCATCATTCTTGATTCGCTTGAGCTCAACTTAATCATCTTCTTCACTTTAAATTGTTCTTGTAATAGCTTGACATGCTCCATGGTACGGCCATCTACCATTTCTTGACCTTCGTGTAGTGAGGGAGTAGCATCACAAAGTTGAGAAAACCAACAGATTCGGCGGTTGTATCGTCATCTAGCCATGAGACAACATCGGTCTTAGTCGCCTTCTTCTTCTTCTTGGCTTTGATGAGGATGCTGGTTTCTTTGTTGTGTCGGGAGAGGTGGGTTGTTGTTGGGGCTCATGGAACTCTTCATCGTCACCACCAAAGGTATTCAAATGATCACCGGTTTCTCTGTGGATGGTGGTAACTCGAGTCCCGAGGTTTATCGCCAGAGAACGTTGTAACACCCCAAATTTGTTTAAGCGGAAGCATACGTGTTATTCGGGAGCGTTACGGAATTGGTGAATCATAACACAAGTAATAAAGAACGGAATACATACTCCGCTTGACTTTATAAAATAGTTTTAAAACTGTCTTACAACATAATTTAAATAAATGGGTACATCCCATTAGATTTAGTGGTCCCAATGTAAAACATCATTTTGTGTAAAACACTTTTTAATACTACTACGACCATACATCCGCTTCTTGCCTTGCCTTCATGGACAAATCTTAAACACCGAGAAAATATGCTAAAAGGTCACTAAAAGTCGGTGAGTTCATAGGTTTAATTTAAAATAGTAAACTTGAACCATAATCAAAAGCATATAATCATTACAACGAATATAATGATATATGTATGAATGTCTATTACGTTAGCTCTAAGTTCATGCAACCGATACTACGACAGTTCAGATGCTAAAAGATGTCATACAATATAGGGCCCATGGCAAGTGTTTTGTCCTCAACACTTGATTCCGACATGGTATCGTTTCGCCTTGGCCTAAGCATGGCCAACCGAACGAGGAGTCACCCTCAATAGATCTATTTATAACATTCGCTTTCCCAATGGGGAATTGACGGTTCATGAAAAAGGGCATTCTCTAGGGACATAAGGGCTTAGGCTAAACCACGTAATAGTAATCATGTAATAGTTTTGGTCCATAAAATGTTTTGCATATTTCTCACCCCAAAATGTATAAAATAATTTATCAAGTAAAAGTGGGCTATGAAACTCACCTTAGCAAAAGTGCAATCCGAAATGTGGGATTAGTGATTGTTGTGAAACGGCACCGAATAATACCCACCTAGATAAGGAGGGCAATGTTTAGTTCATCGCTTTTAAGTATTACTTACTTAAAATGGTGCAATTAATATTATTCTTATATAATGGTTTTAAAATCAACCGTTAGTTTGTAAAAATAATTTAAGAGATTTACTAGTAAGTATATGATTGTATATATACTCCTTTCATATTGACATTAGCATGGTTCTAAAATCCAAAGTTCGAGTTAAAACAAATAATTAAAATGTTCCATTAGTAAGTATATAAATGTATATATATACTTATTTAAGTTGACACAAAATGGTGTTGTCAAAATTATAATTTGTTTTCTAATTGTATTTAGGAAAATGTTCAAGTGAAATTTAAAGTCATCAATTTTTAATGGACTAGAAAATAGTATAGCGGTATCTTATTTATTTAACGAACTTGTTCCATATATATAGTTTTCGATAAAATGTTCACTTGACATACATTTGTTTACACATTGTCGTTAAATCCGTTACGTAAACCTTATTATATGACTCACATTTTTAGACACTTGGTTCATTGTTTGTATGCATTTACTCTTGTTTTACTCGTCGATAAGTGTACATAACCAAAGTCGAAATCTCTAAATATGTGACAAATGAGTTTAGCTTTGTAATTTATTCCGGTATACTTGACGCGTTTCATTTACTTAAACCAACATTCAAAACCGCAGTGGGCTATGGCCCAATGGCTTGGTACACGAACGGGCTTGGCCCAATAGGAGTTCAAGTAATCCTTGAGGTAACATGGGCTGTGGCCCATCAGTTTCTGTTAGCAGCTTTTGCTACTAAACTAGTCAAAGAGTACTCTTGCATTTGACTTGAGGAATGGTTAACGCAGGAAAAGAAGAAAAAGAAAATGTAGTCAAGGTACATTTGAGGGGTAGAGAGTTTGAGTAAAACTGCCATCATCTCGGAGTTACAATCGGGTCACGACTAATGTGCTCGAACACATCTTGGCTACCCGTCTTGACTATAACATCACGAATGAGGATTAGGCTAACAAAAGGAAGACATAAAACTAGTTTCTCATCAAGATGAACACTTATCTAAACCAAGATATCAAAAATCTTTGTGAAACTAAAGTTCCTAGTTATTAGCTTACATGCTTGACTGATGGTGTCATAGGTCTCGAAATGAGTTCACCTTCGAGCCGAACAACTTAGCAACAAGGATAACGACAAGCATATGACCAAGTGTCACAAGATAAACTTGTTACAAGGTGCTTGACTTACTAAGTCAAGTGCCACTTTCAAGATCAAATTTTCAGTTTTTAAGACCATGTTTACTAGTAGACTTTACAAATGAAAAATTTTCAAACTCTTTGGTTCCGGCTTCTCGACAGAAATAGTTTTCAAACAAGACATCCAAACCTTCACTATAGCATTAACAAACTTGATTATACATGGCATAAATTTTACAATGTGAAGTTAAGACAAAGGCTCATAAGCCGAGTATGATGGTGATGGGGTCGAGACCAACTTAACGCGATAGAGCAAGGAAATGGCAAGGCTATACCATGGTTGAGTACTACTCAAACCGGTTCCTACCTCGACAGTAAACCAAACCCACTTATTACCAATGACTTACTTAGATTCCGGAGTGACATAGTTGCTTATCAAAAACATAAGTATTATCACGTCGAGATTACTTAGTTACATAGTCAAATTACCAAGTTTCTATAAGACTTAACCCTCATTTTCTTGGCTCGTGTATCTCGACAGTAAACTATTTTCACAAGAGAGTGACCAAATCAAATTTTCAAAGTGACAAGTTTATACCCATATTGCAAAGTTGTACATTCTATACTTACAACCTTAAATAAAAACAAGACATCACAAATTAACACTTCATTATCAATGTTTACATTACAACAAAACCATGAGAAAGGGAAAGACCATGAACCTTGTCAAGAGTGAGATGTGAATATGTTGATGAAAGCCAAGTCGAGGGACCCCACACAAATCAAACCCGTATACCGATTCCGAGCAAACCCAACAACTTCTTGATAACCTTGAGAATATTACTCTTGTGGTGTGTTTGAGTTTTGATTTGTGGTGTCTTTGGTCTCTCGAGTTGCTTAAGAAGAGGTTAAGAGAGGAGCCTTTGACCACCTCTTTTCATCTTGAAGTTTTGTTTGAAGCCAAAAATGGCTTACTTCCAAGACCCACGAATCTTTGGACATAAGAGATAGGGTGGTGAAAGGATTTTACTTCTCTCTTGGGATTTACTTTGATCCTCCTTGGATCCCTTCGAAAGTAGTGGCGCATCCATGGAGATTTGGGAAGCAAAGTTTTTACATGGATTTGGGTATGAGAGAGATGGGTATGTTGGATGAAGGTGTTGATTTATCTCCATTTAGAAGATTCGGCCTAGGATGGGAGTACAAGCTAGAGGTTGAAGATGGATCTTGATATCTTTTGCTTTTCCTGATCCTTGGTTTTGTCGTGAGTGGGAAGTGAAAGACAAAGGTGTATTATCTCAAAATTTTACAAAGGTTTACTTTTAAATGGGAAGTATAAATGTGTGTCTACATGTATTTTACTCATAGTACAACTTGCGAAAATGTATACATATACATTACACTTAGGTATTAATTGTACTTGAGTTTTTATAAAAATTATTGTTTAAGTGATAGTGTGTTAAATATTTTGTGTCCCGCGATATTAAATTGTGACCAAGGTATCATTGTTCGATAACTTTTATAACGTAGTGTCTTATTGTTACGTGTCTGAATAATTTCATCTTTGTAATATTCCATGTCACGGACATTTGTCGTTTGTTTTATCAAACCCTTATCATAGTGTCGGTACGCGTGTAGTGTCGGTCACTGGGGAAAACGAGATAACCTCTCGCCTTACAATTTAAATCATAAGACAAAATAAAATATTCATAAAATGATATGAATGAAAAGTGATGCGCTACTCACAGATGCGAGTTAACTACTCAAATGATCGAGCAAAGCTTGTGTATGCTTAAAGACTTAGGCTTAGTAATAATAAATTACTAATTATCGCTAAATTTTAGTGAAAATTTACCGTGTGTCACAAACGTGGAGGAGATTGTCTTTCTGTTGGAGTCCTTTGGGTTGGTGGTGGCATAGAGGAAGATTCACCAGACTTCTTTGGACGTTTAGGTGCAGAATCCTTGTCCTTATCATTGTCATCTCTTGGTCGTTTAGGTTGACCTGCTGACTCTTTGCATGATGATTTGAGTTGATATTCTAGAAGGGCCTCAAATAATTTAGCTTCATATGAATCAAAGGTTGTAGACCGATTAGACATTTGTATCACCAATTTCGAGATCAACTCAGCTTCAGAGATTTCAGGTGAGTTGGCCAATGTATGTTTAACCAATGCGACGATATTTGGAGTAAGTTGTCTAGCGAACATATCCCTTGTCAATCTAGGAATAGAGTCAAGAAGGAACTTGTGAGTATATTCCTTAATCATCTTGTTCATTTCCCCTTGGACATCACGTTTCATAAACTTCGGATATACTCCTTTCACTCAACATCTCGCCTATCCCGCCTTGTAGATGATTGATCCCGTCACGAGTTGATTCACTTTTTGTTGGTCACGCCTTTCTTCCCGACTTGCTTGACAGCCTTTGACAATCTTTGTCTTAGCCCGGATATCCAAGAGTCGGTTGGTTTCTTTACTTGACTTGGATGCGGATCCGGTTGTGCCTTTGGATGGTGGTGGAGATGAATGAGAGGATGAGTCCGATGATGATGAGATATGAGGAGACTCGTGGTCTTTAGGTGGCTCGAGGTTAATTCCTTGGAACGCATCGGACTATCTAGAAGAAAATCATCATAATCAACTTCGCCATCTTGTCCAGATTTAGCCATTTCTTCACCTTTAATCCTCGCTTCTTCATCCGCTTGAGCTTGAGCTTCTTTTCGCTTTCTCTTTAGTCGCAAGCTCAAAGATCTTCATCGTGAATTTTCTCGACTTCTCCTTTTCTTGTTCCTCAAAGTCATATTTGATAGTATCCTCGTTACCTTTGTTGTTGTTCGTGGGTGGTGGTACCGGCTCCCTTATCGGGTTGATTAACCGCATCGGAAACCGGTGTAGACAAGCACCACCACTTGACCCTCCGGGGCCACGAGTTTGTTCACGGTAAATTCTCGAGCAACATGTTGGAGTCTCGATATTCTTCAACTTCTTTCTCGTAGTCTTTATCCAATGGTTCTTCATCCGAGCTCTCCTCTTCCTCCGCTCAAGAACCGGGTTTTACCTTTATCGCCTTTTGGACTTAGAGGTTTTGCAACAGTTGGTGGATCATCAATGGGAGTTTCGAGTAGGTAACCTCTTCATCGGTGTCACGATCCTCCGAGTCCTCGCCCTTCGCCAGGGTTCGTGTTTGAGAATAGGATAGCATCCTTGACGGAATTTTCCTTTTGAGAACATGAGTCCTCTTAGGATACTTTCGTACTCTCGGTGCTTGTAATACTTCCAAAGACCGCCTCCCCGGTTTTCCTAGTAGGTGTACCGAGGACTTATCATCAAGGAAACCTACTTTGCTTGCTTCAACTGCTACCGATATCGCTTGTACGAATAAAGTCCTTTGATATCATCGCAGAAGATGATCCGCAACACCGCACCTTGTTTCTTCGTTGTTGAGTCCTTAAATCGACAAAGGAGTGTGGGCTCATACAACACGGAGTGTTGGTTGGGGTCATCAAGTCTCGCGGAATATCGTGATTATACCCTAGAGCTCTTTGGATCAACAGTTTGGTGTATCGATATACGGGATCTTGGTGCCAGCCTTTTAAGGTAAGACATCATGTCATCCCATATCGAGCTTCAACTTCTATGTGTTTCATGTTGACCATAGCCCAAAATATTTGTAGTTCCATGAGCTTGGGATGCTCATGACCACTATCACGTCCGAAACGGATTTGGCAATCATTATGTGTAGGTTCTCCATGGTCGGGAATGTTCTTGAGATCCACATATGAGTGCTTTGTGATTACCCCTGTAGCTTCATCATAGCCGATGTCGACCATGAACCGGAGAACGACCTCTTCCGTTGGAGTAGCATTGTATTCGTGAGGCTCGATGACAGAATAAGAAGAATAGCCCTCAAATCACGCGTGATGGTGACTTGTTTGTTGTTAAGAGTCACAACACGGCACTTTGACCTTTGACCTTTCGTATAGTGTGCCGTAATTGGTGAATGTAGATCTCGTGCACAAGAGCGAGTTTGTGAGCATGTTCGATAAGGGTGAGTCTTCGAATATCCACCGCAATCGACACGAAGACTCGTAACAAGTGAAGTTATCAAAATCAACTCGAGGTTGTTCTTTCCGATCTTCATTGGGTAACCATTAGGAAGATATCTTCAACAGTGAGAACATTTGGTGCTTCCACATTTTGCATTTGAACGTCCATATCGTGATCTGAAAGATATTTAGCCAAAAGAACCAACATATCGAAAGACATTACGTTAGTCAACAGTTGATTTTATTGTCTAATTATTGAATGTGATATGTCAATGATTGTTACGAGTCCAATTTCACTTGTTAGTCCAATAGTCCAAAGACGTCGTGATAAGTTTCGTGAGTAGATTAACTTTGAGTTTTAAAGTCCAAGTTTTCACTTATTTTCACAACTTATTAAACATTTAAGCTTATTAGTGACATTTTGGTTTCGTGACGTTATGATTTATTTATTTACATGTTTGCACGCCGTAACAATTCACAATTTTGGTTAAAACTAGGCTTAGGCGAGGTGTTGCAAGCTTATGCGTAAACAGAGTGGTTATACGCGTAAGCATAAGCTTATGCGTAGGATCTTGACTTACGCGTAAGAAATGTTACGCGAGGAAAAGAATACCTTAGGCATAGAGCTTACGCAGAAGCGTATATGGAACCTTACGCGTAAGGCTTACTCGTAAGAGTGAACCTTATGCGTAAAGGTTATCGCACGCATATCCTTCACAGATACGCCGTAGTCCTCTTTGTAGAACCTTACGCGTAAAGGTTACGCCGTAAGATTTCTCTTACGATAACATGCTACGCGTAAGGTGATCCTTATGCGTAGAAGTTCTAATAACCTTGATTCTGAATTTTCACGCGTAATAACCCGAAATAAGTTCATCATAACACCAATCATTAACACATACATTCAATCCCTTTCGCTTAAATCATGAAGTCACAATCAAACAGCTTACGCGAGACTATTCTTACGCGTAAAACTAAAACCCTAGAATTCAAATCTTACGAGTAACTAATCTAACCATAGGATTTGCACCAAATCATTTTCTCGGATATCTTAGAGGCCTAGTGAGTTGTCCTAAACAAGTTTTAACATCAAACACCCTATGAATCAAGAATACCCAAATCGTATGAACTTAAACCCTAAATTTTAATTTTCACACAATTGATGTTTCGGGTAAGTTTTAAACCTGGATTTGATCAATTCAACATGTAAACAACATCTCTTAACCATCTATTTAACCAGAAACTCTCACAATTGAAAACACCCAATTCACGCTAAGAACCCTAATTTGAAAATGTTCAATTCGTGATGTTTCGGTGGATTTGTTTGATAAAAATGGAGTAAGAATGATTATAAAAACATTTTGACACAATTTTTTTAACAAATAACACCAATGATGATTTTGTGTTCATAGCTTACGCGAGAACACAAAATCAATCAAACACAAAATTTAACCGTTGATCTTGAAACAAATCAAAACCATTGTTTGTAATATCACAAATATCATGAAAACACTTACAAATTGAAGATCAAAACACGGATTTGAAGGTTGAATGATAGGCGAGGATGAGGTGGTTGGATAATAAATGAGATGAATTTAATGTATTTTGAAAATTTTGGTGAAGTTTTATTAAAAATACTTTGAGCATTTGACACTTTCATCCCTCCACCTTAACCATTTTCATCCAACGCCCATAACTTCCATTTTGGTTACCAAAAGTATGATTTATGGAAAGAAACTTGACGACACTCCCCTCGACTTAAGAAATAATGAAATTTTATAAATTTGAGCCCGGGAGTGTCAAGATACCGTAAATGTGACCACCATTATCAAAGAAACAACCGGATGAGGTAACATGCAAGTACAAGGTTTTATGAAACCGAAAATATTTATTTTCTCCCTCAACACTTGACCGAGAAAATACCGAATTTTGAAAGAGTAAAGTGTTGACGGAAGATTTGTACTTGCCATGTTAAAAGAAATATAGATAGAAGAATATTTTTGTTGTTTTATCGATTTTATATTTTTGTATTTTGTTTTTGAAAATATTTACAAAAGAGGTTTTGGTGTTTGACCGGTTTTAAGAATGTTTTAAAAGTTCATCCAGCCTCCTCGAGTCAAACACCGCATACCAATCCGTGGACCAACTCATTAAACCTAGCAGAGCTAAGGCTTTGGTGAGAAGATCCGCCAGCTTGGTATTCAAGACCACAAAGTATAATTCAACGGCACCTTTTCCACGTGCTCCTTGATGAAATGATATCAAGATCGATGTGCTTTGATTTTGAATGTTGAACAGAGTTGCACGAGATCGCAATAGCACTTCGATTGTCGCAAAGACATCGGGATTCTCAAACACGTAACCATAGTCTTTGAGTTGTGTTCTCATCCAAATGACTTGAGCACAACACGCCGACATGGCTACATATTCTCGCTTCGCTTGAGGACAACGATGTACAATCCTCGCTTCTTCGATTGCCATGACACCGCTTTATCACCAAGAAATTGTAATGCTCTCTCAAGTACTTTTCCGAGAATCTAAGCATCCCGCGTGATCGTCTCAAAAGCTATTAGTTCAAAACCGAATCCTTCGGATACCGATCCCCAAGTTAATGGTTCCCTTGATGTATCGGAGGATTCTTTTAGCCTCGAGAGGTGAGTTTCAGCTTGGTCTCGATCGATAACGGAGCAAAGATATACAAAGAAAGACAATGTCGTGTCTATCGGTCGTTAGATACATGAGAGACCCAATAATACTTCGTATTTGGTAGGGTCAACCAATTTCCCATGTAAATCAAAGATCCGCTTAGTGTGTGCCATTGGAGTGGCATAGGTATCACAACTTGTCATTCCATGTTTGTTTAAAATTTCAAGGGCATATTTGACCGACTCAAGAAAATACCACGGGTGATTGATGAACTTGCAATCCAAGAAAGAATGTAAGTTCACCCATCATGGACATTTCAAAATGTTTTTCATAAGTTTTGAAAAAGCGTTTGAGTATTTTAGATGTGTTGACCCAAAATGATGTCATCCACATAAATTTGAACGATTAAAATGTGTTCCCGTGATATTGTATGAAAAGTGTTGGGTCGACCGAGCCTTTAGTGAAATTATTGGCGATAAGAAAGGATGATAACTTATCATACCACGCCCGAGGGGCTTGTTTGAGACCGTAGAGAGCCTTGTTCGCTTTGTAAACGTGGTTCGGGAACTCGATCAACGAATCCTTCCGTTGGTCGACATAGACCGCTTTTCGCTTCCCATTCGTAAAAGCGCTTTGACATCCATCCGAAAGACCGTGATGTTCATGTGAGCCGCGAATGCCGTAAATATCCGAACAACCTCAAGACGAGCAACCGGAGCGAATGATTCTTCAAAGTCAATACCTCTTCCCGTTTATAACCCTTAGCCACCGACGTGACTTATTTCGATAACCGTTCCTTCAAGATCTAACTTGTTTTTCCAAATCCATTTCGCACCAATAACATAGACCCTCGTTGGTTTTTGAACCAATTCCCATACTTCAAGACGTTTAAACCGATTAAGTTCTTCTTGCATGGATTCTATCCAGCTTGTCATAAGTCATTGCTTCTTTAATGTTTTTGGGTTCGATTGGCAAACGGTAAGTGCATAAATGCAATGTTCACCGTCATGTGAAGGCGTTGTCTAGTTACGATCGTTGATTAGGGTTACCAATTATGTTCACAAGAGGATGGTCTTTTGTCCAACGATGTGTGGAGGGTTGATGTTGATATACATTCTGCAGATTAGAGGATTCAAATGACTTGTAGATGATTCCGCAACATCGTGTAGTAGCGTAAGCATTTGCAAAAGGGTTGAAGAACGATTTGGATCATAATCTGCAGTGGGGGTACTTCATTGTTCGTAAGATCATCACCGTTCAGCGTCGTTGGATGCGGTTTGTTCAACTGTTGTTGTAGAATCAATCGGTGGTGCTTCCTCAACAAGTAGTTGTTGTAGCAGTGTATCGTATTGGATTATGATCGTTGAGCAATGGAAACATTGGATACACCGAGCACGCTCATCAATATCATCACTAAACAGAGGAGCAAATAGTTTTTCCATTTGTTGACGAGTAAGTTGGGGCTTGGTTCACCGATGATGGGGTTTGAGGAAGTTTAAACGGTTATGACCGGGTTCCAAGTCGTTATGCTCGTAAGCCATTTCAAGAAGCTCATCGAAATTTGCATGAATCGCTTCCATAACCTCGCTTTGTACGACGATTCCGCATCCGAAACCCTTAGAATTTTCACAATATCCTATAAAGACTCCAATGTCGCTTTGGCTTTGAGCTTACCAAAGTCATCACGATCATTATTCGGATAACAAAGGGATCCAAATACATGAAAGTGTTTGAGATTCGGTTTATGGTTGTGGATAAGCTCATAAGGTGTTTTGTTGTGGCGCTTGGTAATCATTGAGCGATTCTCGAGTGTAGCATGCAGCTGACACGGCTTCACCCATAAGTAATCCGAAGTTTAGCATTGATTAACATCGTTTGCAGCTTCCACTAACGCATGGTTTCGCTTTCAACAACTCCGCTTTGTTCTCGTGTACGTGCAATAGATGTTTGATGCTCAATTCCCACTTTCTCATAAAATGCACGAAGAGTTTGATTCACAAATTCGCCTTTGTCTGCTCGATTTGTCCGACCGTGTTCCGAGTCGAACTTGAATTTTCGTGAGAAAGGTGATGATCATCTCGTGGAGCTTGATCTTTACTTCAAGAAAATAAACCCAAGTCCATCTTGAGTAGTCATCTACAATTACCAAGATGTAGCGTTTGCCATTAATCGCTCAGACGCCAAGATCGGGCCACACAAATCCATGTGAAGAAGATGAAGCACATGTCGTGAGTCGTGTTCCACCTTTGAAGGAAAATGAGCACGAGTGCTTTTCCCTTGTTCACAGTCGAGCATAGGTGATCTTTAGAATACCGAAATCTTGGGAGACCTTCAACTAGTTTGTATCGAGCAAGGTTGGTTATGGTTTGAAAGTTTAGATGTGAGAGACGACGGTGCCATAGCCAAGATTTTGTAGATGTAGCCTTAGAAAGTAGATGATGGGAGATGAAGCAATCATGTCTTGCATTGAGATTGTGTAAAGACTTGATGTGCGTGACCGTACATAAGATCGCTTCCTTGTAGATCACGAATGAAACAAGTTTTCTCCCTAAAAGCAACTTCCAAATCTCCATCACAAAATTGACCGATCGAGAAGAGATTGTGACCGAGACCTTCCACATAATAAACTCGCTAATTTCGATGTTCCCATTGATGTAATCTCCAAGCCCATGATAGCCGCTGAAGTGATCATTCCCGAATCGACAAAGGCCAATGAACTTTGATACAAAGTTGGATAACAGCTTGAGATTGCTCGTCATGTGTCGGGAACATCCGCTATCAACAACCCAGAGGATGATCTCAGATCACCGCATTCAACATGCATTTACACGTATGGAATAGAAGTAGATGTGGAACCCAAGAGTTAGAGGGTTCCGATGCGATATAGATGAAACACACATGTTCATGATTTTAGGTATCCATGTAAAGCCAAGTGTATTATGTAACCATTTCGCCATCTCCAACTAGTCTTTGCTTTAGTCTTAGTGAATGCACTAGGTGGTACTACGATCCTTGGAGGTGATAATGGAGCTATAGGGACATCAATGCTTTTCTTAGAATCTAAAGAGGCGGTTTACCAAGCACGCACTTAGAAGCTTTAGTGGGCCTAGAGGTATTCCGCTTTTAGGATTCCGTAAACGAGACAAGATAGTTTTAGCAACACATTTATCATGACAATCGAAAGCATACTTTTACGACATATAACACAAGAAGCTTCAAACTTAACATCAAAAGTACTTAAAGGTTCAAGATTCGTTACATCACTTTTTCCATTACATTTGTCGACGCAATATCTAAAGTGGGTGCAACTTGAGTTTTATTCAAAGTCCTAGGGTGTTCTTCTACTTCAAAGATTCTTTATTGTTCTTTTCACGCTGCAACTTCCTATTCTTCCTTGTATTGCTCCTAGGTCGTGAAGTGCGCGCGCTGGGAAAAGAGGCAACTATTCCTGCTTTCAAGAGAGGAAGCACATTAGTTTCTTGTGGTTTGTCATTAGATGTTCTAGAGTCATTTTGAATCTGTTTGGGTGCGCTACTTTTGTGTTACTATCCCTATCTTGCTTAAGTATCACCAACTCGCTTTTAGATCATGGATTTTGTGTAACAAATCTAGATTTTCGTAACGAGTGAGTCCGTCTCGTCAAAACATCTTTGGTATATGCCGATGATTATCAACATCTTTTGACGCTTTAGCACGAGTCTTTTGAGTAAATCAAATATGACACTATATTCCTTTTTCACTTTTGAAATTTCTTGTTCATATTTTGAGATTTGACACTTCAAAGACACATTTTGGTCATCCAGCTTGCTCAAGTTTAGGACAAAGAGTTTTGGTATGCAACTGGTTGATTTTGTTTTGCAAAGCGAGTTCACGATTATGACAATCTTTTGACACCATTGAAGACGACGCTTTGCATTTGAAAGTTCGCTTAACAAACGCTCATTTTCAACTTTTAAAGACTTGATTTGTGACACAAGACGTGATTCTCAACATTTTCAATGTAATCAATGTAATCAAGAGTGATAAAATCAAATGCATATGCAAAAGAATGTAATAACACAACATTATGGATATCAAGAGAGATAACATCTTCCAAGAGTCGATCAACATCTTTTCGTAACATTTTCTTTTTACGCTTTGTATTTGAAATTGATGTTTCGCTTGTTCGAAAACTCTTTTCATAAGTCCAAGCTCCTTGTGAAAATCCTTTCCCAATATATAGCACAATTTTTCAAATTTCGGACATGAGGTAAAATTCTTTTCTCAAGAATATCTCTTTGTGCACGCAAGAAGAGGCGATTGAAAATGTTCAACTTTTATTTCGTAATGAAATTCAATTTCACGCTCCAAAAGTTTGATGTCCGAAATGAATGTTTCAAAATATTTTATAACTTTACATTTTTCGCTAATGGTTTTATTTCACCGAGTGAAGGTAAAGGACCATTAATTTGTACAAGATTGGAAAGGGACCCTCGTAAGTAGGTGTGATAACCCAAGGTGTGTTAGAAAAATCTTTTGTGCAACGAAGTGACGGCTTTTGAATAGTTAAATGGTTTGTTATAAACAACATTTTCTAATTTTGATCGACTCGCCTTCTCGCATCTAATTCCTCTTGACGGTTATATTCAACAACACTCATAATGGAATCATCAATTCTATGTTCTCGCATCAGAAACTTCGTGATTTGGTTTGAATGCTCGCTTGAAAACTTAGGTTTGTAATCGCAAGATTCGTCCATATCCATTTGGATTTGGTTTGAAAGTAAACTTTGAATCGTTGTGATTGATTCACCATGTTTATAAACAACAGCTTTCAAACTCTTTGATTTTGTTTTGTAAGTCGACAATTTCCTCAAGATAGTCATCTATTCGCTTCGTGGAATGCTTTTGTACTCGAGAACTGCTTTTGACAAGTTAACAACTCGACTTGGCTTTTGAGTTTCCAAGGTAAGAGCGTTAAGTTGTTGTTTATGATCATGTTTCGCTTGTTCTATTTGAGACAACAAAGCATTCTTGGATGCGACTAGATCACGATCCGTCGCTCTAATGATTTTTCGCTTTGATGAGATTTAGCAAAAGCGACTTCAAAACCTTGTTCACGTTTTTCTTGAGTTTTGAAAACGTTGAGTTGCCTTTTAAGCATTCATTATCCCTAGTTAACAAAGGCATTTTTGTCCTTTAATTGCTTGCAAATTTCCAATGAGATTCTTGGTCTTTAATTAAGGTCATGAGCTCAACTTCTAGATGAGACGAAGGTTCATCTTGTTCAACGTGAGTCTCAACATGATCATTAGTCGATCCTCAAGTATAACCACGGAGTCAACTTGATTATCAATGGTAACCATAAGGTCATCTTGATCGTCAAATATAACTACGGGTCTATTTGATTATCTTCGAATGAGATGTAGACGGCGATGTTGAACACTCGATCCTTGTCGGATGTAGATGTTGGTGAGATATCGATCATTAATGAGTAAAGTTTGATCCGGTACCGAGACAAGCCGCCGTGTCATACACCGGGCCTGTGTCACTCATGTGGAGAGCTTGCATGTGTGCCATCAACATCATCGCCGCATTAGCCTCGCAAGTCCTCCATGTCATCATCGAATCAGATCCGCCATGAAGTCGTGTTCCTTGTTGGTAAGAGTTCCACCACCTTCATCCTTGAGAGCCAAGAGTAAAGCCTCTTTGTGATAAGCGCCCTCTTGTCCTCGGCTTTGGGCATGCATTAGCCGATGACCCTTCTCATTACAGCTTATAACAACGAAGACCATTAACCCCATTCGAGCATTACCTGCTCAACCACTTGAGCCCTTTGTTGTTGTGGAGCACCCATGTTATTCCTTCCCATTGTATTAAACCCTTGACCACCACCGCCCCATCCGACGAACATTACCACGATTCTCGAACTTCAACACGTCCATTGTTAACAACAAATGATTCCTTGTGTTAGATGAGGTACGAATGCGATTGTTGGATTTGTTAGAGTATCGGCCAAGGCTCTAGCAATCATGACAAACCCTTGTTGCAATGCATCGAAAGCTTCGCATCTTCATTGGATTCACCGTAGTGCTTGATCATTGTTGTTGTTGTATGGAACCAATTGAGTTTCTTGAGATTGTTGCTTTGATGGATCATATGGTGTGATTGTTGCGCTTGGTTGAGCAAAGGTTGTGGAGGATTTGTGAATACAGCTTTGTAAGGTCGGAATTGAGGATAACAAGCTTGAGCCCACAATGCTAATTGTTGATTGTCCGAAGTGAAGGTGAAACAGTTGTCCACGGATAACCCTTTCTTTGTCAACTTTTTTGGTGGGGCTTCAAATAGTCGTACAACAATCCGTATGTAGCATGATGAAGATTCTTAGCTTGACGGATGAAAATGACATACTTTTCCCAATCGTGACCAAGACTACTCAGAACTTAGTGTTGACCGCAATTCTTGGCATGATGATGTTGTGTTTGTCCAAGTCATTGATGATGTCCGAGAATCGATGATGATATGACTCTAATGTCTCTCCGGTTCAATCATGAAGTGTTCATAAGCCAAGTAGATTTTGGATTCCATGTCTTCTTGATTGAGTTCAGCCTTCCATGAGAAGATGAATATGTTCCCACATTGCTTTAGCGCCTTTTGAGCATCAACACTTCAAGGATTGGATTGGGTAATCCCAAAAGGATGTATTGCATTGCTAGCTCATCGGCTTCAAATGTAGAAGTTCATCGCCAGTGAGGTCGAAAGAGTTGCAATGTTGGTGACATCACCTCTTGGTGGAGTAGCATTTGGATCTCCGTGTAATGACAAGAGGCATCCGAAATGGACCTTCCATGATGACCTTCTTCAAGAACTTTCCATGTGGCTTCTTTAGATCACGTAACCTAAAGAACCTAATCACCCATTGATCATAGTTTCCGGAGTGAGCATTGGAGGTCTATCAAGTGATCCAGCTTCATGTATGGATTGTTGGCTACTTAGAGCTTCACACATCTTTCCAAACCAAGACGGTTCCTTCATAGTATTCCTGGACGGATGTTGATTGTGAATGTTTGTGTAAGGTTGTACTTGAAGACTTGGTGGTGGTTGAACCATTTGTGGTGGAATTGCTCCTTGTTGTGGAAAATGTTGTTGTTGAAATTGTTGTTGATAAACTTGTTGTTGTAGATTGAATTGTTGTTGTTGTTGACTGAGTTGTTGTTGTTGTTGTTGTTGAGGATACACATGAGGAAAGTAGTTAGAGTATGGTGGTTGAGACATCTTGAAACTTGTGTTGTAAAATGGATCTTTGTAGTCGAATGAAACTTTGTTGATGAAGAGTCCTTAGGCGTAGAAACCAAGCTTAGGCAAAGAAAACCTTAGGCGTAAAAACACCAAACTTACGCGTAAGAAGAATACTTACGCGTAGGATTAGCTTACGCGTAGGTTAGTTAAACCTTAGGTTATGCGTAAACTAAAGACTTAGAAGTAAGAAACTTATGCGTAAGTTTTCCTTAGGCGTAAGACGTGCTTATGCGTAGGAAATGCTTAGGCGTAAGATTTTTTACTCGTAAGCTTTTATGCTTAGGCGTAAAACTAGGGTTTTGCCCAAAAATCCTTTACACTAATCTCAGTGTAAAAGATATCCAAAGTCGAAGTGTTTTCAGGCTTATCCAAGCAAGAAAACACTGAGTAAACCAAGAAAACTGAAGATCAAACCACGGATAACTTACGCGTAACTTTAGGGTTTTGTTACGCGTAGGATTTTCCAAAACTGAGTTTTCAGCCCAAAGTGTTTCTAAACCAGATTTTTGTGATGAGACAGCTTCAATATCACCAAAATAACACAAAAGTGTGAAACTTGATGATCCAAAACTTTAATACACCTTACGCGAGAACAAACTACACGATTAAAACCAAGCTTAAAACCAAGAAATACACGTAAAGTTTGAAACTTTTGCCAAAAACTTAAACTTTAACACCTAATAACCTTGAAAGTACAAGAATCTTGGATTTGAAAGTGTAAAAATGAGTTTTTATGCGTTGAAAGTTTGTAAACCGAGACTTACGCGTAACACAAATTTCAAAACAAAATCGTTTCACCCAACTATTTGGCGATTGATACCATCGTTAGGTCACCATATTAGTAACACAAGCATCAATATAAGAAGTATAGATAAGAGAGTGATCGGTTGAACACTTAACACACAACACACGAATGATATATGAAAGGTTATGCGTAGAAATGAGATAAAATGAACAACCAACCATCTAAGGATGGTTTACAAGATTATTTATAGGAAGGAACTAGGCAACACACAAGTTCCCATCCTTTCCTTATTGGCTTTGGCATAGGCTCATGGGCTTTCTACATGAGCCTAGCCTTGATTACTAACATAAAAGCCATAATTAAGCTAACTATTACATATTAATTACTAACACTTGAATTCTAGTTTAGGAGTGATTCCAACGATTTCTATATATATTTTACATATGCGACGGCGTCACCTTATAGTTGGGACGCCGTCCGATCGCCGCCATTAGGGTTTCGTCTTGGCAGTCATCACCGGACGGCGCACGCTGTAGTTGTGACGTCGGTCTTCACCGTGACATCATCTCGAATCGGATCTAGGCCGTCTTAGAAGAAAAGTCTTCGTGACGCCTTTACTCATCAAAGCCGATGCCGTCACCAGTAAAATAGCAAATTCACCAACAGTCGTCACAAAATTGGGACGACGTCGCCTCTTTGGGACGCCGTCAGTGTTATTCCAAAGACTTGAGTGTCTTGATCTTGACTTAGCCATTTTCTTCATATATTCACTCCTTTTCGTCCAAAATGCATCATTCCAAAGATTTTGCTTCCAAGAGACCTAAAAGTGAAAAGGAACGAAATTAAGCAAGAACGGATATAAAAGTGGGCGATTAAGGGCTTAAATGACCCCTTAAAAGTGTACGTTTTAAATCCTTATCAGGCGCTACTGATTAGCTCCGGTGATATATGGAACAACGATATCCGCCACTTCATAATCATCAGTCGAAATAAGTTCCGAAGGCACAATGGAAATAACGATTGTCAAAAAAGTAGTAGTAGTGGTGACAGTTATCTCATTACTCGGAAGAGTTTCCACACCCATCAGGTTTTGGACAGATAAGGGATCCACCAAAGGATTATAAACATCCACAAGCGCAGACCGATGTGCAGCTAGATACCCCTTAAGCCTCTCAATCCTCTATTGTGCAACATCTAAAGAAAACGATAATGAGGTATCGCCAATAACAGTGTTACTCTTATCATCATGAATAGGAATAATAAGTTGCTCCACATCAGGCTATAACTCAACCATCCCAGGAACCACCGCAAGAGGACCTTCAAGGCGAAGAAGATTCATAATATCCACAATGTTGGCATCTTTGTGAGCTTTAAGAGCAGCCATCAAAGGGAAATCCATGTCGCTAAGAGCTCGCAAAGCAGAATGGTAATGTGCCTCCGCGGAGAGGTTATGCACGTCGATATCCTCAAGTTTCCTATTTTCCTTGTCATGATGAATACCAGCCATTAAACCTTCCTGCATCCCTTGCTCAATGGCACGGCTAAAAGTTGTCCCCAAAGCCGTAACATACTCCAGAGAGTTCAAACATTTTACTATGGCAAGCTTCATACCATATGTCAACAACCATCGGCGACCAGATATAATGGTAAGCAGGCGAGGATAGAACTCATCATCAAGATGAAGGGCCAACTCCGTAAGATCGGCATCCAGCTTGGCCACTTTGCCTATAACTTCATCTATCTAAGCATCTTGAATTCTATAAAACTCTTCCTTCAAATCCTTGAAAGTTGGGACTTTGCTACGAACCTCAGAACACAAAGCCTCCAGTGTATGTATCTACAGCAAAAAAGAGAGAATGCAACAAATAAGATAAAAAAGGGGGAATAAAATGAATGATCAAAACACCCACAATGCATACCTTACCCACAAGATCATCATTTTGATACTTAACCGCAACGACCTCAGCTTTCAAAATTGAAAGTTCACGGTCCCTACCCTCCGCAGAAGATCGAAGTGCCACTAACTCCGCCTTAAGAGAATCCCGTTCTCTTTCAAGAGTAGAGTTCAACTCCCTCAAAGATTGTACTTCAACAGTATGGGAACCCTCAGAATCCTCTATAATGGAAACTCGGCCTCAAAGGCGAATTGCCTATGTGGCCTCAACCTTCAGCTCTGAAATCTCTCCATCTTTCTCCCTCAACAAACTAGCCTGATGATCACACTTTGTAGATAAACATCTCTACGGAAAACTAGAAGGAGGGGTTGAATAGTTTTACCGATTTTAATTTAAGTTTCAAAGATTTAGATTCGATCTTATGTGAATTCGTATAGATGGATAAATAGTACGAAGCAATAAATAAAGTAAGTAAAGAAAGCAAGTAAAGTAAAAGGATAGAGAGTAGCGACATAAGTGATTTATAGTGGTTCGGCTACAAGGACACCTTCTTTGCCCTACTCCACTCCCCGAGTACCCCACTCGAGAGTTCAAGCACTATGTCAACAAGCTCCTTCAACTTGGCGGAGAAGCCTCACAACGTCGCTTACACTTTTTCTGGTACAAAGATAAATACCAAGTTCTTCCACGAGGTAGAACTAAACCTTTACACAACTATTACACAACAACTATGTGAAATATGAATTACAAGATATGCTACAGAAATCTTGTGGATGGACAAATCAATCAAGGACCTTTTGCTTGGATGACTTATAGAATAGCGTGATCTCGCCTTCGTGAAGGACCTATATGAGAATCACAATAAAAGATAGAAGAATTACTAGAATGATCAAATGATCAGAGGTTAGGAGAGTGAGATAATATATGAGAGAGTTGTAAGAAGAAGGGTGAAGAACAATGAAAAAATGGCTCATTACTTATAGGCAAAAGCCTTACATCATACAGTTCATGAATCCTCTCCCAGGGATCCGCCAACGATTTGTGGATTCGGCATCGGTTCGTAATACTCGGATTTTGGGTTGCAAATTGGGTTATGGGTTATGAGCCATAGGTAATAGACTTTGGGTCATGGGTACCCAACAAGATACAATGTATCTAGACAATAGGTCATGGGTCTTGGGTCATAGATCATGGACATTGGGTCATGGGTCTTGGATAATACCCAACATGATTTCATGCATGATGTCATGCAATGGGTCATGAATTATGGATTAGCTCCATGGGTATGGGTCATGGGTCTTGGATATTACCCAACCTATTACATATTATATTACAACAATTTATTATTACAACATTTATGTAAATGACCAAATGTATATACTTTGCAAAACAACATGTATTCTTATAATTTTACTTATGATAACTTTATATTTGTTATCAATAAAACATAACGAGATCACTAAATATAAACAAACATTTTTATGGTTTATTTGTATTAAGAATCTCTCCCTTTTTGTTGATGACAGTATAAAGTTATGGTGAGTAAAACTTAATATTAGATGTACATTTTGAAAGTGTATATGTGAGTTTTACTCTCTTCTCCCCCTTTTTGTCGAAACAAAAAGTGAGGTAGACTAAAGAAATAAATGATGGAAAAAAATGATCCACAAAGCACTAACTCTCCCTTGACGGTAGCTCCCCCTAGAATAGGGCGTCAAGTGAGAAAAATAATACCTACAAAAAAATGTTAGTGATAACATGTAATATAATCTTGTAGAAGACGATAAACAAGAGCAAAAACCAAGGTACATAAACAAATCCTTGTAATAAAACATCAAAATGTAGTGGTATATATACCATATACAATTGTAAAAATAAGAACAAGGGTTTGTTCTTTAGAAAGATCCAAAAGAAAGAGAAAAAATAGAAAAATATTATTATCATTCCTTCCATGCTTGCATAGGGTCAAATGATGGAAGGTTTGGTGAGTGATAATGTTGATGCGATCAAGGATATGGTTGAGAAAGAACCACATTTCGTCTCGTATTTCCATTGCGAGATCCCTAGTGGATTGGCAATGTTCGCAAAAGAGATAGTGAGGAAGGTGTGGGTGGATGGTCTCCGGCCAAGTTTGATTTTTGGAGTGCGGATTAGGTGGTGGAAATGTTGGTGAGTATGGATCAAAGTCCATGATGTTGGTGACTGGTTGTAGGAAGGAACCTAGATGCTCTTGTAAGGTGATGGGTGGTAGAGGTGGTGAGTTTTCAAGCTCTTTGAAGAAGGTATTTGGAGGTGTTGGAGGTGTTAAAAAGACTAGCTCTTTTGGGTTTATATTTGAAGCTAGTTAGGTAGATTTTGATGGTTGGGATGGAGCGGGTGGTGGACTAGACAAGGGTAGCGGAGTGGTTTTGAAGTCTTAAGGAGTTCTGCTAGAGTGATTTGAGTGTCATGTTGAGACTCGGTTGGGAATGTGGTGGTGATTTTTAGAAGATGATGGATGTGCTATATTGTAGTCATTTGGTGGAGAATGAGTAGTTGGTGATGAGCTATTTGACAAACGTTTAGCTAAGCAACAAGGTCGGATGCTAATCCGGGCGGTTTTTCTAGTTTTAGGTGGTGGTGGTATTACGGAATGTGGTAGGATAAAGTTTCTAATTTCTTGAAAGGGGTTGTTTTCATTAGATAGTTCATCATTGTTTGAGGATCTTTTGGGAGACATGATGAGCGTTGTTTGTGAGGTTGAAATTTATGGATATGCAAGCATTTTGAAACCTTATTTATAGAACAAATAATGCATTGCAATAAATGCTAAAACAAAAAATATGGACTATAATCTAATGATTAGATATGAATTTAAAGCAAGTGATCATGAGAGCACAAGCATTAAGGAAAAACTCATTAGTGATAAAGGTAAAATGTTGAAATTTGAAAATTTCAATCCAAAATAAGAAAAAGATTTGATAAAGGAAGCTACTGTGACACGGTTCCCACGGATCCGATCCTTCAGGGTTCCGTCCAGCGTAAATGCTGGGATCTGGGGAACTGGTGTTCTCAGGCAGTAGAGAAAATATTGTTTTTGGAAACAATAGTGCTTAGTGTGTGCCTATATGGAAACCATATGGAGCTGCGGTTATCTCGACTCTTTAAAGAAAGAAAAATAAACATAGAAGTGAAAAAGTACGTATGTGTATATATATACGTGAGATAACCCAAAGACTCCTTAATTCATTTTTGCTTGATTGAATGTACCCAAAAATACATATTAGTTATGTTTTCCCTTTAACATTCAAAAGACATATGAGATGCAATGAAAAAGGTTTTTACTTTGTATTAATGATGAGTAAAAGGATGTTTGTCCTAGACGTGAGAGTGATTTTAAGACAAGATGATACGGGGAGAAATATCTTTCAGAAAATATTTTGAAGAGTTTCTTGTAGAGAAAATATCTTTAGTTTTTTTTTTAAATAAATCCCCATATTGTTTGTGAGTCGTGTGAAATAGAGATCCTAGACTCAGAAGAGGAGGTAAAGCAAAAGTTTACGTACCTTGTAGAGAAAAAGTATTTCAAGACGATTGTTCTATAAGACCAAGACCTAGACGAAGTAAGTTGAATTGCTCCTGCTTCAATGGTTTGGTGAGGACGTCGGCTATGTTGTCTTCGGATGACACTTTCTCAATCGAAATGTTCCCTTTTTGAACATTGTCTCTTAAGAAGTGATGACGGATCTCTATATGTTTGTACGAGAATGCAACATTGGATTTTTGCTAAGATCTATAGCACCTTTGTTGTCGCATAGAATGGCAATGTCACTTAGATGGATGTCGTTGTCAACTAACGGTTGTTTCATCCATTGTGCTTGTTGGCATGCTTTGCCGGCGGAGACATATTCGGCTTCGGTTTTTGAGATGGCTAATACCGTTTACTTCTTTGAGAACAAAGATGTTAGACAACACCCCATGTGAAATATGAATTACAAGATATGCTACAGAAATATTGTGGATGAAAAAATCAATCGAGGACCCTTTGCTTGGATGACTTGTAGAATAGCGTGATCTCGCCTTCGTGAAGTACCTATATGAGAATCACAACAAAAGATAGAAGAACTACTAGAATGATCAAATGATCAGAGGTTAAGAGAGTGAGATAATATATGAGAGTGTTGTAAGAAGAAGGGTGAGGAACAATGAAGAAATGGCTCACTATTTATAAGCAAAAAAGCCTTTTGTCCCATAGTTCTGGCGGATCCCTCTCCTAAGGGATCCGACCAGTGCATTTCCAGAGATCCGGCAGTTTGGGTCAGAATAGTCCAGATTTTGGGTTGCAAACCGGGTTATGGGTTATGGGTTATAAGCCATGGGTCATGGACTTTGGGTCATGGGTACCCAACAAGATACAATGTATCTAGATAATGGGTCATGGGTCATGGGTTTTGGGTCATGGATCATGGACATTGGGTCATGGGTCTTGGATAATACCCAACATGATTTCATGCATGATGTCATACAATGGGTCATGGGTTATGGATTACATCCATGGGTATGGGTCATGGGTCTTGGATATTACCCAACCTATTACATATTATATTACAACAATTTATTATTACAACATTTATGTAAATGACCAAATATATATACTTTACAAAACAACATGTATTCTTATAATTTTACTTATGATAACTTTATATTTGTTATCAAAAAAACATAACGAGATTGCTAAATATAAACAAACGTTTTTATGGTTTATTTGTATTAACAATCTCTTATTCGTAATATTGTACTCAGCATGCATCCTCACTTCAGCGCCTAGACACATCTGGCGAGCAGACCCAACGTTAAATTCCGCAAACAATTGGTCATAATCCATACCGCGAACTGAAGCAAAACAGGTAGGAGGAGCAAACTCATCAACCAGTTCACGACACTCGATAGGTTTGTCAAGAAGGGAGCCTTTGGTCACGCTCCACCTCGGAATATAGGTATCAGACAGACGGCTAGAATCCACGCCAGTAGCAGCACATATATGACCAATTGAAAATCACTACCTGAGAAGCCGGAAAAACCGCTGACATCAGGATGTATAACACTAGCAGGCTGGGAAACATCAAGAAACGAAGAAGGATCATATACTTTCCCCTTGCCTTTCTTTGTTGTAGCCAAAGCAATAGCAACAGAAATAGTGGTAGTGTTGGCATCCGCCATCACTGTAATAAGAGGCCTGATAAAAAATATATATATAATAATCAATCAATCAATTGTGACATATCAAGTACTATCATGATGCAAAGGACCTAAAGAAATAGCAAACCTGATTGATGAGCTCACTGGTCCAAAGTTCTTTTCAAAATTGGATCTTAGGTCTGGTTACCATCAAATTAGGATGAATGAGGATGATGTGTATAAAAATGCATTTATAACACATGAAAGGCATTATGAGTTCTTAGTGATGCCATTTGGGCTCACTAATTCCCTATCCACATTTCAGTCTTTGATGAACTCAGTATTCAAGGGGTTCCTGAGAAAGTTTGTGTTGGTCTTTTTTGATAACATCTTGGTGTACAGTGACAGTGTGGAGTCTCATCTTAGTCATTTGATGCAAGTATTGCAGATATTAAAATCTAATTCATTGTTTTCCAATAAAAGCAAGTGTGTTTTTGTTGCTACCAGTGTGGAGTACTTGGGACACATCATTTCAGACAAAGGGGTAGCAACTGATCCATCCAAAATACATGCTATGTAAGAGTGGCCAGTTCCTATTAATGTTAAACAGTTGAGAGGCTTTCTTGGGTTGACTGGGTACTATAGGAAGTTTATTAGAGACTATGCCATAGTGAGCAAGCCTTTGACTGTATTGGGTAAGAAGAATGCTTTTCATTGGACTAAAGAGGCACAATCGGCTTTTGAAACTTTGAAGCAGGTTATGTCACAAGCACCTGTATTGGCTTTCCAGACTTCAAGAAGGTGTTCACTGTGGAAACTGATGCATCATGCATAGGGATTGGGGCAGTGTTACAACAAGAGGGACATCTTATTGCTTTTCTAAGTAAGACACTATCACCAAAACATTAGGCTCTCTTAACCTATGAAAAGGAGTTTTTGGCAGTTATTATGGCCTTAGATAAATGGAGAGGATACTTGCTTGATAGGCATTTCAAAATAAAGACTGCCCATTTTAGTTTGAGGTACCTATTGGGCCAAAGGTTAACCACCCATTTTCAAGTTAAATGGTTACCTAAACTACTAGGTTATGACTATGATTCTTACAAGAGTGGGTCTGAGAATGTGGTAGCAGATGCATTGTCAAGGGTTTCAAGTGAAGCTGATTTGAATGCCTTAGCTCTTACCTCTATAGCTTCTGATTTATTGTAGAAAGTGAAAGAAAGTTATTTGTAGGATGCAGTTTGAGTAAAGTAATACACCAGATACAGAACAACACTTACAAAGAAGACAAGTATAGTTTGGTAGAAGGTCTGTTAAGATGGAAAGGAAAGATAGTGTTGGGAAGTTAATTGTAGTTAAGAAGCACCATCATGCTATGGGGGTCATTCAGGGACAACAATGATTGTGCACAGGCTTAAAACAATGTTTTGCTAGAAAGGTATGCATAAGATGGTCAAATAGTTTATCAGAGAGTGTGACATTTGCCAGAGGCAAAAGCCTAGTCTTGTTGCATATCCTGGACTGTTACAGCCTTTGCCAATACCAGACAAGATATGGAGTTCTATTTCTATGGACTTTGCGGAAAAATTATCTGTCTCACAAGAAAAAACAGTTATTTTGGTAGTGGTGGATAGACTCTCTAAATATGCTCATTTCATTGGTTTGTAACATCCTTTTACTGCAAGCACAGTGGCTCAAGCATTTCTTGATAATGTGTATAGATTGCATGGGCTACCTGATTCTATTATCAGTGATAGGGACAAAGTTTTTCTGAGCCATTTCTGGCAATCCTTGTTCAAGATCATGAAGGTACAACTCAAGTTATCTACTGCCTACCATCCTCAAACTGATAGACAAACAGAGATAGTCAATAAATGTTTGGAATGTTTCCTTAGATGCATGATGGTGAGAGGCCAAAGGAGTGGATGATGTGGCTTCCCATGGCTAAGTTTTAGTACAACACCAATTACCATACTTCAATCAATACCACACCTTATGAAGCAATGTATGGCCAAAACCACCTCTGCACATTACCTATGTAGTTGGTGAAAGTGCATCGGAGAGTGTTGACAGGACTTTGCAAGCTAGGGAAGAAGCTTTTAAGGTGTTAAAATTCCATTTGCAAAGAGCTCAATACATGATGGTGAACCAAGCTAATAAGCACATGAGTGAAAGAGTTTTTGATGTTGGTATGTTGGTCTACTTGAAGTTCAGCCTCACAACAAGTAACTCCCAGGAAGGAACAACAACATAAGTTGTCTTCTAAGTATTTTGGGCCATTTCTTATAGTACAAAGGATTGGAGCAGTTGAATATAAGTTAGAATTGCCACCAGAAAGCCAAGTACATCCTGTTTTTCATGTATCTCAGTTGAAGTTGTGCAAAGGCAGTACAAATAAGATGGGCATTCTACTTCATTGTGGACCAAATGGACTGTTAGTTCTTAAACCCATTGCTATATTGGACAGTAAATTGGCTAAAGTCAACAACAAAGTTGTGGTTTATGATCTAGTCAAATGGTCTAATCACACTGATGAGAATGCAACATGGGAATTGTACAGTGATTTGATTCAAAGGTACCCTGACTTTGAAGACAATTCTTGAGGACAAGAATTATTTGGAGAAGGAAGGATTGTTACAAGCTAAAAGTCAAAGTCCAAAGTCAAGTTCCAGTTTCAGCACATTCAGAAGTCAAGGGACCAGAAGTATCAAGATTAGAAGTTTTTTCAAGTTTAGGCGCCAAAAGTTGTTACACCACATTGTAGCCTTATAAGGCAATCCCGTTCTCATTTGTCATTTTCATGTCTTGATTTGTAACAAAAATTCTATCTGTTTACTCTGTAATCGTTTCATTGTATGAAACCCACATTAATCCAATAACAAAGCCTTTTCGAATTCAGTTTCTTTCCTATGGATTCCTAATTGTGTTGTTGCCTTTGAGCTTGTGTTTTCATTTCAATACTTATTTCTAAACACATGTCACATTTTACTTCCAAATGAACAAAAATATGTGTTACTTACTCATTCGCGTTAATAAAGTTTTGTTTATCTTTTAACCCGATAACCTGAATCGCCTGAAGCGATACAACGCGACCTGATTCCGACCCGAACCCGACAACCTGATTTTTTATAAGAAGATCGAGCAGTGGGAGAGTTTCTTAACCAAAACCCGACTCAAGACCCGATAACCAGACATGATAACATCCCAAGTGGTGCAAGAAAGCGTTTTAAACAATTTCAGGGGTCTTTGGACAAATAATGAATAGATATAATTTTTCTTTAATTTATATGGGAAAATGATAAATGGATTAACTAAAGATATCACTAAAGGAGATTTAACGATATACGAATCATACGATGTGATCACATAATTTATTTACGATTATGCTTCCTTTATGCCTCTTTAATTGCGCCTACGATCAAAGTTCTTAATTTATATAGGAAATGATGCCTAAGTTATCAAAAACTTGCTGCAAGGACAGAAAGGAAAGAACAGAAAGAATACACTTGCTGCAAGGACTAAACATGTAAATTTTTCAAAACTTTACAAATAAAATGTAGGCGATTGCCTTCATTATCATTTCCCCAATTTATAAATACTCCGATATTGATCGCCTTCAAACATCATAACTTCATAACCCTAAATTTATCATAAAATCATGGTTCCTTTCAAAATCATGTACAAAAGAAAAAAAAATCGAATAAATTTGTTACCGGATTGCATATTACTTGAAATCATCTCTCGTTTAGAGCTGTCCACAAAAGAGGTGATTAAAACAACAACTACTATCTCTAAACGATGGCGACATCTTTAGACTCGACTTCCTAGTCTCGTTTTCACAAATGAGGATCATCTCAGCAAAGGTAATTCTAGTTATGTTGTCACCAACTACTTTTCGTTTATCGACAAAACCCTAACTCAATGTCCTACCGATGTCAACCTTAAAAAATTCAAACTTCAAATTTTATCCGGGCCTAAGTTGCAAGTCAATAGATGGATACGTTATGCTATTACGCGTAACGTTCAAGAAATTGATTTAAGGATAACGGACCCGACTAGGTTTGCAACATGTGATGATGAGTTGTTTTTCAACAATTCATGTGTTATAAGTATGAAACTATCAGGTTGTTACCTTAATCCTCCTAATGGTGCTATTCGCTGGGATAAACTTAAGTTTTTGTGTATAGATCGATCGACATTAGATGAAGATTTAATAGGAAAAATATTATCCGGAAGTCCTTGTTTGGAAACTTTGGAGTTGAGCTGCTGTGATTTTGATGATGGGCGTATCCCGATGTCCTTGTTTGGAAACTTTGGACTACTTGAACGTTTGTCATGCGATTTGGAAACTTACAAAAGATTAAGATTTGGCTATGATGATGAGTTGCTTGAGGACGAGTCAGAAGCTCCTATAAGTATGAAACTTTCGCGCTGTGTATTTAATCCTCCTAATGGTGCTATTCGTTGGGATAAACTTAAGTTTCTGTGTATTGACAAAGCGGAAGTAGATGAATATTCAATTGGAAAAATATTATCCGGAAGTCCTTGTTTGGAAACTTTGCAGCTGAATGATTGTTCTGGTTTTACGCGGATTGATGTTACTTCAAAGAGTGTTAAGAACCTGGTGCTCTCATCTGATTACGGCTATAATGATATAGATACGCTAGAAATCAATGCTCCTTATATATTGTCACTGACAATAAAAGGAGAGATATGTTTGGAGGAGCTTTTGTTGCAAAATGTGTCTTCTTTAGTTAAAGCCGACTTGAATTACTGGGTAGACTACCGATCTGCGGAACGAGATCAACATGATATAGAAGAAGAATTGCTTCAAGGACTTTTATCAAGCCTTGGCCATGTCAACGAGATTGCACTTGGGGGTTATACTTGTTTACAGGTAATATTAAAGAATGTCTTTTTATCTTTTCTTTCCACTTGGGTGAGATTGCTAGTTTTAATTACTCCGTAATTTATATTCATTGAACTGCTTTAATAATGTTCTCTTTCCATTGGTAGGCTCTCTCTCGTTTGGAAGCTAAAGGTTTCCAGTTTCGTAAAGGTTCAGATCTTATTTCACGTGATAGATATCTCGGCAGCTACAGAATTTTTCCATTAATTCATGATTGATGAATCCATAGATGACAGTTTCAAGCGAGAGGAAGTGTGTAGCAAATGTCTGTGTGTGTTTATTATTGACTTGGCTTAAAAAGTTATTCTGGTTTAGTGAAGAATGCAATGGATTTTATATGCTAATAGTTGGCTTATTTAATTTTGTTTAAAACATCCCTATGGATGGAAGAATCTGTAGTTGTAGATGAGCGTGACATATCTCGCATTATAATTGTTAAATCAATTCGGTTCAGATGCCACAAGTGTAAAGTTACTAAAATGGATGGAAGAATCTTTAGATATCGTGTCGTTTGTTTGGCTGGCTGAATTGATCAGGAACAGAATCCTCACATATAAATGGATTCTTTACATCTGCAGTTTTCTGTCCCTGCAACTCTATGACATATGGAATTGTGATTAGGTAGATAAATTCATTCAACTGCCGTGTAATACGGCTAGCAAACATAACTTTTATCACAGTGGGCGTTTGAAGTTGAGTAAGTAAGGCTCTTCAGAATTTCTGGTAATGTTCTATTGCTGTCAAGTGGAGTTTAATGTATTTTGTGATGCATGTTATCTGCAGTATGGATCATGCGAGTCTTATGACTATACGTTTTTTATGTAACCTGGTCAACCCAACCCGGCGTGACTATTTTACATGTACCTAAATACAACCACTTTCAAGATGAACCTGTTTGACAAAGTTTGCATCTGTGCCTCACCTTATTTGTTAACATTTTTTGTCTGTTCATTTCATTTGTACTTTTTGGTTTTGAACTGGACAATTGGACATCATGGTCGAACCGGAGAAAGCTCACTTCATGCTCGAGGAAATGGTAATGAATAGGTGTATTGTAAGACACTCTTTTACTGTATTAACTTTAAGTATCTTTGAGTTCTCTAATTGAGCCTGTGCGTAGTCCAAGTACGCAATCTTTACCGCTTTCGAATGCCATGCTGGATAAATCAATTAAATATGTTGGAAAACATGGTAAGTAGACAACAAACTAAATATATGTAGACGTTTCGAAGTTATGAGCTTTCTTGGAGTTAAAATGGACATATCCTACGAGTTATAATGCCATTACAGGTAAAGTGATGATTATTAACACGGAGCAGGCCGACCATCTGTCCTTGGATCACTTATAGCAGTAAGCATCCCTTTCATAACTTGCTTATGGTTGTAAGACTGTATTCTTCTGTCCTCAATCGGTTTCTTTAGCGTTTGAACTATTAGTTGGCTACTGCTCCACCTGATTTTGACTGCAATACATGACCCCTTACTCTTAAAAATTTCTTTTGGTCGTCTGAAAGCTCAATATGATCACTGTCGATCACTGTCCAGTTTTCGTAGTATACCACATTCGGCATCAACTGCATAAAATGAGACAAATGAGAATGTCTCAAATATAGATGGCAATTTCGACCCAATTATTTATGAACAGGTCCATAGTCATCTAAAATGGGTTAATTCTAAAAGTTAGCTAGTAAGCGACGGGCAAAATGGGTGTGAACAGGTCCAAATCTAAAATGAGTTCTTAGACTTGAAACTTTTAAATCACATTATTCCAAAATTAGCTTTTTGGTATAAAAAATGCTAGATTTTTCGTAATCATATATGACATACTAATGTTGCCCATTTTGTTACGTCTAGTTTCAAAGTGAAAAACTCCTATATGTGCGTCAATGAGTGATCAACATTAGCTCTGAACATCCCATTTTTTTGCGTTAGAAATAAAGAAAAAGAGAACACCTTGTGGTATACTCGTGGAGATTGAACAGCGTCTAAAGGCTCCATTCCGAGGATGAAATGGAAAAGAAAGACCTGTATAACTGCTGGACTTATGTACATCCCGCCACTCCCTCCTATCACCCCAACCAGTTGAACACTCTGTTAAATCGAGAGTCAACGAGTAAATTTTTTAGCACCTAACTTCATACTTCTAGTGCTTTATATTTATCTTGACGACGATGATAGGAGTCTTGGAAGACAATGGTCACTTGTTTTGACTTATAAAATTTGTAGGGGAGGGAGGAAGGCTGTCGGGGGGAAATTCTGTAAGTGGCGAGAAGTCACCCATTTAGTTAGTTAATTAGCACAATTCCCGTCGGGGAGAAAAAAATACCGCCACCAAATGGATAGTTTACGGTTGTCGTCATTACACAGCGTTTCTCTCTTTATCGACTATGCAAAAATGACTCGTACCGGACCTGACTCCACCTAGTAAATGCACAAATTCTATAGAGTTTATAGTTAATAGCTCAGATTGTCAAGAGTAAATAACTAAAAACTTAGTTATGTACCCGGGCATGTAGTATTCAGAAGGGAAAGTGTGTTGTCAAGAATTCGTTGGATTTTCTTTGCGAATGAAGGGGAAAGCGTTTCTGATGCGGTCTTAATTATATCGACAACATATCAGATCAACTAATAAAAATTCTTAAATTTTAGTTATCATAATGTATTATCAACTCATCGAATTTAAGGGCTATGGACTACAGCCAAATGATTCAAATAGGATTAGCCAACAGTATGCTTCTTATGTTGGCTTGGTCTATTTTGAAAACAAAACAGGTCATCTCAGATCAAAATTGTTGAAAGTATTTATAATTTCTGACATATAAGCATAAGCAATAATTAACCAAATCAAATCCAATATTTCAAAATGACTCCAACCAGAGCGTTTATAACAAATCACTGACTGCTTGATATGCATATACCTGAAAAACCAACTCCGAACAGATGAAGAAATAGCATCTGTAGAATTCCTATTATCTATATCCGACCAGACTCCAATGACACCCCAAATTGTAATACAGCTGACCAACTATAAACCTTCACAGTTCACACAAACCCAAGACTCCGACCCAGACCTGACCTGACAGACCGACACGACTTTTGCAACATGTATCACATTGCAATGCACCTCCCAGACACTTAAACCAACCAAGAGACACTGTTCCATCTGGCCCATAAACGGCAATATTGTTAGAATACGTAGAAGGGGTTGAGAAAGCTGGGGAAATGAATTCAGCAGAAGGGTCATCAACCATAACCATAGGCGAGAAGACTACTGAGACAGAATTGTTAGACTACGTAGAAGGGGTTGAGAAAGCGGGGGAAATGAATTCAGCACCCTGTGGCAATGTCAGGAGAAACTGAGAAGCTGCCAGGCTTTGAAGGATCAGAGATACCGGTTTGCAGCTCAACAACAGTTGTTATTGACATAGGATCGGGTTTGGATAGTGTTGACTACGGGGGTAAGAACAAAGATGCACGGGAAGAGGTCGTGCAAGATGAAGTCCCTCCTTTTGACATACCCGAGGGAGTCTCAGTGACATTTACACGTGACTTAGCCAAGGTTTCGGGAAGGATGTTAATGACATAAGATGCGTCCAAGAGAATAAACAACAAAGTGGAAGATGTGTACAAGAACGTCTTTGATAAGAAAAGAGACGGGGACTACATCAATGCCCAGTTGGAATTTTATATGAGAACTCCGGAAGATTGGTTCACTCGCAAAGCTAGACCAGAAGATTATGACTATGCTATCGCGAGAGTTCAACTTCACCCAAGAGTTCATGTTCCAATCTATGGACCACAATCCAAACCTTCAAACAAACCCAAGGCGTACAAGAATTATAATTTTCAATTTCTTCTGACGGGCTACAATGTGCATATGTGATGTTATGCTATGTGTGCATCATTAATGTAATTTTGTGGTGTGTACATCACTTTTGGTGGTGTGCATAACACCTCTCTTTTAAAATGGACCAAGCCAGCATAAGAAGCTTTTGATAGTTTGTCTGGTGATTAAACATACAATTTACCATGTCAAAAATTTTGGTGTCGGCTCTATAATGTAGTCAGAGCTAGACCTATTTGAATCATTGGCTGTAGTCCATAGTCCTTAAATTCAAAGAATAACACATTGATCATCAAGTTAACTTAGAAGTTTTCTAAAAATAAACTCAGTAGGTTAATCTGAGGACTTGTGTTTTCTTAGATTTGAATCATTGGCTGTAGTCCATAGTCCTTAAATTCAAAGAATAACACATTGATCATCAAGTTAACTTAGAAGTTTTAAGAAATTTTATTAGTTTATCTCATATGTTACGAGCACGAAAACATAACATTAACACTATAATTTTGTCAGAGGTTAGACCTATTTGAATCATTTGGCTGTAGTCCATAGTCCTTGAATTCAATGAGCTATAAGATGTGACACACGTTTAGTCTGTTAGGATTCAACAGAATGATAATGGATCTGGGCTGGGGACGTTCTGCTTAGTTAGAACGATTAGGGGCTGTGAGTGCTGTGTGGTCTCATGTAAGGTATTCGTTTGTTAGTTGATATAACTGAATAAGAACGAGAGAGATTAGAAATGGTGCACAATATGAGAGAAAAACTATTTCATTTAGTGTCACACTTAACAATGTGTCAAAGGTGGGGTATTATAACAAGCAAGTAGACCATAAGTTATTGCATTTAAGCATCACTTTCTAAAAGGTAACAATCTCCCCAATGGCGGAGCTAGAAAAAATTTCGTGGGAGGGCCGAAACAAATTTTCTTCGGGAAATACATTAAATGGGAGGGCCGAAATATTTTTTTTTTGGGGAAATACACATGAAATCGCGAAAAAATACACTAACGGGCTTAGGCCTAGGGGGGCCGGGACCTTCCCGGTCCGTTAATAGCTCCGCCCTTGATCTCCCCTAAGAGATGATCATTTGGGTCTACGCCTGTATGGTACATCTCTTGGATGTCTACGAGCTCCAACGTTTTGCTGAAGCCTTCTCATAGACTCTCGGAAATCCAAGTGATTTTTAATGCAATCCACCACTCATCGGTAACCTGAATGTTCTTCTGGAGTGAGGGGAGTTCTTAATGTTTCCAGTGATTATCTCTCAACAACTTCTCTACTTTTGTCATGACCCATTCTGGAATTCCCGAGGAAAACTTCGGAATTTCACTCATGATGGTCATAAACCTTTTATGTACAACATTTGTCTTGTAGACAATTTCAAACTCTGGTTGTCTTACTACACTGTATGACCTGATTCTGTCAATGCCTATGAACTCGAGTCTTGGTACCGTGAGATTCACTTTACTTTGATAGCTCTCGACTCCCTCAAATAGAACCTTTGTCTTCACGAATATCCTTAATGTCTTGATAACATCTTGAATTTCACCTTTTTGACTTTGTTGGTTTGAGAAACGTAGGTAGATGTATTCAATGTCATCAAGATATAGGTTGTTGTAGTCTGCTGAAATGAACCAGTATGTATTCCAATCGCCTCTTCTTACGTGAAAGCTCAGAAATCCATGACCAAACAGTCTTTCTGCATTGATGCTGATGTAACAGACTATTCCATGTTTTGAGTATACTTCATTTCGGGGTCTTGCTCTTCTTGATCTAACTTTGTAGAAGTTCTGAACTCTTTCCTCAAGCTCGGTTATCCTAAGAGCAGCATTCTCATCATATCTTGCGGCTATTTCTTTAAGGGATAAGTGTTTCTAAATGTATCCAAGTTACCCTGTTTTACTAAGTTGTGTATCAAAAAATTAATCCTCCTAAACAATGCAAACAATTTACTAATCATACTATTATATACATATTTTATCATTTGTTTAGAGATATTTACATAAATCGTCCTTGTGGCTAGGAACAAATTGCAAAGACAGTCCTTACTTTCAGTTAAAATTATTTGCATGAATCGTCCTTGTGATTAGCAGGTCAATGGGTTGTCAACGCCACGTGTCACCACCTCAGTGGTGCCACGTGTCAATTCAGTCGATCCGTGAGTCAACGGGTCGGGTTGCACGCCGACCACCTGGTGGTGACGCGTGGCACCGAAAGATAAATACTGTTGTTGGTTCGCCTGATTCGAACCCAGGATATTTGAGTCACAAGGGAAGGACGCACCATCTGCGCTGGCGCATACCTTCATTAATATTATTCTCTTTCCATTATTTAACCAAGTTTAAGGGGATATGGACTGAACATTTAAAAGATCAATGTCAACTTTGAACTGCCATTTTAAGGGGAATATTGACTATCAAAAAATAAATAAATATACCTTCGGACTCGTTTTTTCTTGCTCTTTCCAATGGTATTGTCGGGGAATTTTTTCGACTAAGTTTGAACCTCGAAAAATGCGAAAATCACCATTTTTTCTTTGTTTTTGCATTTTAGAGGTCCAAACCAAGTCGAAAAATTCCCGAGCATACCGTCGGACTCGTTTTTTCGTGCTCTTTCCAATGGTATTCTCGGGGAATTTTTTCGACTTCCTTTGAACCTTGGAAAAGGACGTTTTCACATTTTTCGATGACGTTTTTGCATTTTTCGAGGTTGTAACGAAGTCAAAAAAATTCCCCGAGCATACCATTGGAAAGAGCACGAAAAAACGAGTCCGACGTTATATTTATTTATTTTTACAGTCCATATAACTTAAATTGATAGCCAAAAACTAAATTGAACTTTTTAATAATATCAATCGCTTTAAACGTTAGAAAGTGTTATGTAATTAATTTAGGAAATATAAATGAAGCTATGCTTAGCCCAGTTGGGCAAGGCTATGCTTCTCTCACAAACGTCCCGGTTCGAATCCCACTCGAGCCAAAATGAGGTATATTTTACCAATGCCACGTGGCACCACCTCATTGGTCCACGTGGCAACCCGACCCGACCCGAACCATTGACCGACCTGACCCGTTATGACGTGGCACCACTCATGCGGTGACACGTGGCATTGACCTCCGTTGACCATGCTAACCACAAGGACGATTTATGCAAATAAATTTAAGGACTGTCTTTGCAATTTGTTCCTAGCCACAAGCAATGACGGAGCTAGAAAAAATTTCTTGGGAGGGCCGAAACAATTTTTTTTCCTGAAGAACATTAGATGGGAGGGCCGAGATGGAAAAAATAAAATTTTAACACATGAAATCGGGAAAAAAATACACTAAAGGGCTTGGGCCTAGGGGGGCCGGGACCCTTCCCGGTCCCTTAATAGCTCCGCCCATGGCCACAAGGACGATTTATGTAAATATCTCTAAACAAATGATAAAATATGTATATAATAGTATGATTAGTAAGTTGTTTGCATTGTTTAGGAGGATTAATTTTTTGATACACAACTTAAGAAAGCAGAAGCTTGGATACACATTTAAACACTTATCCCTTAAAGAAATAGCCAAAGATATGATGAGAATGCTGCTCTTAGGATAACCGAGCTTGAGGAAAGAGTTCAGAACTTCTACAAAGTTAGATCAAGAAGAGCAAGACCCGAAATGAAGTATACTCAAAACATGGAATAGTCTGTTACATCAGCATCAATGCAGAAAGACTGTTTGGTCATGGATTTCTGAGCTTTCACGTAAGAAGAGGCGATTGGAATACATACTGGTTCATTTCAGCAGACTACAACAACCTATATCTTGATGACATTGAATACATCTACCTACGTTTCTCAAACCAACAAAGTCAAAAAGGTGAAATTCAATATGTTATCAAGACATTAAGGATATTCATGAAGACAAAGGTTCTATTTGAGGGAGTCGAGAGCTATCAAAGTAAAGTGAATCTCACGGTACCAAGACTCGAGTTCATAGGCATTGACAGAATCAGGTCATACAGTGTAGTAAGACAACCGGAGTTTGAAATTGTCTACAAGACAAATGTTGTACATAAAAGGTTTATGACCATGAGTGAAATTCCGAAGTTTTCCTCGGGAATTCCAGAATGGGTCATGACAAAAGTAGAGAAGTTGCTGAGAGATAATCACTGGAAACATTAAGAACTCCCCTCACTCCAGAAGAACATTCAGGTTACCAACGAGTGGTGGATTGCATTAAAATCACTTGGATTTCCGAGTCTATGAGAAGGCTTCAGCAAAACGTTGGAGTCAGACATCCAAGAGATGTACCATACAGCCGAGACCCAAATGGTCATCTCTTAGGGGAGATCAAGGGCGGAGCTATTAACGGATCGGGAAGGGTCCCGCCCCCTGCGCCAAGTTCTCGCAACAGATTTTTTCGCGATTTCATGTGATTTCAAAAAAATATTTCGCCTCCATTTAATGTATTTCAAGAAAATTTGTTTCGCCCACCTAAATTTTTCATCCGCCATCGAGGAGATTGTTACCTTTTAGAAAGTGATGCTTAAATGCAATAACTTATGGTCTACTTGCTTGTTATAATACCCCACCTTTGACACATTGTTAAGTGTGACACTAAATGAAATAGTTTTTCTCTCATATTGTGCACCATTTCTAATCTCTCTCGTTCTTATTCAGTTATATCAACTAACAAACGAATACCTTACATGAGACCACACAAAGCACTCACAGCCCCTAATCGTTCTAACTAAGCAGAACGTCCCCAGCCCAGATCCATTATCATTCTGTTGAATCCTAACAGACTAAACGTGTGTCACATCTTATAGCTCATTGAATTCAAGGACTATGGACTACAGCCAAATGATTCAAATAGGTCTAACCTCTGACAAAATTATAGTGTTAATGTTATGTTTTCGTGCTCGTAACATATGAGATAAACTAATAAAATTTCTTAAAACTTCTAAGTTAACTTGATGATAGTGTTATTCTTTGAATTTAAGGACTATGGACTACAGCCAATGATTCAAATCTAAGAAAACACAAGTCCTCAGATTAACCTACTGAGTTTATTTTTAGAAAACTTCTAAGTTAACTTGATGATCAATGTGTTATTCTTTGAATTTAAGGACTATGGACTACAGCCAATGATTCAAATAGGTCTAAGCTCTGACTACATTATAGAGCCGACACCCAAAATTTTTGACATGGTAAATTGTATGTTTAATCACCAGACAAACTATCAAAAGCTTCTTATGCTGGCTTGGTCCATTTTAAAAGAGAGGTGTTATGCACACCACCAAAAGTGATGTACACACCACAAAATTACATTAATGATGCACACATAGCATAACATCACATATGCACAATTGTGGTATAACTTTTTGGTGGTGTGCATATCAATATCACCTCCCATTTCAAAAACAGCTCAGGTTTTCTCAGATCAAAACTGTGAAAGTTTACTTAATTCTGACATATAAGCATAAGCAATAATTAACCAAATCAAATCCAATATTTCAAAATGACTCCAACCAGAGCGTTTAAAACAAATCACTGACCGCATGCTTGATATGCATATACCTGAAAACCAAACTCCGAACAGATGAAAAAATAGCATCTGTAGAATTCCTATTATCTATATCCGACCAGACTCCAATGACACCCCAAATTGTAATACAACTGACCAACTATAAACCATCACACAAACCCAAGACTCCGACCCAGATCAGACCTGACAGACCGACACGACTTTTGCAACATGTATCACATTGCATTGCACCTCCCAGACACTTAAACCAACCAAGAGACGCTGTTCCATCTGGCCCATAAACGGCAATATTACATTAACAGCAGACTATTCTTCCTTTTTCTCTGAATCGGCTTCTGCCTTTTCAGGTGTTGCCTTCTCAATGACCTTTTCAGTCTCTTCCTTCACTTCTTCAGATGAACCGTTGGTTTTTTCTTCCTCCTTTTTATCTTCAACAGTTAACTTCTCGAGTAGACCAGCAGCATTCGAAGCATCTTTGTTTTCTTCCTTGCCTTGTTGGGACTCAGCTACTTCTGTAAATGTTTCCATGAACTTCTTGCAATCTATATCCAAGAGTGTGACATGTGTTAGATCAGCAAATACAAAAACAAAATCAAAAAAACTAAGAAAACACAAGTCCTCAAATTAACCTAGTGAGTTTATTTTTAGAAAAGGTTGGACAACAGCTATACAAGTATGCATCTTAAATTTAAACCTCCAAAAGATATCATAAACACCAACAATATAACCCTTTTAAGTGCACAAAAGGTCATTATATTAATAAAAAGATCACAAACACAAGTGATGAAAAACTATTATATTAATAAAAAAGATCACAAACACAAGTGATGAAAAAACTATCATTGTATCACAGCAACAAATCCTTGCATTTGAACACTAAGACAACAATTGCTAGTTGTATTTTCAATATCACAATCTATAAAAGAAATATAACATCTGTCACAAGACAAAACATCCCTACCAAAACTAAGCTTTTTAAGTTCCAACAAGTATGACTACCAAAAATAGCAATAAACAAATTAAGATCTCTTTTTCATAAATAGTAAAAGGACCAAAAATGTAATAATAGAGCCGCACAAACAGTGCTGTGATGGAGATGTTTAAAGTACTTTTAAAAGTGTTTTTCAATTTAAGCAGGAAGTCGTCTACATGTATGATGTATCAAATTTTGTATTAACATCTAAAGACTCGAGGAATGATCAGCATAATACTTGTGATCATGTGCAGAATATGGCATGAAAGGATACGATGTTGTAGCAACTACGGACAAAAATGTTGGGAGAAGTCTAAGTTAGCATTCAATACTAGAATGCAACCCACGCCTTTTATTACAACCCTTCACCAAGCATATAGCATATGCATATGGTGTTTTATGCTATAGAAGAGGTTGCGAATGTCACAATGCCATAACTTTAACAAGGACAGGGGCCCTCTTCCAATTTTTTAACAACATCTCCCTATCACTACCATATCTTGCTCAGACCTTTTACTTTAGACATCATATCAATCCCATCTTTAGAAAAGGTTTTTATACAAATTTAATCTAACATATTGTGCAGAGATGAGTGGTTCCAAAGATGTTCAAAGCAGAAAAACAAGTAAAACCAGAATAAAAGTGTGATAGAAGATCCGCATACAACTGCCTAAAAGAAAAACATTTAACGTAGTTTCTGCGATACTATTGCAAATATACAAAGACATCTGTAAAGAGTAATCCCTGTTAAGACCAGACACATAAAACCAAAACAAAATTTAGCCAGACAAATTCTGATTGAAAAACAATCACTCAATAATGAGATCTGCAACACACCCCTAATGCTAGAAATTAACAATCCTTCTTACGATTAGGTAAAAGCCTTCTTACGTTTAGGTAAGCCAAAAGCTTTGAGTTAATAGCCACATGTATACGTAGATTACAAAACAAAACTTGTGGGGCTTTTTATATAAACAAAAAGAGCCACAAATAGTTATATATCATAGCTCTAAAAGCAATAGTTAGCATTTACATTATAACTAATATACGTTCACATTTTACTACCTTATTCCACGTACCATCTAATGAACCAGCATCAACTCAAATGTGGTAAGCCAAAAGCTTACCATGTAATATATTATATCAATTGCATAATCAAACACCTACCTAAAACCCATGTAATCATAACTAAATCTCAACACCAAAACTAATCAAGTAACTATAAAAAACAGCTACCAACACAAATGCAATGCAAAAAGCTAGAAAGCCACTTACAAAACCAATAACAAGTAAAAAGAAGTAAACTTACTCTCAATCGATGCAAATCGAATGCAGAAAAGTTCATCCTTAAGTTCACCATCAGAGAAATCAGAAGCATGCCACACACATGACTTCTCGTTACCAGCATGCTCTTGCACAGACATAGTTGGAATAACTACAAACAACACATTTTCACAATTCAAATCAAATAAAATATGCAACATACGACAAACCGCATAATCAAATAATCAACAGATTAATACCTAGATGATTAGCACAAATCTTTAAGGTCTTGGATTGACGCATAACCAAACGCACTTTTTCAGTTTTCTTATGTTTCAAAAACTTAACAGATCCAGCACCTCGTTCCTTCCACTGGTTTCCTTCTTTATCGAATCGGTACAGCTTCGCTTTACTGTAAATATTCATCAAACTCTAAGTTAATAACAAAACCACATAAAATCAAAGAACAAATCAATAATCGCAAGTTTTATAAACAGCATACATATATACTGATAGCAACTTATAAATTTTAGTTAAAAATAAAAACTGCCACATTCATATAACTTGTTACGATTTCAGAATTCGCAAAACAAAGTACATAAAATCTGATAACACATTAGTTGAAAATTTACTATAAATCTCAAGCAAACTAAATCAGTTAGTAATTAGTTACAAATTTCAAAATTTTTTCATAAAAAACATAAGCATACAAAATCAGTTATTCAGTTAACTTACAAATTTTTATATCAAAACAGGTAAGTTGCAAATTTTACTAAAGACCTAAACAAAAAGTAAAAATATCAATTTTATATACAATCAACTAATAAGTTACTAATGATCAGTATATGTAAAACTAGATCTAACAAGCAGTCATAAATTTTGATAAAAATTAAAAAACCTAAACCATAGGTGAAAATTTTTATAAAAGAAAAAGTAAATAAAAGTAGATCTAGAGTTATACAGATCAAGAATAGCATCTTCATCTTCTTCACCAGTAGTAACAGCAACTTCTTCAAGCTTAACAATCGGAGCGATCTGTGCTCCTGTATCTTCGTCTTCAGCCGCTCCTCCTGTTGTCTCCTCTTCTTCTACTCCCCTGTGTTCTGCTTCCGCTGATGACGCCATTGATTTTGATGATTGTTTGGTTGATTGAAGATTGTGTGAATGAATCGAAGGTTGAGTGATGGTTAGGGTTAGGGTTGTATGCAGCAACTGAGCGGTTTTTGTATAGATGCTTGGACTGGGCTTATGGTCAGTTTAGGCTGGGCCTATATATGTAATGGTTTTGGGTTGGACTGAAAACCGATAATGTTGATATCTATCTATACATATATATGGATACATATATCGCATGTATAATCTTCTTAAGACTTTAACGCCGATTATTTTATGATGAGGTGGAAATGCCACCATGGGACATTTATCCGGTTACTTAATAAAAAAATTTTGATGCAACCAAGAATCGAACTGGGTCTATCAACACACAAACAAACGCCTCACACGCTAGAGCAAGGCACCGGTTGTGATATGTGAATGCAATCCCAAACGATATTCAACCTAATCAGTTATTCCATTATATCAAAACAGAATCCCTGCTCATTTAAATCCTCCCTTAAAATCCTCAAATCACATAACACATTTCCTTAAAAAAAAGCATATTCCAAAAATCACATTTGACATTTTCCACTCGGTTTTAATTTGATGCTGTGTTTTCATTCAAAATTTGAAATGCAGCAAGTTAAAAATCATCCTTCTCCTCTCAAAACCAATCGATTATTCCTACCAGGTACGTTTGATTCTTAACAAATTAACCAGTTATTATTTTTTATTTTTTTTTACTTTTTCATATGTAAACTGTTTTGAATTTATTGACCAATCTTTGTTGTAAGGGATTTCTGATTTGATTCCCTTACTCTTGGGTAATGATTATTTCGGCTCGGTTTGGAGGGTTTTTCCGCTGTCGATTGAATTGGTATAAAATTACAACATCAGATCTTCATAAACTTTGATCAGGTATGTTTTGTATGGTTTGGTGAAATATTAGGGTTTTTATGAAAAATTTCAATCTCCAATTATATGTTTAATTTCAAATTCGATTTTCAATTATTATTTTATCTTTTAACGAATGGATGATTTAATCGAGCGAGTCTAACTTACCATGAATGTTGGACTATGTGTTTTAGTTTTGAATGCGCAGCAAGTGTTATGAAAATGTCTCATTGAATTTCCTTTTTTTTTGGCACAAGAGACGCTATTGTCAATGGGTTTTTCAATGAAAATGATGTGTATGTGTGTTATTTTGGCACTGAATCTATCCATGTCCAACTGATTGTTGTGAAATGAATTATTGGATTTTAGCTTTCAGCCCCATGAGTACAAGATCCAAGCATCTTCAATGGCGGTTTGATCACCCCGATCTCATGAGTACAACTCGGTGCTAAAGGCTAAATAATTTTAGCTTTCAATGGCAATTTGGATCAAGTTTATTTACTTGAAATGGTATTGAATTGTTTGCTTTTGGTTGTAGGGACATTTACTCTATCCAACTTAGGCATGTTTGGAGTGGATCGCTTTGATGCAATTCTACCTCCAGTCGGGCATGTGTTAACAAATAGCGTGATTTTGTGGGATCCAGAATCGTATGGTCTTATTAAACCGGTTTTTGTATCTATTGAAGGTGGCTATTATGGTCGCTTGAGCTTCAAAGCCTCTGCATGTTCTTGATAAAATGGATATTTCAATGTGAAAAGTCAAATGACGGTGAGTTCTTTTAATAACCTTCCACATGCACAAAGTTTATAGTGGAAAACAAATTTATATGCGTGTATTATTTTGTTCCTATGAATGATATTGCATCAAAGCGATCCACTCGAAATTTTGTTTCACTTTCTAAACCAAATTCTTAACATTTAGGTTGTTGAGTAGTTTTGTGTATCGAAAACATTACGACTTTCTAAACCAAATTCTTAAAATTAAAATGACGGTGAGTTCTTTTTAATGAATGCTTATTTACTTATATGTTGCCTAGATGATCTCTTACTTGTATGCATTTTTTTATCTTTTCAAAAAAAAATCAAATGACGATGAGTTCTTTTTAATGAATGCTTATTTACTTATTTGTAGCCTCGATGATCTCTTATTTGTATGCATTTTTTTATCTTTTAAAAAATGTTTCTGCAAGATTACGGACATGTACGAGTTCAGAAAGCTACCTTGACTGCATTAACGAGTTCCTTAGAACTTTAAAATGAACAAAAATTTAAGTCATTATTCAAATTCCAATGAATAACACATGGGTTTATCCGTTTCTATCTTTTTTTTTTCTTTTTTTCCTTTTACAATAATCATATCTGTGAATGATGGACGCAAAATAGTGGCAAGCTTTTCGTTTTATCTGGATCCTATGGCGTACCTGGAATCTTTCACCGTTACAGGCACTGATGAAGGATTCAGAGGTACAAAAGTTATTCTCTATTTAGAGTTTATGGTTGAGATCGACATATTTTTATCTGGATCCTATTTGCTATGTGACTTGTTTAGTTAGATCTGTTTTTGGTCTATATTAAACTTCTTATAAGTGTCAAAAGGCGTCGTTGAACCTAAAAGGTCATCGTTAAAAATTTAGAGTCTGACAACCGTTTAGCAACGAGCCTGCTGGCGAAAATTCAAACTCTTTAGCGATGACCCATATAATCTCTAAAAGTATATTTAACCTTTTGCGATGAACTAAAATTGCTCTAAAATTTCTAATGATCTACTGTAATAACCAAATTTAACCTTTTGCGAGAAGATGTATGTAGCTAAAGGTTGAGCGGAAATGTATTTTGTGCCAAAATTTTCAGGTGAAAAATAGCAAATCTTCGCTGAAGGGTTAATATAAATTTTGGTTAAAGAAAACTAAAAAGGAATTTATATTAAACCTTTGGCAACGACATATGTTGTCTCTAAAGGGTTAATTTGAGGTTAATTTATATTAAATCTTTGGTTAATATTTCAACACTGAGTAAGATATCATGCCTGATTTTGGTTCAGATATCATACTTCATACATTGCGTAAATTTTTATAATGTGTTTCTGTATGTAGGTTGAAACTTTGAAACAACAACTAGAAGAGCAAGCAAGGCCAGCGGAGGAGTGGATACGAGCTGGTAAGGAGCAACTAAAGGCTGTTGTGGAACGGGAAAGGGCAGCGGAGGAGCGACAACAGGCTGCTGAGCGAGAGAGGGCAGCAGAGGAGCGGGAACGAGCTGCCAAGAGTCTGCTAACATGATGAAAACGCTAAAAGCACCACCTTGGTTTATTTAAGCTGTTCTAAAGAACCATTTGAGGTTAATTTTCTGCTTATTGCTTTTGATAAAATAGATAATCAATTTTTGTTTGCTTTTGTGACTAAAATATGTTGTTTCGCAAAAAGTTACTTGAAGTTGCTTCTTCCAAATCAGTTTTAAAAAGCAATGACCAAATAAGCAGCTTTGGTAAGCAATCCCAAACATCCCCATATGGTCCGAAGATTGCAACTTTTTTGCATTTCATTTTTTTTTCGTGTCATTTTTTATGTTTTCGTTACTTGAATGTCCGTTGTAGCGAAAAAAGGGTGCTTCTTTTGCCCAGTTGCTTCTTTTGCCCCATTTACAGTAAAGAATTCTAAGTGATTATGTAGATTTCTTCATATCGAGTGAAATTTTGTAAGGAACCCGCACTAATCAATGTTTTTTTTTTTCCTTTTTCACATCTGATTAGGCATTGGTTACAAAGCCGAGCTAAAATCTCATCATGTAGCACTTCACTTTTTGAAATTTATTTTTCACTATTAAAGCAACTATTATAGCTTGTCTTTATTATTTCTTAAATATCAGCTATGCATTATACTAAATTTTTAGGGTGCTTTTAATTGATTTATGTAGGAATGCTATCTTTGAAGCACATGTGATCAATTTCCATGCGTGTATGATTCTACCCGGTTGCGGGGATCAATTAACTACGCCTTATAAGTATCATGACACTAGATATCGTTTATGATGATGACATCTTACATTGGCCCTCTTCACCTTTCGTCGTGATTGTTATCGATGCTTGTGATTTTGGAGGATTGTGTGATACCCCAGTGAGTTCCCTATACATATATTTCATTTAACTTGACATGGGCCATATTACGACTATTATAAATTGCATTTTTTTTATAAAATGATTTAGAAGGTTCTTTATGCACTGGAATACATTCCAGATGCCTTCCAGCCCGTTTGATCCACGTTTCCTACTTTGTTAAATCTTGTAGCTTACCCCGTTTGGCCCGTTTTAGATAATACATAACCCAAATCGATCCATTAGTTAGTGTGTGAATGGGTCAAAACTGTTAGCTTTTTGCCTATGGTTCATATCATATTTACTATTCATGTCTTTCTTAGGTGAAAACAAAATTTTTAGTTGTTTACTTTTCTTAGCAAGTTTGTAATTAAGGTTCTATTTTTCAGTGACTTTACTATATTGATGCTCCATGTTATCTTTATATTATGATTGAGCTAAGACATGAAAATTTTTAAATGGCTTAAAAGAATAAGACTCGAGTTTTTCTTCCCACACGACTTTTGTGGCCATTTCAAGAATGAAGAGCAAGAAAGGATGAAGGTTCTATGTTGCGGGTTTGAGGCAAAATCAGAAAGTACACAAACTACACTACTAATGTGCTTTACATAAAAGTTCCTTACATACTTTGAATGTATAATGTTTAATGTGCTTTGTTATTGCTACACAATTCTTTCTTATATATGTTTCACATTTGAGGTTCTTAACTCAGTTTTCATATTTTGATATTCTTTATGATTGTTTATATGGTATTTTCTATCATTATCAAGTAAACTTATGAAGCGAACCCGCCCATTGGGCGGGTTATGAAGCTAGTAGTAGTATATAATACTTTAGAGGAAACTATGTCCCAGATATGTAGCCCTGTTTGGCTAAGCTTATTTAACATAAGTCGAGTCTTATTAATTTTGAAGCCCACAAGTCTCAAAATAAGCCACAAAATAAACTTATATAAGCTTATATAAGCCTACAAGTTTCAAAATAAGCCACAAAATCGGAGCTTATAAAAAGTAAGCCCAAATCGGCTTATGTTAAATAAGCTTAGCCAAACATAGCCCACAAGTCAAGCCTGTTAGCTCTGATGTACGTCGGCTAATCAGTATTTTCATGGTTGTTTATAGACTTTGATTCATGTTCTCTTATGAGATTTTGAGAATACATTACCATTAATTTACAATGACGATGTTTAATATGTGAAAGATAATGTTTAAATTAAACTAACTTCTCAGAAAATGTTAGAAAATAGTTTGCTCACTTTGGGTAACGTCACTATTTTCTTGCAAAGTCTCTCCTATAGAATTAACCAAGGCAATAGCTCAAAATATGTGTTTATGTGTGTGGTTTGAACTTGAGCTTCTACTAAAAAATATTAAGCACCGGCCATTAGGCTACACCTTTAGAGTTTGTAAAATTTAGTATTACATTTAAGTTGCCAACTAATTGACCTTTTATCGAGATATTTGAAGTCACGAGGCTTTATTCAACCTCGTGCGATGCACTGATTGTGTCTAATATTTCATAACTAAATGTTTGGTACTAATTAGGTTCCTATTATTTTAAATAGTTACTTAACTTTAAAAGAATACATGTGAAGAGGTTTTTTGAAAGATGTTATATTTATATGAGGCTTTTCATATGTAATATTTTAATATCAGTAAGTTACATAAATTATTTTTTCCTATTTATTTGATACTTTTGTCATAGTATGTTATAAAACCATTTGTTTTTTGATATATTTTGTTTTGAATGGCAAATTTAGAGTTGTTAGAGAATTTAATGAATGTTGTTGGTTCTTCAAAATTGCATGATTGTATGCGTTTGTGGTTTGTGCAACAGGCAAGTGAAGATGATGCATTATCCAAATTGCTTTTGAGCCGGGTAATAGCGAAGAACCATACCATGATGGCAAACATGAAAGCTTATGGTGTTAATGGGGTTGCTTTGGAGTCACTTGATGCTTTAATAAATACTCTAGAGAGTCATCGGTTATTGCTTGGAGAGTTAAATCATTTGTTAGATAAAGCGAAAGGTGGTGCCCGTGAGGAAGAAGTTAATGCTATTAAGATGAATGAGTTTAAGTAGTTGTTTGGTTTTTTAGATACTTTCGTTGGTACTAAGAATTTTAATGTTTTGTTTGTTTTTGTGTTGATGATATTTGAAATAAATATAAGTATCGATTTTGTTGTTGCACACGGACTCGATATAATTGTTCAACAATATTTTTTGTTTTTTTTAATGATTCGCTTTGTTGAATGTTTTATCGAGAAGTTAGAGGCAATGACGTTTTCATTTTTATTAAGATTTTTCAATTTTTATATATTTATTTAATAATTAAGTTGTTTTGGTATGATAATATTTTTTAAGTGTATTTGGGCCATAATTGGCAAACGTTCAGGGTTAGTTATGTTATATTGCCAAATTTATGTGTAAATTTTGAAAATATTTTTATCATTACTGGAAGCGTTTTATGTGTTATTGCAAAGCTTATATTGTCAAAAACGTATTTGATATTTATGCATGAGAAAACAAACCAAGTTGTGAATTAATAGTCTAATTAAAGCTTGCAATGATGAAACATGTTGGGTGGCTTATCAGTTTAATTACAGATAAGTTTAGTTACATATATTTGGATTATATACTTATTAATCTCACTTAATTTCTAACAATAAAAAAAAGTCTTTCACCCACCAATAATTTCAATGGCTGACACTCCTCTTATCAATGAGTTGAAAGACATGTCTGGATCAGATAAACTACACCAAATCTTCAAATTTCTTTTCATTCAAGATCACACAGAAGATGAAGCCTTTATCATGTATGTTGGGGTGCAATGCAATGAGTTACAAAGAAAGATTGAGAAGCAAACCGAGAGGATGGCTGAGGTGTGGTCACTTAACCACGACAAACAAGAAGCTGGTGGGGATGTGTATGAGTGCTTGTGTTTGCAACAAATCAGGTTGTGAAGGAAGTTGGAGGGTTTAAGGGCTTTGTTGGTTGAAGTCCGCGATGGTTTGACTGAGAAGGAGGAGCATATGAGCATCATTGATTTCTATGATTAGGTCATGTCTGTGTAATTTAGATTATCATGTACTTAGAATGTTGTGGATGTCTCATGTGGGTAGTCTTTTGTTGGTTGTTTCAGTTGTTTATGGATTATGATGGTTCAGTTGGTGTACTCTTTTGATGACAATGACAAATGTTTAATAATAATAAGTTTCCTTTTATGTATATGCTTATACTTGTTTAAGGTTTTGCCTTTTTTCCTTTTGTAGTTTATACTATAAATGAGAGGTAGTTTTCTCTCGCACACACATGAGTCAAACACATAGTTATGAGATATGGCAAAACTGAAATAGGGTTTGCATATGAAATTAGGGTTTTCTATTATACAACATATTAATCAAATTAAAACATAAATTTAAGGCATGTGGTGTTTGTGTATTGAAATTGTTGATTCAATTTCATGAAATGATCATATAGGGTTGATAATTGTATGGTTATCTTGGGGTTGAATTGTGAAGCGATCAATACATATGCTATCCACAGGTTTGTATCAGAAGTGTAATTTTGTAATTGATTTTTCATGTTTGGTGCAATAAGTTACTAATTGCAAATATCATCATGTTTTTTTTAATAGATATACAACTTCCGCCTTTGAAATATTAAAGTCGGGAAGCATTGTTATGGTAGATTAAGGTTGTGCACTATCACGTGTGGATGGTAATCATGAAAATTGACTCATCATCAAGTGCGCGTGATAGTTCCAAAACCTTATCACATTATCGAGTGATGATGTTAACCTTGAGATGAGTTGGTATCCTGTGCGGTTCAATTTTATTTGTGTGAAGTGTTTACATACGACACGATATCGTTTTTGTTGAAGTACTGGTTTATAGACCTTCATTTCGGCCTCCGTAAGAAAAGTGTTCAAGGTACGCCACTGTTTGAATCAATGTATTTCAGGAGGTTATGTCTGTTATGTCAACCGTATATCTGTTTTTTAGGTATAATGTGTAAGTTTTTATCTAGCATTATAAGTGTCTGATAGATGTTTGTATGCATGTTTACAATTTGAGGGAAAATACAAAGATTCAATACATGTCTTTATTAGATATCATCTGGGAACATTACATAATTATGCTAAGATAGGTTGCTGAAAGTTTCCTTGAAAACAATGTTGCGCGTGCAGTTTGCAAGCTTCGGGTCCTTATTTTCGATCATTAGTATTTTAAGGCCATCGTAACTCTAGATAATGCCACATAAAGTTGTCCATGACTGAATACGGGAGTAGGCAAATAGACGCCAACGTAATTAAGTGACTGGCCTGACTTTTGTTAAAGAGTGTCATTTTTGTTTGAAAGTCGCTGGTGACTCGTTTCCCACTTTATAATTCTTGAACAGTCGTCTTTGCAATATGTTCGTCACTCATTGAGCAAAAAAGACAAACATTTTAGGGAGTTTTCCATCAAAATCATGTCGATTAGTAGAAGGTTGCTTCGGAAGATTGATCTAATTTATTTCCATGGATCCTTCGATGTTGCACGTACATTGGATCTTGTTAGCTTCCATGTTCCTTCCATTCTACTTAAAATACAACTCAAAAACACAAATTGCAATAACCAATTTCTTCATAAAGTCATCCTTTACTTTGCCCTTCCAATTTCATCCCCTTCCATTCTTTATATAATTTCTTTTACCAAATAAACAGAAGTTTTGTTTGTATCATAAAAAGAATTTTAAATACAAAACTAATCTTAAAAAGTTCTGGCAAGGCACTTATTGTTTTAGTTATTTATCTAGGAATGCAGCTAAAATAAAATAAAAGTAATCAATTTAGACGCAACAAAGTGACTACTAGAGCAAGTAAATACAGATAAACGATGGGAACAAAGACCATTTTAACAAAAAAAAATAGTCTAAATCACAGCTTTTCAGTCCGGTCCACGCATCATAGCAACCAACTATTTCATTACATGAAACTTCTGAGATGCCCTAAATCTGCTTTAACAAAAAACATTCGTCTAAATCACAGGTTGCCAAATAGTTGGGTTCAACAAAAATAATAATCTTGAAGTCGACCAATTCAGAGAATTTTCCAAGATTATAGCAGGCTCTCAATGTTAAGCTCAACAAAGGAGCATGGGTCGGGTATGCCAAAGTTTTCCAGCACCTGCAAATTAAAGTAAATAAAACTCAGGTTATAAGGAATGACTCAAGTGCATGGAAACTAATCTACACTTTGCAATGTCCGGGGATCATTATCAACCACCTCAAAAAACTACAGGGTATTATTTTACGATCTACACAACCTATCCAACCTTATTAGCCAAAATTCGAAAATCTCAGCAGACATGACCTATTGGACAACTGTTAAAGGAGGCAAAATAGTCGGGTTGGCCATGTGTCTAAACGGGGAAATAGTTTCACACAAGTCGGGTCAATTATGAAAACGATTTAAGAAGTTCTGTGTATTTATGTAAACACTCTGATCGACTTTTGTCCCATATGACCTGTTCTCTATTGCTAGCTAAATCTTCTTAAGTTAACCCATTTGACTTTGCTAAACTCAGAACACTTCTCAAGAAGAAAAAAAAAACATGTACAATGAACAATTTTGTAAACATAGAGAATGATTATAAAATAGCTTAGTAAGTGCCAAATTCAATGTCGAAGAGTACCTGTGGGTGAACAATGCCAAAAGTTCCTATGCGTTTCCCTTTGTAAATGATGCTAGCTTGTCTTCCCTCTAGAAATTCAGGATCCTTCATTGGATAATAAACTTGTTAGCACAGGAGTTGTACGTTTTATGGCCTACAGTGCTAGTGGAAGTGGAAAATTTGTTGTGTTGGGTCACGGGTCAAAATCGCTGGTATCTTTTAATGTTTACAACTTTATTATCAACAAGATTTTAGATGGTAAAATAAATTAATTTAAGAGGTACACACTCAAAATACACTTTGGGCCAACTCATTTAACCTATATCATTGTGAGCTGTTTTCACCCTTTAATGGTGAAACATAACCCAGATTAATGTAGTACGAAACTGCCACCTTGTGATTGCAAAACAAGTACTTACTTTTGACAGCTCAATGTAGTAACCAGTATTGTCCCCAGGCAACACAAATGGATTACCGGTTACCTCCATGATTCTGTCTACCAGGCCATGTATCAGCTGCAAAAACAAAGTAAAAAAAGTCAGAAAGACAAGTAAAAACAAGCAAATTCAGAAGATTATTGACTTTTCTTTGAACAAAACTACATTCACTGAAAGATAACTTGGTTTTGTTCTATTTTCATCTTTGTTTTTGTTTCTGTTTTTCTTGTGCAGTCTGTATTCTCCTTGTGGTTCTTACTTGGAGCTTCGAGTTCTATTTTTAAATGAAGTTCTTGGCCATTCAAAACAAAAAATGGGCATATCAATAGGGATTTTAAGAAGGAACACCAGAATCTTTCTGCAACTAAAATGGTTGACATACTTAACATATGACCTTTATTATTTCTACAGAGGTTAACATACTCAAACATTGGTTACAATTTACACAAAATCTGAACCATAACATACTTCTTTATGCCAAAAGTGACTATTACCATCTTTTCTAACCAAGAAAAATAAGGACCTCATTTGTTTCACTGAGGTGTTAATACTAATATATTTTGAACAAATCTCCTTCAATACTTTACAGCTACATTAAAGAGTCAAACAAATGAGATAGAAAGACAAAATTAGGTAGGAGCTTACTCGCGCCAACTAGAACAGCGTTTCCACATTGAGGTGAATATATTTTTATTTACCAAAGAATAGATAAATGAAAAGTATATGTAGCAAAGATGAGTTCTCATCAAGTGAATCTGACATGTGTATTTCAATATTCATATAGTACAAATAAAAGAAGAGAAGAGGGCAAAGAGATATGAAATTAGAATTTTACCTCAAAACCTGAAGTAGCACCGCAGTAAAGAGCTGCCAGTTGGCGATGATTTCTGGCCCCAACATCTTTTGTCTCATCCAAGACAGCTATATCGCCTACTTCAAATATCTAGAGTTCCAATGTGACTTAAGTAAAAACATCCCAGTTTAATGATAGACAAAGACAAATCTTTCATATCTATTTCATTTCCCAATGTTACACTTATAATTAGAGGTGACATGAGGTTGGATGATATGTGAAACAGGTATGAGAAAAAACAACAACCGGATTTTAGTAGCTAAAGTGCCAAATGTGTATGGGTTGGGCTGGGGGTATGGTTTACCAGCAAACACATTTTGTCCAATTTTTAAGAAAAATGTATAAAATTTTATGAGTTAAATTTATTATCACAGAAAACAATAGCATTGAGCAAAAATAATTTAAAACTTCAAACAAAATGATATAAAGGCGTGTAACCATACGCATTCGACCTACTCAATATAAAACAGAACCCAAATCGACCCATTCATAAGTGATGGGTCAAATGCCACTCCTAATTACGCTTGTAGCCACTACAACTAGTCTGGGACAAAAGACATTGCTATTGACGAATGATAAAAAATGCAAGCAAGGTCAATATCATCAAGAGGCAAGATGGTTAATGAAAAATTAAAATACTTCGCCTAATAAAAAATAATAAAGAACAATTATCATGGAATATTACCTTGATAGGTTTTGGATGATCTTTGTTATGTGCAACAGTTTTTAGTATCCCAGCCATTAGACTGTTTCGCACTACCTATAAAGTTGAGAATTATAACATTTTGGAAATAATGTAATGTAAATGGTTATATAAGATATCAGACAACTCACACCACATGTTTAGGAAAAAAGTTATTAAATAAGTCAGCCTAACCTCAAAATCTGCGGAGCGAGGATTTCCAATGATTACTGCAGTTGATTTATCATCTATACGGTTCAGCATGGTAAATATTTCTTTGTAAGAGCACAGGATAAATGTTAACACCTCTGTATAGCCAGTCAATGCGACCTAAAGAGAATACAACCAAAAATCCTTTTATCATTATGGATTTATGATACATGTAATAATGAAGATAAAAGAACTTTATCACACTCACCTCCGTTCTGATAAGGTCACTGAACTGATTCAGAGGCAAGGGCTTTATAGATGCAGGTGTCCGCTGTGGGATTTTATTGAAACCATAAGCAATAGCCACGTCCTGTGGAATTTGTTACAAATATGTTAGTTGTGCTAATAACAGGGTACCAATGGTTTGAAATTAATGTACTAAATCAAAATGCACTACATTAATTTCAAACCATTTGACCTATTCCTCTTTTGTTTAATCCTTTAGCTTAAGCTATGTGAACCGTTCAAGATATAATACAATATAGGTAAATGAGTGAAATTTAAATTGCAACTGATAGCTGCACAAACAGTAAGAATAAGGTAACTTCATACCTCTGCTATATCACATGCATGAAGCACATCGCTTCTCGTAGGGGGGACAGACACTGTGAAAATGCAATCTTTATCCTCTGGAGCTGATTGTTCAGCGTGCAATTGCATTTTGTTCAACAGCCCAGCAACCTGCAAAAAAGGTACAAATACATAACACAATCAGACACATATATGTTTACGTTAAATGTTATTCAACTCTCGTTCTTCAACACACAGCACAGAGTTATTCTTTTACAGAATTAGATGCAATCAAAACTGAATAGGCATGTGCTTACTATTCAAACAGTGTGAAATGACTGAAATCTGACCGTAGTTATCTAAGTCATTTATAAATGAGACAAGGTAATAAGTTTGTTCACTGTTCAAACAGAGTGAAATCTGTATTTATATTAATTCTCAGTTGAAAAGAAATGAGAGGCAAATATTACTCATTGAATAACAGTGAAACATGGTGTGTCTTTGTACCTTATCTGCCTCCAAAGAGATCCCAGCTATACCATTTATGTATGCTAGAGACACCTTCATGTGGTAGGGCGATAATTCAGGGTAAATATAAGATTTTCCATCGGAATCTATCACTTCCACTGGCTCAACCTCAAACTTCCGTTCACAGTACACAGAGAACATTGTCACCTACAGTAAAAAGTGCATATTAATACCATCTCATCTTTCAAATGACTTGCAGAGATTATTAACCAGAGATTCTTTAACACTTAACCATTGTATTCAAGACAATCTTGGCCTTGGTCAAATCAGTGGCTGTGCATTCGATGAACACGTTCTTGGTCTTCAAAGAAATAGCCGAATGCGCTCCATTTATTATTGGAGGCAGAGACAATACAGTTCTGCAACAACCATTGTAAATTATACAATCAAATTGGTAAATGTAGTAAGAGGACCTAAAAAATGGTAGAACGTCTGGTGGACTCTGCTAAAAAATCATACATTTAAGATACGACTGAGATAAAACATCATAACGAATGGTGGCAAAAGGATACAATTTAATAACAAAAGCATTATAAGAAATGGTCAAATCGGCTGAATGGGTATAATACCTGTTTCGATCATATATAACAGGGTAGACAGGTGACTTCTCGATTATATGCAAGTACTTCTTCAGCTTCAAATCAGACTGCCATAAGAGAAGCAAACACGTCCTTAAAGATGAATAAAATTGAAGACCAAAGAAAAACAGGTTTGTGCGTGTAAATATACATGACATACCTTGTAAAACTCCATAAGCTTATCAGCTTGGAAAGTTTCCACCTATAAAAGAAGTCATCAACACTGCATAAGTATCTGAAAGGATATCAGCTTTGGCTGAGGTGCCTGTTAAATGTATGCAAATATGCAGTCAAACCAAACAATGCCACTATTACCTGTTTTAATGGCACAAACTCTATGTCTTTTGGTGGCAAAGCCTGCAAAAATAGGGAAAAGCAAAAAAGATGAAGCATAAAATGATAAGAAGACACCCAAGGCCATTGGTCTAGTGATATGTAAGTTGCCCACCAACTTATAGGTTGCGGGTTCAAGCCTTGTTGGAGGCATTTGCAAGATAGGTGGTATAGGATGTGAAAAAAATAATTGATGCGAAGACTGGAAGTGCCTTCTTATATATGTAACAAACACATCACCAAAGAGTAATTAACAAACTCATATGTTCTGTAGGGTGCTAATGGAATTTTGGGCATAAAATTCTTTAACCACCTTTGTTTCACATCCCAGATGGCAAGATTAGGCCCAAATTATATAGCATATATAAAGCAGATTAATATCAGTTTGCCACATAGCAAAGTTAAGTATTATACTTCATGTGTGACACATCAAAAACATGTGCCCTCATCTGGATCACTATATGTATTAACAAAATCACAAACCTCATATGTGAATGGGCCTTCTATTTTGTCCAAGTCATGTGTTCCAATAGCAACAAGAGTCCTCCGTCTGAAGCATGTGAAGATGAAACTTGAGAATAGAACGGGGCCAATGATACTTGCAACATGCTTAAGTAACCGCAATATTGGAAACATAAGTAGAATTCATATATTACCTGCATATATTCTGATGAAGCTTATCTTGGAGGTCAATAAAGCTATTATATCGAGCTTCATCAAAAGTTATGCCCCTCAATACAGCACAAACAACAAATGGACGTATCGCTGATGTCTGGAAAAAGGACGATCCTTAACACACGTGTACGGATGAAGAGCTAGTGCTCTTTAACCATATATAGCACACACTAAAGTTGGTTTATGAGATAAATACCTCTGGTTTTACATGCATCTTAAGCATAGATTTCTTACTAACATCAGCAAGGGTGTAATTAGGTACAGAATCAATCCCGCAAAAGATACGCAAGGACTGCACAAGTCCCTCAAGGCAAAGCAAATCATATCTGCATATCAAATGAGCATCTTATGTATAAATGATTTGTGACCTTTTTATTTGTAGCATATGTTTTGAAAATATATCAAAATTAGGAATTTAACTACACCATTCATATTTTGTGGCACATGTTATAGATATTAGTTCGTAGAGTTAGGAATTTTATATTAACCATCAAGATTAATACTAAGTTTACGCATTTGGCTCATTTGAAATCAAAAATAAAAAATTAAACCTTCATTTCTTTACTAATTTAGTTGTGCGAAAAGTACTTCAATATTCAATAGATCGGTAAGCCAAAGCTAGTAACATTATTAGGCATATAATACATAACACAGAACAGTTGAGACATATAAACAAAACAAGTGATTAGAAAATACCGATTGGCAGGGACGTCAATTTTGTATATAATTTCCTCGTTACCACCAATTTCTTCCTCTTCTGTAAGATGTTTCTCTTTTCTAATGATTGCTTTCTCCGTTGTCTACAGCCAATTTATGCAGAAATAATACTAGATAAATAATGCACATTTTACATACATAAAAGTGGATTAGGATATATTATTTACCACATCATCAAGCTCAATTCCGAATTCGAAGCATAATTCATCAAACTCCTCTTGTGCTGCATAAAAAAACAAGATATTAGATTTAAGTGAATGTGTTGATGATTTTAGAGGATTTATATCAGAACTACTGACTGTAAGTGCGCCCTAAGGCTTGGAAAAGAAGGTCCCTTCCAACGCTAACTGTAGGCATGATGGACCTTCAAATTACTATTCAGTTTATCCTGGAATCATAAAGTTAAATATGAATACTGAAACAATATTGTCGGTCAGATTGACATAGCAAAAAGCTGTAATCGCAAGTCTTTCCTACATACAATGAGCTGTTCGCATAGACATAATAATAACAACAAAATGTTATACTCGAATGGTAAAGCTAGACTCGAAAACTAAGGGGTTTTCTGTCTCCAGATAAGTGTATTTAGAAAATGTGCTCAGATGATGTTACCATCTCTGATTTATAAAAATTGGAGAACATGTTTAGATAACAGTTTTCTTTTCTTAGAAGCACAAAACTTATATTCAGTGACATAAATTACAAATTAAGATAAGAGAACACAATATACACCACTTCCAGTTAAGGGACAACTGATCCAAATCGGATTGTTACAAAGTTTTAAACAAAGTAAAATATAAATTATATAAAGATAATCACCTATTTAGTGGAATATGCGATCAAAAAAGGTAGTAAAACATTTAAAGACTTCATCGCCAACACGGACTTACATACAACTAAAATGGCAGTCTATTACAAGTTGAGATACACAAATTTTAACAAAAAACCAATATTTTGCGCTACAAGTTAATCATGATAATCAAGAACACAAAGTATCCTAAACGAACAATCCAATATAACATCAAACACACTGCTACTTTCACAAATTAAAAAACACCACGTTTTGGCCTGATTTTACCTTCTATTGCTTAATTAAAGAGTATCAAAACAAACTAATTAACGAAACTGTTCTAAATTATCAGTTTATGACTGTTAAACCAATATCATTGAGCATCTACACTGATAAAGGTTTATAATGACATATCATACGAATTATCAGTTTATCGAATCAAACGCCAATTATAACCAAAATCATGTCAAATCCAACCTAAGTCCCCCACGATACTACTTGTATCGTGGGTACACATCACGAGCACCTCCTAGGTGTGTCGTTTATCCCACAATCAACCAAGATGACCCTAATGGTCATATCAAACTTATAACGCAAACCCTTACGACGGTGTTTATCTAACCAAACATACCATTTCAAGCCAAGTACCTGACGGTCTTGTTTATACGTGAGTACACACGTTAAACTCATAACCATATCAAAACAACCACTCAACAAGAATGGAATACCAACTATAAGCTATCAAACTGAAACCAAGCTATAAACACAACAACAATAGATAAAAAATCATAACAACTCATCAAAACAGGTTACTCATTATGTCGTGACTCATAACGAGTCACGGGTCAAATTCTACGCGACAACAACCACAAAGATATCAAACAAAGAAGCTAGAATCATAAATCTAAACGCAAACATAAGTATAAACGCAAAAACATAAGTATACCTCCTTTGCTTGATTTACGATTGGCCGGAATAGTAAGTGTGTGTGAGGTGGGAAATCACAACGAGGATAATAAGTGAAACCCTAGAGGCTCTGCCATGTTCCAAAAGTGTAAGGTAAGATATCCCGGGGACCAGTTTTGTAATTTCTTTATTCTTTTATAATAAAAAGATATTTGACTTAGCAAATGTTCGATTCGAGTAACGAAAATTTTGCCGTTGCGTCTGAAATAATTTTCTCATAAAAATGAATATTCAAACGCATAATGTCTCGTATTTAATAAACGCGTCTCCTGTTTGTCTGTTTGCACAATTCCGCCGGTTCCTTTATTTAAGGGATCCGGCTAGTACAACTTGAAGGATCCGGCGCTGCAGACAAGTTTGGAGTGATTTTGAGTATTCTTTCACTTGTAATAAGTTATACAATAACTTATTTTTGAAAAGAACTTGTAGAATGAGATTTTGGTTATAGTCTGTTAATACAAATAAACCGTAATCACTTTGAAATTTTTAAAGAACAAAACTGAAACGTTCAATCACTTTGAAATAGTAAGTAAGAAAATCCAAAGACAATTTGGAGCCTTTTGTGACGCTAATGGTATTGCTCACAACTTCTCGGCTCCTCGCACTCCACAATCGAATGGGGTAGTTGAAAGAAAGAATAGAACCCTACAAGAAATGAGTTGCACCATGCTAAATGAGCAATCCATACATCAAAAGTTTTGGTGCAATGTCGTTGATACTTCAACGTACATACTTAATCGAGTCTTAATTAAACCATTTTTAGGTAAAACTCTATACGAGCTACTTCGAGGCAAAAAGCCTACGTTAGATCACTTTAGAATCTTTGGTAGAAAATGTTTTCTACTTAACACTAAAGATTACCTTACAAAATTTGATCCTAAATTAACCGAAGGTATCTTTTTAGGTTACTCTCCTAATAGCAAAGCTTACGTCATATTAAATAAAGAAACAATGAAGGTTGAAGAGTCATTAAATGTAAAATTTGATGAGAGTCCACCCAAACCTACTTCTACCTCTTGTCGATGACGAGATTGTCGAGAGTGAAGCTATTGTAATAAAGAAAAGATAAGCGAAGAAGAAACCTTAAATGATGAAATCATAAATATTAAAGAGTCCAAAGATCACCCCGTAGATAAGGTCATAGGAAAGTTAAACGAAAGAACCTTAAGGTCTCAAGTCCAAAATCAAAGTAGCTTATTTTGTTTTGTCTCAACCATAGAACCTAAGAATACACAAGAAGCCATAAAAGATGAAAGTTGTGTAATGGCTATGCAAGAAGAGTTAAATCAATTTGTTTCTAACGATGTTTGGACACTTGTCCCTCCACCTAGCAATCAAACCATAATAGGAACCAAATTGTTGTTCCCTATTCACTATCGTATAAAATAGTTTAAGTATTAAAACAGACTAATAGTGAATCAATGACTGAAATATAATGTAAGTAAAACACACTGATAAATTTTTAACATAATATTCTTTATTAGAAATCAATCAAAGAATACATTACCCAAGTACTTGCGAAATAGTACTGGGATTGAAATGACAAGGGTTGTAACTCCTCACGAAGCTCAAAGCTAAGTCCGAGCACAACTACTATGGAACCATCGAGCTATCTCGGGGACCGAGTTATGTTGGAGGAGTGAAAGATGGCTTGTGTGTGTGTGTGTGTTTTACAATTCACAAGTTTAAATCTTTCACTCCATCTCTTATGCTATTTATACAAGTATGAGTTTTAACTTTATCCTAAGTGACAAACTAACATTTCTGTAAGACAAAATCTCGATGTATTTTGTCTATGTTTACAAAGACTATATTAAGTAAGAGACAAGGTTGCTTTCCATAAGTCGGTGATGACACCGAGCTTGATAGTTTGCCATTTAGGGAAAGTTGACTTTGGTTGATAAGGACTTCGTCTTATCTCGATTCAAACTTATCCCGCCTTATCCCGCTCATTCTTCGGTCTTCATTGCCTTGATCTTCTACTTTAGTTTGTCTTCGATGTAAGTAGTTGGTGAGGAGTTTGGGGATTCGATGAGTTATTGTCATCCACTTAATCCACCATCTTCTTCTTGACTCGATCTTCACCCCTTAAGTTTCGCCTCACCGGTGGAGAGACTTCTTCTTTGCCTCTTCTTGAATATCACGAAGATGGCTCACCGAGAGACTATGCACTCAAGAATCGTTAATGTTTAAGGGACAACACTTAGGGTATTTTCTATTCAAATCCTAGACTTAAGGGGTTTGGGTATTTACTTGAACCCAATGCAGTCCCTATTTAGATATACAAATAGCCTAAGTGTTTGATCAGTGTAAGTGAGCAAATGGCTTCTTCTTACACTGAATGTACTAATGAACATAATAAGGAACACTGAATATTTTAACAAAACATACATCGTTTATTGATCAATTACATAGTTCCTATCACTAGTACAAAAGATAAAACAAAATGTCATTCAAGATGGATCCCCAGTGCTTCAAGCTTAACCTTTTTCTTGAGGAGCGCTTTTTTGTCAGGGTGCTCTCTTATCTTAGCATTCGGGTCTTTGCAGAACCTTTCGTTTTCTGGAGTATTGATTTGAGAGGCCACTAGTAGATAGCTTGCCATTGTAGGCACTCCTGCAAGATCTATGTCACTCCACCTTTGGAATGATGGGTTTCCATAGACATCAATGAAGAAAAGTCCTCTTTCAGGCTTTTCAATACACAGACAATTTACAAACTTTACACCTTCAGGTAGCTCCCTATTGCATTCCAAGTCATGCACTGTGATCTCAGGCTCGAACTCAACCCTTTTTCTTTTGCCTTGGGATGATTGAGGTTGAGATCCTGAGGAGCGATTAAAATTTGGTGAATCCCAGTTGTCTTGGTGCTTCCTTAGTCTTTCATACCTTTTGCGAGGTTTTCATCGCCCTTAACCACAACATTCGCTTCTTTTCAATGATTGGACCAAGCTCATCGAGTTCGGTGATTCCAAAGTCGTGAATTTCATGAGATCATGAACCTCGAAGTGTCTTTTATCATCCCCCGTAGACATTCATTGCGGTGGTTTGGACTTGGGATGATTTTGACATCTGTGATTTTCTCAAGCGATACCGCTTGTCATTGACCAGTGTAGTGGTTAATTCTTTCTTGCTTGATGGTTGCGCTCTCCTGTTCTTTTCGTCCAACTTCTTTCTCATTTCAGCCATTTTAGGAGCCTGAGCATCCTTGAACTTCTATCCAGCCTGACCCTTTTGAAGCTTCTTAGGATCAATTCCAATATTCTCAGCTTCCTCAGCAACAACTTGTACCAATGCTTCTTTGCTCTTTCTTTCTTCCTCTGCTAGTTTCTTTCTCCTTTCTTCCTTTGCAAGATAGGCACTTAGTCATATGGAGTGAGCAGTCGAGTGTTCTGATCATATAGGGAATCTTCGGGGCTCGGTGTTTGCATTATGGCCTTTCCTTTATCCCGGCATGAAGAAGATGATGCTACCAAGGTGTTGTTGTTGTTGTCATGATTGTTGTTGTTGTTGGTGGGATGATGATATGGGTGTTCTTTGGCCGGTGGGATTGACGATATTGGTGTTGCAGAGACTGGTTGGGCTGGCTCCCCCTCAGTGTGTAATTCGTTCGAAAAGTGAGTGGTGAAAATAAACACAATATCAATATATCAAATTAATCGTGAAATTCGACAAATCAACCTTTTAGGAAAAGGGTTAACGTGCCAAATCTCACAAATGTGATAAAAGTGATACCGGGAAAGTGATTTCCCCGGGTCGTGTCCCAACGAGGTGTGAAATTGTGCTCGTGGGAGGCTAGAGGTCACGAGTTGAATCCGCACCTCTACCTTTTTCTTTTTCTTTTTTTCAAATCTTGCCTTTGGGACTTTAAGAGACAATTAATTTAAGAACTTTTGTGAAATTTTTCCGAAGAAAACTTGAGGATAAGCGAGTTGAAACGCTATTTGGTAACAGATTTACAACAAGGCCTCCAAAACACACCTTAACCCAACTTTTAAACAAACAGATAAGCATGAAAGCGAGCAAGTATGATGGTAAGGAGAACATGCAAGCTTAGTTAAACATTTATAAACAAACTAGAGTAAACTAGCTAAACAACTACAGGGAAAAAACAGTTGGACAATAAGCTATCTAGGGGATTCTTAAAACTAAAAGAATAGGAAATGAGCAATCTAAAAGACTACAAATAAGCACATAATAAGCTAAATATGATATATCCTAATCTAATCTAAGTTAACTAATTGGTACCTAAAGAATCTAACTAAATAACTAATAAGCTCTAATAAGCGCAAAAAAAAAAACAAGGGTCTGCTGTAGTGCAGTCCTAAAACAGCCTGCTGAGGCTTTTTAAGCTTATTTTTAAGCTACAAGAAGCCTTCCCAAGCAAAGATAAGCTGTACCAAATTCAAGTTAGGATAACCAAGATTCAAAATAAACTGATTTGGGCCAGAAAAGGAGCTTGAGACAACTTAAAAACAAGCTATTAACAGCTGGTGTTGGCCACATTTTGACTGAGACAGAACAGACATAAATTGCAAAAAGGCAGTTTTTAAGTTAAGTTTTGACTAAGCTAGAGGTAACTTGAAAGCTAGAAACTGACACTAGAGTAAGTTGGGCATGCAGGGGCTTAATAACAACCAAATTAACACAATTTCAATATCAAATAAACCAAGAAAATGCCCAAGAACAAGAAGATAAGTCATCTCTCTCTGACTCGAAAGACAAAAAAAACTTTTTTTTTCTTTATCACCCAAACATGTCAAAACTTATGGAAAAGTTCTCTACTCTTTGTAACTAACCTAAGGCATCTAAAAGAGTTTGACTTGGTAAGTCAAGCAGGGTAAAAGATACTAATTTCACCAGGTTAAAAGCACTCGAACCAAACACACCTTTAAAAATGACTAAAAAAATATGGGGAACTTAAGATGTCCTACTTTGAATCACACAACCGATTTCTAAAGTGATCAGAAACAAATTCTACAAACCTCAAAATATGAAAATGCAAGTTACTTGAACCAAAAAAATAAGTTGCAACACTTGAATTTAAAGCAGAATGAAATTGCATTAACTGAAATTAAAGGTTACAATAAAAGTAAATGACAAAGGAATTTAAAATTGGGACTAGAACAAGATTTCTAGACAAACTTTTACAAAAGGCTACTGACTCCTATTTATACTAAGACTATGGGGTCTTCATAGTTCCTTTTTGTGCTTCTTCTGTGAGTGAAAGCCAGCCAAGACATCAATGTGCTTTCTCACTTTGCATCACAACCCTTGGATTACAACTTGGCCTCATCACAGCCATTAAATTAACTTTTGCACGTTGGATTGATGACATGGAGATGAGACACGTGAAGAGTGGGCAACATGTGATCTTGCCTGGGTATCTGGGAGTTGAGAGTAATGGGGAGAGATGAGAGGGAAAGTGCTTCTTGGCGCCAAGGTTTGTCTGGGTTTAGTGGGTGATTGGGTAAAAATGGGGATGGGGTAATAAGAAGGTTTTGAGGTTGAGTGTTTTGGGGTGGGGGATTTGGGTAAAAGGGATGAGGTGGTTATGGGTTTCAGAGAAAGGAAGGAGAAAGTGGGAGGGTGGGGTAATTAAAAAGAAATGTATTATTATTATTTTTTTTGGTTTTTTGTAAAAACGTATTTTTTTTTTGGTTTTGACGGGCAAAACAGACATTTGGGTTTCGGGGAAGGGTAATTTATAATTTTGGGTTCTTGGTTAGGTTATAAGACGGTTTTCCCAAACCCACTCTAAAAACGTGTCCGGGTCTTCAATTGATCAACGATCGTAGAAAATCACATCCCGCACCGCTTTTGAAAGACTCTTCCGATTTTCGCCGATTTTGCTCGTTTTCTCTCGTTTCAATCCTTTTGTACTGCAAGACATAAAACACACTCAGGATATTTTACGTATTTTGAAGTATTTCAGTGTTTTAAATGTTTTGCGGTTTAAATGGGAATAAAATGATGAGTATTTAGACACTCATCAATCCCCACACTAAACTATTGCTAGTCCCTAGCAATCTTTTGAAACTTTAATGGATTTAAGTCTCTTTACCAAAAGCCATTACTTGAGTAGCCAATTGTTTCAGCTCAAGTAAGAACCTTGGTACATCGATAACCAAATGATTTTGAGCAAACCACCGACTTTCAACGGTTTTGATTTGTCTTTACCGAAGCCGTTTGCTACGGACTAGCCAACTCTTAGATAAAATATCTTTGGTGAGTCGATTACCAATTATGGTTTTCAACCGCTTTACCACAAGCCATAAACTTGCGGGCTAGCCAACTCTTCACTAATTAAAGATATGGTGAAATGAACACCATACAATTTTGGGCAAATTGCAAGCCGTCAACGGATTTGAGATATCTTTACCAAGAGCCGTTTGCTCTGGATTAGCCAATCCTTTTGTATATTAGACATGGCGATCGATAACCATAAAAAAATTTTGGCAAAAATGGGGAATAAGATGGTATAATTACATGATAAAATTCGTGAGAATTCCCCACACTAGAAATGAATATTGCCCTCAATATTCAAAGTACAGCAGTTATGCGAAACATAAAACGTAAAGGGAAATACTACGGCCATTATTATTTTTTTTTTAATTTTATTATTATTATTTTTGAAAACTTTATATACAACAATGGGGCAACTCCCCACACTAGGGTGGTACACACGGGTGAAAACCCATGTTTAACTCTCGTTTTTGATTATCGAGTCGCTAGCTTGACTCGACCCACATCATTGGTTCATGGGAAGCAAAGTGGAAGAAACAATCTCCATCGGACTTTCATTCAAGATGTTTGGACAAACATTTGAAGCACGTGAAAGTTCCACACCGATGAGATATATTCCCGACTCAAGAGAATGAGAAATGCCGGGGTCAAAGATGGTATCTTCACTTGCGTAGGAGTTAAGACATGGAGAATAAATGGGAGGAGAAGGCAAAGTGTCAATTACTTGACAACGGGTGGGATGGGTGGGCAAAGATTAGATTGAGGAACATTAACGGAATGTTCATAAATCTTATCCACCACTTTAGAAGTCACAACATCCGTGTTGGACTTAAGAAATATCCGAGAGTGAACTCCCATGAAAGGTAAGATACCGGGTTTGAAAACTTTGTCCTGGAGAGAATGAAGCGCAAGTATCAACCATGGTAAAATCCTCAATGGTGGATGAGTTACTCATGGATGAAAGGGATGTAGAGCATTTTGCTCAAAAGCTCATCCTCAATTCCGGAGGAAGAGGATCGATGTGAAGCGAGTTCACCGCGAACTCCTCATGGAGAAGTCTACTCCTTTCGGAAGGAGGAGGCATTCAAATGTGGACGACTCATACTCGGGAAGAGAAATATGAAAAGTGGGAATGCCACTACTCTCCTTTTCGTATGATCGTCATCAAAGCGGAATACATCAAATTCGGAAGAGAATCATTGAAAAAGCCTCAAGCTCGGAAAATGGTTACGGCTTTTCCAAGATAGAGTCACTATCCTCAACGAGGATAGGAGTCAAGCTGGTTTAGCACAAAATGATTCGATCTTAGAAACGAGGAGATTTACATTGAACAATTTTTCACGAAGTATCTCGTCCTCAATTTCGGATCATCGAATCTCTCACTTCCTCTAAGCTAACTAGCTCGAAGGTAACTCCTCGACATAATCGATGTCTCCATAAGATAAAGAATCGCCAAACGGCGTACAATCGTTGTCGAATCGGAGAACATCTCGACATGATCGTTTGGGATGTCAAGAGGAGAGAAGAATCATCATCAAGAGGCTCATCAAACATATTACCGGAGATAACCTCGGATTCACTTGGGTTTGGGACAAGGTTCTCAACACAAGACGATTCCGTTTCCGGAATAGTGCTAAGATGCTCGTCCCCCATTAAAAGGTCATCCGAAGGTTCTATGGTAGATAGGCAATATGAGGGAGGAGAGTGGACATGTGCGGTACTTTGTGGGCTTGAGATGTGCACCTTGTCCTTTGTCATCTCCCAATCCTCCTCATCCTCGTCATCGAGACGGCAAGCTTCGTTAAATAGAAAATGCTGTTGAGCAGCTTCGTTAAATAGGAGAAGCTTTTGAGCTGCTCGCTCATCGGCTAGAAATATTTCGTTGCGAGCAGCTTGTTCCTCGGAAAGTTCTTCAAGGATTATACGAGAAAATTGATCAATGACGGGAAGTTGTGGGGGTTGGATGTTGTCAAAACTGGAAGTGTTATAACAAGGATCAGGTCCATAGTAATTTTGATTCCACGATTGACATTGATAATCATCATGAGGACCCCACACTTAGCACAATGAGGGTATTGAGGAGAGAAACTTTGAAACGATGAATCACCGAAATGATGATAGTACGGTTGTGGTTCGTATACATTCATGGAGGTAGTTGAAATTGTTTTGAGGATAATCGAAAGAGTTCGGTTAGAATCATAAGAGAATGAATTCTCGTACAAATCGAACAACATCCATCAATAAGATAGTTTCCACACCACTCGCACATACATTTGTAACAACGAAAACCTTGTGGTAACAAGTCTCCACAACCGTAGCAATACTCTTGATCGAACGAATATATCTCGGCACGGAGTAGGAATCGAGGGCTCAAAAACATCACAAATGTTAGGTAAAACGATATTTCCAAGTTGAAATTTGACGAAATTCATTTAAGCAATTTTGAACAATGTTCATGAAATCGTCCAAAAAGGTTTTGAAGATTCGGAGGTGGGACAAATGGTGTGCTCGAGCTAGCAATTTCCACCATTTCCGTTTTGGTCTCCTGGTTCTTGCTCTTTCTCTTAACCTTAATCAGTAAATAGCGAAAGATTTTGATCAAATCTAGACGGTTTTGGCTCGAAACAATAGAACAAATCTCGGGTTGAGGTGGAGGTTGGAAAACTTGGAGAATCATCGAGAGAGTTTTTATCGGATAATTCGCACCAATAGCAATATTTGCTTGCACCAAATTACCACATCGCTACATATACATTCATGATTGAGACAATAAACTTGTTCCTCTTCCATACGTCCTTTGCAATGAAAACAACGGCGATAATCGATCGTCGCCATGAGAATTAAACATATAAAGGGTTAAAGAAATAGAATCAAATGGTCAAGAGGATACGAAGAATAGAATTAAACGGCAAAAGAGGGTAGGAGAAATAGAATCAACGAATAAGAGGAACGAGAAGAATATTTTTGGTTTTTTGTATTTTTATAAAAACAATAACTTCACGAGGAAGGTTCTTCAAGTCACTAATCGCAAAAACTTCACGATATTGTCGCAACACACCTCCCCGGCAGCGGCGCCAAAATTTAATTCGTTCGAAAAGTGAGTGGTGAAAATAAACACAATATCAATATATCAATTAATCGTGAAATTGACAAATCAACCTTTAGGAAAAGGGTTAACGTGCAAATCTCACAAATGTGATAAAGTGATACCGGAAAGTGATTTCCCCGGGTCGTGTCCCAACGAGGTGTGAAATTGTGCTCGTGGGAGGCTAGAGGTCACAGGTTCGAATCCAGACCTCTACCTTTTTCTTTTTTTTTTTTTTTTTCAAATCTTGCCTTTGGGACTTTAAGAGACAATTAATTTAAGAACTTTTTGTGAAATTTTTCTGAAAGAAAACTTGAGGATAAGCAGTTGAAACTGCTATTTGGTAACAGTTTACAACAAGGCCTCCAAAACACACCTTAACCCAACTTTTAAACAAACAGATAAGCATGAAAACAGCAAGTATGATGGTAAGGAGAACATGCAAGCTTAGTTAAACATTTATAAACAAACTAGAGTAAACTAGCTAAACAACTACAGGGAAAAAACAGTTGGACAATAAGCTATCTAGGGGATTCTTAAAACTAAAAGAATAGGAAATGAGCAATCTAAAAGACTACAAATAAGCACATAATAAGCTAAATATGATATATCCTAATCTAATCTAAGTTAACTAATTGGTACCTAAAGAATCTAACTAAATAACTAATAAGCTCTAATAAGCGCAAAAAAAAAAAAACAAGGGTCTCATTGTAGTGCGGTCCTAAAACAACTCTTGAGGCTTTTTAAGCTTATTTTTAAGCTACAAGAAGCCTTCCCAAGCAAAGATAAGTCATACTAAATTCAAGTTAGGATAACCAAGATTCAAAATAAACCGATTTGGGCGAAAAGGAGCTTGAGACAACTTAAAACAAGCTATTAACAATTGGTGTTGGCACATTTCGACCGAGACGAGTAATGACATAAATTGCAAAAGGCGCTTTTAAGTTAAGTTTGACTAAGCTAGAGGTAACTTGAAAGCTAGAACCGACACTAGAGTAAGTTGGGCATGCAGGGCTTAATAACAACCAAATTAACACAATTTCAATATCAAATAAACCAAGAAAAATGCCCAAGAACAAAGAAGATAAGTCACGTCCTTGAAATTCGGAAGACAAAAAAAACTTTTTTTTCTTTTATCACCCAAACATGTCCAAAGCTTATGGAAAAGTTCTCTACTCTTTGTAACTAACCTAAGGCATCTAAAAGAGTTTGACTTGGTAAGTCAAACGGGGTAAAGATACTAATTTCACCGGTTAAAAGCTCGAACCAAACACACCTTTAGCGGTGACTAAAAAAAATATGAGGGAACTTAAGATGTCCTACTTTGAATCACACAACTGATTTCTAAAGTGACTGTAAAACAAATTCTACAAACCTCAAAATATGAAAAATGCAAGTTACTTGAACCAAAAAAAATAAGCTGCAACACTTGAATTTAAAACAGAACTGGAAATTGCATTAACTGGAAATTAAAGGTTACAATAAAAGTAAATGACAAAGGAATTTAAAATTGGGACTAGAACAAGATTTCTAGACAAACTTTTACAAAAGGCTACTGACTCCTATTTATACTAAGACTATGGGGTCTTCATAGTTCCTTTTTGTGCTTCTTCTGTGAGTGAAAGCCAGCCAAGACATCAATGTGCTTTCACTTTGCATCACAACCTCGATTACAACTTGCCTCATCACGACCATTAAATTAACTTTGCACGTTGGATTGATGACATGGAGATGAGACACGTGAAGAGTGGGCAACATGTGATCTTGCCTGGGTATCTGGGAGTTGAGAGTAATGGGGAGAGATGAGAGGGAAAGTGCTTCTTGGCGCCAAGGTTTGTCCAGGTTTAGTGGGTGATTGGGTAAAAATGGGATGGGGTAATAAGAAGGTTTTGAGGTTGAGTGTTTTGGGGTGGGATTTGGGTAAAAGGATGAGGTGGTTCGGGTTTCGAGAGAAAGGAAGGAGAAAGTGGGAGGGTGGGTAATTAAAAGAAATGTATTATTATTATTTTTTGGTTTTGTAAAACGTATTTTTTTTGGTTTTGACGGCAAAACAGACATTTGGGTTTCGGGAAGGGTAATTTATAATTTTGGGTTCTTGGTTAGGTTATAAGACGGTTTTCCCAAACCCACTCTAAAACGTGTCCGGGTCTTCAATTGATCAACGATCGTAGAAAATCACATCCCTAAGACCGGCTTTTCAAAGACTCTTCCGATTTTCGCCGATTTTGCTCGTTTGCTCTGTTTTCAATCCTTTTGTACTGCAAGACATAAAACACACTCAGGATATTTTACGTATTTTGAAGTATTTCGAGTGTTTTTAAATGTTTTGCGCTTTAAATGGGAATAAAATGATGAGTATTTAGACACTCATCGCGTGAGAGGAGTATCTTCAGATGGTCTTCTCCCCTCAACTATTCTTTTAACATTAGTAAGAGCAAGAGTTGCCTCGGACACTAGGGAGTTGGGTGGCTTGACCTTTGAAGGCTTGGTAGATCTCGTGACTATAACCTTGATGTCGGTTGTATCCTTTTGAAGACCAAGTGACTTTTTTCGCCAAATTAGCCCGAGATAGTTCCAAAGCGCTTATTCTAGGCCCAAGATTCCAATCCATTAAAGATGATGCCTTAGCCAAAGTAGTCACCGAGCATCCAAAGAACCCGTGTAGCTCAAGAGACCGAAATAAGGCGAAGACCATGAACATTGGCGATTTGAGCTTGTTGATTAGTTCGGTGAGGCTGAGGAATTTTTCAAGTAGGCCTCGGTAGCCTCCAACACTTTAGAGTTGAGTGTTGGGTCTTCTTTGATAATCCTTGATTTCATCTATCTTTGTGCCACAACCTCAAGGTGCTTGAGAAATTTAACGAGTTTTCATCCGATGCAGTGAAGATGTTGGTACATGAGATCTCTCAGATCCGTCGGTGTTTGCATCAAAAGCATGTACCTCGACCTTCAAATCTACATAGTGGCGGTGCCTTGATGTGTTGATCCCATAAAGTTTCAAGAACCCGAATATAGCTTCCTTGAAGCTTTAGTGATCCACATAACCGTTGCCTTTCATCGGTGGAAGAGTATTGTCAAACTTCTCAATTCTTGAGACGGGATGAAGAAGAGAGTCGAGTCATTATCTTCAGTGGAAAGGTGACTCTTTAGGCTCTTGTGGATCGGTGATGCTCTTGTTCGCTTTGAACATCAGCGTCATTTCTTCTCCTGCCGATAGTATTTCATCTTCATTGTCGACTGTTCTTCATCGAGAAAAAATTTCATTGACCTCAAAGAATCGTTAGTAAACCGGTGGTGGTGATGGGTTCCATATTAGCGGGTGGTATTAATCCCTCCGAGTCTTTGTCCCTGTTGCTCCTTCAAGCACCGTGGGCGATTCCCAAAGTGTTATCCCTAAGCGGTGGCATTGAGATCCCTATCGCTGGGTTGTGTGTTTCCTACGAGTCTTTGGGATCATTCGGTTGGCCTCGGATAAAAGTCGTGATTTGCGAATGTTATCCTTGGGCGATGTGGAAGGCGCCCTACCAGATGGGTTGTATGTTTCCTCCTGGATCTTGGGAGTAGTAGTTGGGACCAAGGGCACCGACTGATGTATTAGTGTCCTTCGTTGTCACCGGGTGGATGTTGTTTGGTCTCCCTTAGGTGGATGTTCAACTGGGCTTTCTTTGCCTTTTAGGTCAGAGCTCCAAGTCTCGAGGCCCCAGACTTGGGTTTGGTTTTAGTCCTAGTCCGAGACTTCCCTTTCTCTTTTAGGAGGCGGGGTTTGAGACACTAAGTCCCTTTGGTTGTTTACAACAACCATATGGGCGTCAATTCTATTTCGATGACTTGGGATGGGTCTTTTGAAAGTTTGATTAACTCAGATACCGTAAAGCAAAGGTATTTGTATTCCCGAGGGTAATTACAACCAATAACACTTGTAAAGCACATGAGATAAACCTAGGATACGAAACGTATTTCGTCCTAGTTTTGCTCAAGAGCTTGTTACTGAGATCACTTTGTAAATGATCTCCCAATGTCGACAGTGACCCCATTCATCAAGCAATATGCCACCATCAATCGAATAGAGTTAACTTGTTCATGGATGAGTGGTTCCCACCGAGAACACAATCACAAATGTGAACAAGATCTTCCAAGCCGCAGAAATGAGTTCTTGGTGACTGGGTTCTGTCCAAAACTTTGGATCCAAAACAATTTGTTTTAACCCATCCTTAATCGCTGGAGGGTTCGGGATGGGCAACATAGACTCGAATTATAGTCTAACCCTTGAAGTGCAAAATGTTTTATAATCCGGGGTATCGACTGCTCCCCATTAAAAGACCGAATTTGATGAGATACTCCATGAGTGGTCGAGGTCGGCCTCATCGATGAGGGTGTCGGGTCATAGGCCATCGCTGTAGCCCAAACTCCCGAGGAGGTTTTGGTACATAATTGAAGGGGACCGAGTAAAGGCCGTTTCAAGGGCGGTTAATAAAAACTTCATGATGCCCTTATAGGCTGGGACACCAGGGGGTATTCAAAATTGCCTATAACATTGCTTGTTTTAAATTCAACATTATTGAGATCTCCTACCCACTGTGGTGCAAAATGAAGAGATTGTGTTCTTGCCATTTCCATTGAAAGGTTTTTAGGGTTTTGAAAAATATTCTTGACAAGAAAAATCAAGGTGTTTTGAGTCTCTTAAGTATTGTGATGAAAAACCTTTTGTAAATTTGTTACAGAGAAGATTTTCTTGTTAAAACAGGTTGATGTTTTGAAGAACACACAAATTTTCTGGGTTTGAGAAAGGATTTTGACAGCGTTTAGTTTCAGAAAATTATTTGTGTGTGTTTATGAGGTTTTGAAGGGGGTATTTATAGAGTGGTGAGAGGGGTAAATCTTGTATAAATGAGGATTTGTAAAGTCAGTTTTTGAAAACGTTTTGAATCTCCTCATTTAATGCCACCAACTCCACTACCCGCAGTAATTTCCCGGTTTTCAAAGGAATCAAAGGCAAGAAAAGTGCATTCTACAAGAATAAAATATCCTTAGGATATTTCATGTGAGGAGGAATTTAATGCCGTGGGATGAGGTAAGGTGTTGAAAGACCTTTGACTTTGATGATGAAGATAAAGAGACATATATTCCCATATTAAATTGGTATGTCGACCAACCTAGGACATTTAAGTAAGCGATACTTGGTGCATTTAGTTACTCATTCAATGCTCAAGATCTAAAGTCGGGTCCCTGAATGAGTCTTACTCATTCAAATGAGAATGTTGTTTGGGGTTTTGTTCAGGAGAATGGACCTTTTTAGAGAAAACTCACTGAGATTATGATTGATTTTTAGTGTGCTGACTTTCAATGTCTAGCATTCCTAATTCAACTTTCAGTCTCCTAAAAGTAGGTTCATCTAAAGGTTTGGTGAAGATATCAGCAAGTTGATATTCATTAGGGATGAAATGAAGTTCAATGTCTCCTTTCATTATGTGATCCCGATGAAATGATATCCGATATCAATGTGTTTAGTTCTTTGGTGAAGGACGGGGTTGTTGGAGATTGCAATAGCATCGGTGTTATCACGTAAGATGGGTACCATTTTGTAATGGATGTCATAGTCACCGAGTTGACTTTTCATCCATAAAACATTGGCACAACATCCTGCAGCGACCACATACTCGACTTCGGTGAAGACATAGCTACTAATTGTTGCTTTTAGCACTCCAACAAACCGTTTTCCTCCAAGAAATTGACAGACCGAGGTACTTTTTTCATCCATGTTGCGCCCAAGATAATCGCACTCGAATATCCTTTGAGATCAAACCCCGAGCACTTTGGATAGTAGAGTCCAAGGCTTGGAGTTCCTCTGTGTGTCCGAGTATTCTTTTAACTGCGGTGAGATGAGATTCTTTGGGATTAGGCGATATCTTGCTATTAGGCATCGAAAATTGTATGTCCGGTCCAGGAAGCGTTAGATACATCGATGAGCCAACAATCCCTTGAAATGGGTTTTATTGACCGATTTGCCGGTGAGATCGGGTCCAAGGTTGTTAGGAGGACCATTGGTATCTTCACCGAGGCACGCCGATATCTCATATTTCTTCAAGAGATTTACGTGTACTTCTCTTGACCGATGGAGATTCCTTTATCGCTTTGCACGATTTGTAGTCCAAGGAAGTATGAGTTCACCCATCATGCTCATTTCAAACTTCTTTGTCATCGCTTTTCAAACTGTTTGCAAAGAGTAGTTTGTTGAGCCAAAGATGATGTCATCAACATATACTGACCAAGATCACATCTTGCTTTGTCCATAGATAAACAATGTGTTGTCTATCTTTCCTCGACAAACTTGTTTTGAATCGGGAAGGCCGAGAGAGTTTCATACCATGCCCCAGGAGCTTGTTTAAGTCCATAAAGGGCTTTGTCAAGCTTAAAGACATAGTCGTGGAATTCACTACTCAAATCCGGAGGTTCTTGAACATATACATCTTCCTTGAGTTCACCATTCGTAAATGCACTTTTACATCCATTTGTTAAACTTTGAAGTTCATGTAGGTAGCGAATGCAAGGAAGATCCCGATGGCTTCCATTCTTGCAATAGAGCAAATGTCTCATCATAGTCAATGCCTTCTTGTTGATCAGAACCTTTGGCTACAAGTCCGGCCTTGTTTTTAATGATAGTGCTGCTTTCATCGGTTTGTTTCGAAAACTCACTTCATTCCTATGACAATGACATCCTGAGGACATTTGTTCAAGGTCATGACCTTGTTTTATCAAACTGTTGAAGTTCTTCTTGCATAGCTTCGAACCCAAGCTTGGATGTTTTAGAGCCTTAGTGACACTTTTAGGTTCTATTTCGATAGAAAATCGATATAGACATTCATTGGTCAAGTGCGAGCTAACTTAGCAGCCATGCTTCTAGTGAGCATGCCTCGGTGGGTTCACCAATGATATTTACAAGCTCAATGTCCCGAGATTTTGTCCACTTACTTTGTGGTCTAGGATCCGAGCTGAGGAGGTCATGGAAACTCAGGAGTGAGTTCAGGTTGAGGAATCACAAGATCATTAAGATCATCTGTTGAGAAGCTTTGTTCAGGTTGGGGTTCTTGAATCACAGGTTCCTGAACATTTGGTTCTGTATTACCTATCCCAGTAGGGACTGATTGATTATCAACGATTTCACTGATGGTTGGTTGAGGAAGGTTATGGGGCAAGACATAGTATGAGATGTCAACATCAACTTGATAGGAGGAATTGATTTCAGTGTTGACCTCATCAGGAGGATATCTTGTTGAGTCATCAATTCCTATTTCCTCCACTGAGGTATTGGTGAATCTGATGCTTTCAAAACTTTCATCAAAGGTGACATGAAAGGTTTCCTCAACTTGTTGTCTTCTGGTGTTAAACACTCAAGGCTTTAGAGATCGATGAGTAACCTAGAAATATCCATCATCGCCTTTTGCATCAAATTTGCCTAGGTGATCCTTGTGGTTGTGAATGAACATAGGACACCCAAACACATGAAAGTAGTGATATCGTGAAGTCTACCTTTGAATATCTCATAAGGGTTTTATTATGTCTTTTGACAATGATGGACATGTTTTGTGTGTAACAGTCGTTTTGTCGCTTCATCCGTAAATGCTTTGAGAGTCTTGAGCCATTTAACATAGTTCGCAACCTCAATGAGAGTTCTGTTTTCCTTCAACACCCCATTTTGTTCGGGGTGTGGGGATGAAAAGTTTTGGGTGATTCCCTTTCATCACGAAATTCTCAAGCTCTTCATTTCGAACTCGCCATTGTCGCCTGATTTGTTTAACAAGAATGTCATTCGGTTTTCAATGTTCCTGATGAATGACATTATTGTATCACCGCCCGACTCTTTTGGAAGAAAGTATACCCAAGTGTATCTTGAGAACTCATCAACTATGACAAGTGTATACTTCTCATGTTGGATTGATCTAGGACTGACTGGTCCAAAGAGATCCATGTGCAGGAGGTGAAGGCAACTTTTGATGGAGAAATTTTGTTTTGTTTTGAAATATGCTCTTTGGTGTTTGCCTTTTTCACAGGTTGAGCATGGTTTGTCTTTTGCAAAAACCAGTGATGGTAAGCCAAGGACTTTGTTTTGTTTTGCCAAGTTGTTGATGTTTTTGAAATTCAAGTGAGATAGTCTCTTGTGCCACAACCAGTTGATAGTTTCAGTGGCTTTGGCAAAGAGACAAGTTCCATCTTGAGAGAGTGTTGACATGTCTAAGACATAAACATCATCTCTTCTAGGAGCTATCAAAACAACTTCTTTGTTGGCATTGAAAATGGTGCCTTGTTTGTCATTGAATTGCACAATGTACTTAGCATCACAGAGTTGACTGACACTGATGAGATTGTATTTGAGACTGTGGAAAACTAGAAGGGGGGGTTGAATAGTTTTACCAACTTAAAACATCCTTTTAAATATTTAGATCGACTTATGTCAATCTATTTGGTTGTTTATGTTGGACGTTGATAGATAGATATATAAACTTGTAATGAAAGATAAAGAGTAAGAAGCACATCACCACGACACAAGTATTTATAGTGGTTCGGCTACAAGGACACCTTCCTTGCCCTACTCCACTCCCGAGTCACCTACTCGAGAGTTCGTAAGCACTACACCAACCCCTTATGGCGGAGAAGCCTTCACAACTTCGCTTAACCTTTTCCGGTACAAAGCTAAATACCGAGTTCTTTCACACCAAGGCGAACCACACCTAACACAACGTCGCCTACCCTTTATACTGATTGCTAGGCTAACCACCGAAGTTTTTCACACCAAGGAGAACTAATCCTATCACAACGTCGCCTACCCTTTATTAGGTACTAGGCTAAGCACCTAGTTCCATTACCATGGAGGAACTACTACCCTTCACAACACAACACCTAATATCAAGGAGATCTACTCCTTGTTACAATATCATCAAGGATATCACCATCCTTGAAATAAACAACTACTTATAAGTATAACGATGCACCTCATCAATTATACGACCTAAGCATTCTTCCCAAATGCTACTTGATTTGATTCATCGGCATCCTTCACTAATGCCTTTGACACAACGCTTGGCACCCTTCACTAATGCCTTCGTCTTGACACCTTTAGCATTATTCACTAATGCTTTGACACGGATGATGAGCACTTTTCACTAATGCTTTCATCTTGATACTTTCGGCATTCTTCACTAATGCCTTCAACCCAACATCTATGGAGAAAGGTAGATCTATCAACAAGAGAACCTTCGTTGTCTTGATGATGACGGCATGGCAACTCATGGACTTGAGCTTGCACGCCTTCAAGATGTGGTGATCTTTCCTTTAAGAGGAACCTAGAAGATTACACAAAACAAAAGAGAAAAGCTACATAGATCTCTTGGATATGAGGTTAGAGGGTTAGAATACTGGGGAAGTATGTGTAAAGGGATGAATAGAAAGGAAGAAATGGCTCTCTATTTATAGAGAAAATTCTCATCGTTCCCGGATCCCACGGATCCCTTCCACTTAGGATCCAGCTAGCACAACGCCAGGATCCGTGGAACGCCCTCTTTGCCCATGGGTATTTTTGGTTATGGGTCATGGGTTATGGTTTGATCCATGGTTTTCTTTCTAGATACAATGTATCTTAAGGATACAATGAACTTGGTCAAGTGGTATATATAAAACCATGGGTTATGGGTCAATACCATTTGCTAGTATTAAGGGTACAATGAACTTAGTCAAGTGGTATATATAAAACCATGGGTTATGGGTCAATACCATTGGTTATGGGTCAATACCATTTGCTAGTATTAAGAGTACAATGAACTTAGTCAAGTGGTATATATAAAACCATGGGTTATGGGTCAATACCATTTGCTAGTTTTTACCCATTTAGTGTATACTTGTTTTACCCAACTACATTCAATGTATTTGGTCAATGGGTCAAATACTTAAGTTTCTACCCATTTACATTACCCAATATACTACATACTAGTTATGTATATTTACCCAAATATGTAAACACTAGTTGTTGTACATATGTAATACTAAATCATAAAATCACTTATACTTGTTTTAGTGTTTTATGTGAAAATGTGAATATGTTAGAAACTATTAGTTCAAACCATTTACGATTTTATTTGTTTCGTTAATATGATTTTACGCTTGTTATCGACAAAACATTAGAAGATCGTGAAATATAAATAAACGCTTTACGGCTTATTTGTATTAACAATCTCCCCTTTTGTTGATGACAAAACATAAAATTATTTTAAGGAAAAGCTAAAATTGTGTAAAAGTTTGAATTTGTAGTTTTACTTTCTTCTCCCTTTTGTCGAAACAAAAGAGCTTGAAGAAACTAACACATTGTTTTTAGGAAAAACATGTGAAAGAAAAAATATTTAGAGCAAGTAACGGAACGGATCTCATCTTTACTCCCCTTGACGAGTCCATCTCTATGTAAGCGCCAAGAAAGTAATACTAAGCTAGTTTGTTTGCAACTAAGTTTGCAAAATATTTCGCCTAAGTGACGAATGTGCTCCCCTTGATGATTGCAATTTTGCAAAGGGATGTCGAGAAATGTATTCCTAATATTGCAAGTAATTTGCAATGTATTGTTTTGACACAAAGCTCCCTAGCTTTAGGGTGTCAAATGCTTCAAGTGTAGATTGAATAACTACAAAACAAAGGTTAGAAAACAAGTATAATGCACAATTTCCTGCATATGTGATCCAAGTTAGTAGAAAATAGTTTTCGTCTCACGGATCCCACGGTTTCCTCCTAGTAGGGATCCGTCTAGGCAACACAACACGAGCAAGTTTCTTAGGTGGTTCTTGGTTGGAACACCCCAACCCGACAAGGGTAAAGATATCGCAAATACGGTTTCATATCGAACTTTAAATACTATACAATAGCGAAAGCCTTTACAAAATATTCAAAAGAAAACATAAATAGCTAAACTTCAAAATAAATCTAAGATCCCTATGGTCAAATCTTGCTCTCGTCTCTACTCTCAACCCGGATCGCCTATCCCATAAGCTCAATCTTGAATGCTTAAAACCGCCGCAGAAAAGAAAATGCGGCCGAGCTTACAAAGCCCAAGAGCATGATATAACGAAATAAAACTAAACAAAACAAATATACAAATAACGAAATCAAAATGAAATGATGATGAGGGATCTTTTAGGATTCTCAAAGCACAAATATACAGAAATCCAAACAACCACATAACAATTTATAAACATCTCATAGCACATTAATGACACAAACGCAACCACATCAGAACAGCCAAACACTTAACATATCAAGAATAACAGATTACCTATAAGCCAAACGAAGAGTCTAATGACTAACGGAAACAGTTACCAGCAAATGATCATGGCATTCATACAAATCAATTAATCTACACTTAACACACTCAAACAATATCGCAGCAACGGAAATAGCATTCAAATCATGGCAGTCTCACAAACAAATAGAAAACATATTAAACAAACTATAATTAAATAGACCAGACAAAACATAGCATAACCATTAACAATTATCAAAACAGCTATCATAAACTAAACCAGTTCTCAAATCAAACCCTAACATCAGCAGAGTTAAAACATGGCAGTTCACATTTACAGATAAAAAAACATTAACGTATAAGCAAGGTTTACAAAATTAACTGAACAAATTATGCATACTAGACTTATAGAATACTCACTTTCACACTAGCACATTCATCTTACAGATCAACGACTTCACATAACAAGAAACTAACATGACATCAGATGACAGCATACGAATCCCATTTAAACATATTAATCATAACCTAGCATTGTAAACGATAATCACATAAACATACAAAAGCATACACATATATAATAACATATAATGAGTCCATCACATAATCATAAACACTTGAACATACCGAAACATAATCATAATACTTAACATAGAAATAACGAGATAAAGATCTAGTTAACTACCACGAGCCCGTAACATATCATATCAAAACATCATAACTATATAGAAACAATCTCAAAATAATACGGAGTAGCTAGCTCCCGAGTTTTATGAAGACGCGCATTGCACACCGACATCATTCACCTAGATAAATCATATCGGACAATGATCGATCTAGGATGCATCCATACGCCCACAAACATATATTGATAATATAATATAACTTGAGCTCATAACAAATAATAGATAAGGGACGTGGCGTAACTTCACTCTATCGCCTAGAGTCATGTCAATGGTGCATCATCGACACGGACATGGAACCCCATGACTAGTTATTATAATTGGCTCGGGTGTCAAACTAACTTAGGTCAAACAAAATTTCAATTATGACACAGTCTTAATCAAACACAAGGTTCACAAATAACATATCGTAACTCATATCATAAGGTTCATATTCAAATATAACAAGGTTCAACAAATATGCATATCAAAGTCTTCCTAACATAAAGTTCAAATCGATATCGCATGGTTCAATAAAACATAAGTTCGGATAAGCAACAGTCAAACAATCGGGAAAGGGTTCATAGCAATGGCATTGGAAACCCTAATAAGTAAAATAGGAAAGCTAACGAAAAGAACATCATAAGGAACCTTTACTAAAAAGGTCAGAATATCTGTACCTTAAAGCAAATGAGAGGAAAGCAAACGAATGTAGGAATACGAAGATGTAACGTCGCGTCTCCTTCAACGAATCTACACGGATTATGATTTATTTAATACTTATTAGCATCATTAATGTTATAACGGATTAATCTCATTAATACTCTTAGAGTTGTCAGAATATTCTCATTTTTAGTGACGGACGGAATTACAACATTTTAGAGTATTCATCATTAATTAGCCAACTTATGGGTTACAATGATAAATGGTAAACTTAAGGGTTTAATATGATAAATATCTTATTTGAGGACTTATATGATCATCATTCAAAGTATAGGGTTTATAAATGTCAAGGACGGATTTTAGGATTCTCTTTCAAAATAGTTTACACAAGCCTTCATAATTTACATGATTAACCACAACTCACATTTAACATTGTTCACATACAAACCTTAAGGAGACCATGCATGCAATATTTTTAATTCATGATATGTGACTTCTTGCATAAAATCATAACTTACGCGTTTTTACGACACACTTGTCGAACCCATAATTACTCAGAATTACATATTACACCTTTGACATCTTTAATTTCACGATCTAACCTTATATTATCAGATTTTACCATTTTAGCCCAAAGGTTTTAGAATTTACAAAACATACCCTTTTTAATTCAATAACAATTCGAATGGCCCTCTAAATATCCAAAATTACACGTTTAACCCTCATACTTATTTTATACGTTTAGTACCTTATTTTTACTGTTTACAGAAATAACCTTTAAGTTTCATAATTTACAAAACCAACCCAAAACTTTTATTTAGAACCGAATTATGCATAATTCAAGTACAAACCCTAAACCTAGGTTTAACCCATCATTAGTTCATCATTATTACTGCATTAATTACTCTTAATTATAACAAGCAAACCCTAGTTTTTATAAACCCTAATCGTCCCTTTTTATTTTCTTTCCTTTTTCATACGCTATCGAACAATAAAACCCAAGACAAATCACACAAGCTTCGAATTCATGAACATGTATTTTATTCAGGTCGTATAACATATAAGAGCTTCCAGAAAAATCAGGTCATGGTCCTAAAAATTATTATATGCTCGTTCGCTATTTAATACGCTTTTAGGGTTTTTAATCCAAAACAATTTCATACGACTTGTTAACTATGCATGAATAATTTTTACAGGTTCTATATGATTTTTAGGACTGAAAATAATATTGGAAACATACCCTTGATGAGATTTGGACGTTAGAACAAAAGAACACAAGAACTCTATTCGGCGAAACCCTAATCGACCAAGAAACTAACCACGATCAAACCAGCACCTTAGGACCTCGAACCAGATTTTCAACACCTTCTTTATCTTCAAACTCGTCCAAGAAAAATAGCTTTAAGCCTTGGAAACTGAATGTCGAATTATGTAGGGTTTTCTTAGGTCGGTTTAGGTATAATCGGCTTTTAGGGTTGTTAGGGATATAATATAAACCGTATAATGTATATATATATGATTTACTAATTTTCTTGTGGGCTTAATATTATAATGGACTTATAATAAATGGAATCTAAATTTTATAAATTTGTATTGGGCTTTTATTAATTTAATTCTTTTATAAAACTAAATAAATACATTCGGCTATATATAAAATACAAAACTGATTTTATAAAATTATAAACTATAAAAATAATCTTTACAAAGTCATTAAAATTTATTTGGATCATATGTGATATTTCTTATTAATTTTCTGAATTTACATAGCTTATTTGGTATTCTTTAAATTAATTATTCATACTTTTTGATCATAAGGGTATTTTGGTCTTTTTTGTGAATTTTAGAAATTCAGGTTTTACAATTTCTTCCCCTCTAAAATAAAATTTCGTCCTCGAAATTGAACAAGACGAACAAAGATGGCAACAAATGTGGATTTCGAACTTCAAGGAATATATGATTTAACGCTAATCATATACTTATAAAAGTATTAGCAGTAAAAGATGAGATGCAGAAAAATCAAAAACACACTCTAACTTATTCAGGTATCTAATGATGAAAACTATCATATGCATAGACGGAACGAATCCTAACGGTCTTACTAATCGCAGAAGTACGTGGAGACATACAAATCTAAGGCAGACATAACAATCTATAGGTTTACACGGATCATAACGATTTCGAATCCCAATGGTACAAAACTTATACGTAACCGTTATCGATGAAAATCTCACCATTAGGTACAGAGTTTCAACCAAACATGAAGAGTGCCAAATAACGGATACAAGGCAAATTCCATTCACATAACAACCACAAGCATTTCCCAGACGTCACATAATTTCAATAAGTTCAAATTATATGATCTCGGTATTATTACGTTGATCAGGCGTCATAATACTTGCATCACATAACAAGTTCTTATTGTCATTATATTCGGTCTCGGGTCATGACAAAACACATAACTAATATCATAGCAAAACACACCATATACAGATAACATACAATATGCAAGTAACCTACTATAACAAACCAGATCCACACGAGTATACTATCATGATGGTCATACTTATTCAAGCGGTAATAAAACAACATCACTAAGAAAATAAATAGCAGACGAAACTTATGAGGACTAACGGAAACTCAACGAATTTATCAGAAAGAAAACAACAAACAGGAACTATACTTTCAAAATTTTGTTTTATTTCCATTAATCAAACAAAATTTGCAAAATCGTCATAAGATGAACTCCCAAAATAAAACTTAATAATCCAAGATTCAATCATCTAATGAAACAAAAGGACCTAACTCAAAATCCAATGTCAGAAATTTCTCATAACGAGGGCAACTAATCGAGCGCCAATTCCTATCCTTGTGTCGGATTAAACCTACTAGTAGTCAGAGATTCTAAATCCGAGTCCACCTCGTATTCTTCCTCATCTTCTTCTTCCTCCTCTTCTTCCTCACTTATCCATCCGTTCTTATTTCCTTCACACTGCGGTAATAAGCGGCTAGCAAAATCGCTTTCTCCGATTCCTCTCTTCCTCTTCCCAACACGGTCCACGAAAGCATACAAATCGCGACTCCTAGTCCAACCCACTCCTCCATCTTCAACGAACTTTGGACATCTATCATGATACTTAGTGGTGAAACCTTGGTTGTCAACAACTTTAGTTTCGTACTCTCTACTACTTTTCCGCTCACGTCCTTCAAGGTCGCCTCTCCTCGATTGTGCATGGCCACATATAGGCCGGAACTCGTATCCTCTTGTTGGTTCGCTTCACTCTACCAAACCTCGTGCACCTTTAGCAATAACAACGGCCCACCTCGCCTTCTCCTTAGGTTGTCTAGCTGGTCCTTGATTGCTCCTATCAGGTGAACTAGAACGACGAGGGATCACCATCTAAAAGAACAACCAACTATTAGCAAAGTCTAAGTACGATAGTGGACGCAAAGAAAGTATGCAGAAGGGAAATCCTAAATCTACCCAATCCTCACAGGTCATAGCCTAAGCTCTAAGGGTCCTAAAACCTAGAGCTCTGATACCATAATTGTAACACCCCAACCCGACAAGGGTAAAGATATCGCAAATACGGTTTCATATCAGAACTTTAAATACTATACAATAGCGAAAGCCTTTACAAAATATTCAAAAAGAAAACATAAATAGCTAAACTTCAAAATAAATCTAAGATCCCTATGGTCAAATCTTGCTCTCGTCTCTACTCTCAACCCGGATCGCCTATCCCATAAGCTCAATCTTGAATGCTTAATACCGCCGCAGAAAAGAAAATGCGGTGAGCTTACAAAGCCCAAAGAATGATATAACGAAACAAAAACTAAACAAAACAAATATACAAATAACGAAATCAAAATGAAATGATGATGAGGATCTTTTAGGATTCTCATGGAAGCACAAATATACGTAAATCCAAACAACCACATAACAATTTAAAACATCTCATAGCACATTAATGACACAAACGCAACCACATCGTAACAACCAAACACTTAACATATCAAGAATAACAGATTACCTATAAGCCAAACGAAGAGTCTAATGACTAACGAAAATAGCTTACCAAGAAATGATCATGGCATTCATACAAATCAATTAATCAACATTTAACACACTTAATTCAATATTGCAAAGAATGAAAATAGCATTCAAATCATGGCAGTCTCACAAACAAATAGAAAACATATTAAACAAACTATAATTAAATAGACCGATAAAACATAGCATAACCATTAACAATTATCAAAACAAATATCATAAACTAAACCAGTTCTCAAATCAAACCCTAACATCGCAGAGTTAAAACATGGCGGTCACATTTACGATAAAAACATTAACGATAAGCAAGGTTTACAAAATTAATCGAACAAATTATGCATACTAAACTTATAGAATACTCACTTTCACACTAGCACATTCATCTTACGGATCAACGACTTCACATAACGAGAAACTAACATGACATCGATGACAACATGCTAATCCCATTTAAACATATTAATCATAACCTAGCATTGTAAACGGTAATCACATAAACATACAAAAGCATACACATATATAATAACATATAATGAGTCCATCACATAATCATAAACACTTGAACATACCGAAACATAATCATAATACTTAACATAGAAATAACAGATAAAGATCTAGTTAACTACCACGAGCCCAGAACATATCATATCAAAACATCATAACTATATAGAAACAATCTCAAAATAATACGGAGTAGCTAGCTCCCAGAGTTTTATGAAGACGCGCATTGCACACGACATCTTTCACCTAGATAAATCATATCGGACAACAGATCAGATCTAGGATGCATCCATACGCCCCACAAACATATATTGATAATATAATATAACTTGAGCTCATAACAAATAATAGATAAGGGACGTGGCATAACTTCACTCTATCGCCCTAGAGTCATGTCAATGGTGCATCATCGACACGGACATGGAACCCCATGACTAGTTAATAATTGGCTCGGTGTCAAACTAACTTAGGTCAAACAAAATTTCAATTATGACACAAGTCTTAATCAAACACAAGGTTCAACAACATATGATAACTATCATAAGGTTCATATTCAAATATAACAAGGTTCAACAATATGCATATCAAAGTCCTAACATAAAGTTCAAATCGATGGGTTCAATAAAACATAAGTTCGGATAAGCAACAGTCAAACAATCGTGAAAGGGTTCATAGCAATGGCATTGGAAACCCTAATAAGTAAAATAGGAAAGCTAACGAAAAGAACATCATAAGGAACCTTTACTAAAAGGTCAGAATATCTGTACCTTAAAGCAAATGAGAGGAAAGCAAACGAATGTAGGAATACGAAGATGTAACGTCGCGTCTCCTTCAACGAATCTACACGGATTATGATTTATTTAATACTTATTAGCATCATTAATGTTATAACGGATTAATCTCATTAATACTCTTAGAGTTGTCAGAATATTCTCATTTTTAGTGACGGACGGAATTACAACATTTTAGAGTATTCATCATTAATTAGCCAACTTATGGGTTACAATGATAAATGGTAAACTTAAGGGTTTAATATGATAAATATCTTATTTGAGGACTTATATGATCATCATTCAAAGTATAGGGTTTATAAATGTCAAGGACGGATTTTAGAATTCTCTTTCAAAATAGTTTACACAAGCCTTCATAATTTACATGATTAATCACAACTCACATTTAACATTGTTCACATACAAACCTTAAGGAGACCATGCATGCAATATTTTAATTCGTGATATGTGACTTCTTGCATAAAATCATAACTTACGCGTTTTTACGACACACTTGTCGAACCCATAATTACTCAGAATTACATATTACACCTTTTGACATCTTTAATTTCACGATCTAACCTTATATTATCAGATTTTACCATTTTAGCCCAAAGGTTTTAGAATTTACAAAACATACCCTTTTTAATTCAACAACAATTCGAATGGCCCTCTAAATATCCAAAATTACACGTTTAACCCTCATACTTATTTTATACGTTTAGTACCTTATTTTTACTGTTTACAGAAATAACCTTTAAGTTTCATAATTTACAAAACCAACCCAAAACTTTTATTTAGAACCGAATTATGCATAATTCAAGTACAAACCCTAAACCTAGGTTTAACCCATCATTAGTTCATCATTATTACTGCATTAATTACTCTTAATTATAACAAGCAAACCCTAATTCTTCTAAACCCTAATCGTCCTTTTTTATTTTCTTTCCTTTTTCATACGCTATCGAACAATAAAACCCAAGACAAATCACACAAGCTTCAATTCATGAACATGTATTTTATTCAGGTCGTATAACATATAAGAGCTTCCAAAAAATCGGGTCATGGTCCTAAAATTATTATATGCTCGTCGCTATTTTATACGCTTTTAGGGTTTTAATCCAAAACAATTTCATACGACTTGTTAACTATGCATGAATAATTTTTACAGGTTCTATATGATTTTAGGACTGAAAATAATATTGGAAACATACCCTTGATGAGATTTGGACGTTAGAACAAAAGAACACAAGAACTCTATTCTACGAAACCCTAATCGACCAAGAAACTAACCACGATCAAACCAAAGACCTTAGGACCTCGAACCGATTTTTAACACCTTCTTTATCTTCAAACTCGTCCAAGAAAAATAGCTTTAAGCCTTGGAAACCGAATGTCGAATTATGTAGGGTTTTCTTAGTCGGTTTAGGTATAATCGGCTTTTAGGTTGTTAGGGATATAATATAAACCGTATAATGTATATATATATGATTTACTAATTTTCTTGTGGGCTTAATATTATAATGGACTTATAATAAATGGAATCTAAATTTTATAAATTTGTATTGGGCTTTTATTAATTTAATTCTTTTATAAAACTAAATAAATACATTCTATTATATATAAAAATACAAAACTTTTATAAAATTATAAACTATAAAAATAATCTTTACAAAGTCTTTAAAATTTATTTGGATCATATGTGATATTTCTTATTAATTTTCTTTACATAGCTTGAATTTACATAGCTTATTTGGTATTCTTTAAATTAATTATTCATACTTTTGATCATAGGGTATTTTGGTCTTTTGTGAATTTTAGAAATTCGAGTGTTTACAGATAGATCGAAAAGCACTTTGAGTGTGATCCTATGTGTGAGTGTGAAGCTTACTAAGCTTGAGTAGGACTTAAGAGATCCTAAGGTATTAAGTTCAGCTAGTGTGAAGTAGTCTAGGAACATGGTTTGAGGTGTAAAGGATTGAAACTCTACTTATTTGCCCGGATCCCACGGATCCTTCACTGAGGATCCGACTAGTTACAAACTAGGGATCCGGCATCCGGGACAGCTTTTACTTAACATTGAGCATTTGTTCTAAGTATCGAAATTAGAAACTAATGATCTCTACAAGAAGCATACATGTATACAAGTAAAACATACTGAGTATCATGTAGAAATAGCACATAAGCAATTAAATGAGATCTAGCTCACAAGTAACACAGAGGTTTATCAAACTTAACAAGCGCTATTTAAGAAGCTCAAAATAGATTTACGATCTAGATTAGTAAATCGTTTGTATTAACAATGGCGTGCAGATTAGATGATGGTGTTCAAGACGATAGGGTTGTTTTGGCCAACGGAAGCAATGAACTATGTATAGTCATTATGGATGGTGATTAGCATACAATGAACATCGTCCATGAAGTCATGTAGCTCTTCTCGATCAAAGCAAGATAATCGCTTGATGAGGCAAGTGGTTGTGATTTAATTAAAAGAAAAATCAATTTTACAATTTGGTTGATTAGTAATCCTAAGACAACGCAAAGTATTTCCATTGTAAACTTACTTTAGGGAAACATGGGAGTATAGATTTCCCAGTGAGAGAATGAATATGAGACTATTACTAGTGGTGCTCAATTACGGCTAAACACGACCATTTTACGGGTGATTCCACATACCCAACTTCTATCAAGGAAGCAATTCAACCGTTAGGTCAAATTGAGTTTCTAGTGCCATAAGTTCTCCAAGATTCATTCTCAAGTTAGGAAAATTTATATTCCTACAATGGCCTATCGAAGAGTAACAATGATGATACTTTGCTTCGCTTAATATTATACTTGAGACAACTAAGGTGACGAAGGCGCCATGTTAAAAATAAGTTTAAAAGTTGTCCATATGGTAAACAACAAAAAAATGGTTGGATGAGCTAGTTCAACATATGTTGTTGGAAAGCTTTGAGTTTGGACTTTCGGATATGAACAATTATATTTGCGTTGCAAAATAATTTACTTGAGTATATCGGATGAAATAATCAAGTTGTCAATCCTACTAAAGCTTGGAGAGCGATCATGAAAAGGAAAATGGGAGAGTACATCATCAACACAAGTGTAGGTTATGATCCGATGTACATTCTTGTTGTTTTTAGAAAATGATACAAGAACAAAAGAAATCATATAAGCACATAAAACATTTTCAACCTATATGACTTATTTAAGTGTCTAAACTAACATTTTCGACACAACTAGATGTTATCCCAAACACTCCTTCAAATAGCACATTGATTAGTACAATATTACTAAATCGACAAACAAGAGAATGAATAGCAAGGTAAGGAAACCACATATGCTATTCAATCAAACAAGCACAAAAGCTATTTGAGATAAGCAAATAATCAAGTAATGCAAAGAAGACAATTTATCATTTAGCATAGCATACGAAAGTTCTTTTCATCGCTTTGTGTTAAATATAAACATGTATACCAAGCTTGATTAGTTTATTTTATATTTATAAATATGATCAAAACCTTAATTTCAATAGAGGACACATTGTTATTCAAAAGCGAAAACATCCGTCTCCAATAAGATCAAAAGTTTGTGCAAAAGTTATGACCGAAAATGACTTTCTATTATTAATCAATGATTCTGTAAATTATTGTTTTGAATCAGTTTATGAAATCATTTTTAAATGAAAGTAGACTCAAATACCTTTAAAACGATAGGTGGCACGACTTCAACGACTTACGGTTAAAAAGTTATGAATTTTGAAATTGATAAAAAAAGCGTATTCATACTCTACGGATCCCACGGATCCCTTGCTTGAGGATCCGTCCGGTGTAACTCAAGGATCCGCGGATCGACGCGAATTACAAAATGTACGCTTTGACCCGCGAAAAGGTTTAGTCTTTGTAGACTTTTTAGTGAAGTTATATTACCCATTTTACCTTTATTCAAGCTTGATTAACAAGATATCTAACAACAAAACTTCAAAGAAAAAAATCACAAAAACACTTTTCATATTATGCTTATTATAAAATAGAAGCATATATCACCATTTTGTCCACAAGCAATTTAGCACGTTTTTGAAAAAAAATGTAACTAAGAAAACATACCTTTGCTATATCCCCTTTATGGTTTTAGAAACCATAGACGAAATACTTCATGATCTTCTAAGATACCCCAATCCTTTGCTATATTCCCTTTTATGGTTTTAGAAACCATAGACGCGAAATACTTCATGATCTTCTAAGATACCCAAATCCTAGTATGAAGACTTCTCAAAGGAAAATGTTAGAATGATCTATCACTATCCAACATATGATGATTTATAAAAACATGACTTTTTGTTTTAAGAAATTCCCTTCTTTGTAGTTTTCAAACATACACGGATCGTATCAAGTTTTCAAAGTACAATATACAAAAAAAAACTTGGTAACGAAGCTTTGATACCAATTGTGGAAAACTAGAAGGGGGGGTTGAATAGTTTTACCAACTTAAAACATCCTTTTAAATATTTTGATCGACTTATGTCAATCTATTTGGTTGTTTATGTTGGACGTTGATAGATAGATATATAAACTTGTAATGAAAGATAAAGAGTAAGAAGCACATCACCACGACACAAGTATTTATAGTGGTTCGGCTACAAGGACACCTTCCTTGCCCTACTCCACTCCCCGAGTCACCTAATCGAGAGTTCGTAAGCACTACACCAACTCCTTATGGCGGAGAAGCCTTCACAACGTCGCTTAACCTTTTTCCGGTACAAAGCTAAATACCGAGTTCTTTCACACCAAGGCGAACCACACCTAACACAACGTCACCTACCCTTTATACGGTGCTAGGCTAACCACCGAGTTCTTTCACACCAAGGAGAACTAATCCTATCACAACGTCGCCTACCCTTTATTAGGTACTAGGCTAAGCACCTAGTTCCATTACAGTGGAGGAACTACTACCCTTCACAACACAACACCTAATATCAAGGAGATCTACTCCTTGTTACAATATCATCAAGGATATCACCATCCTTGGAAATAAACAACTACTTATAAGTATAACGATGCACCTTATCAATTATACGACCTAAGCATTCTTCCCAAATGCTACTTGATTAGATTCATCGGCATCCTTCACTAATGCCTTTGACACAACGCTTGGCACCCTTCACTAATGCCTTCGTCTTGACACCTTTAGCATTCTTCACTAATGCTTTGACACGGATGATGAGCACTTTTCACTAATGCTTTCATCTTGATACTTTCGGCATTCTTCACTAATGCCTTCAACCCAACATCTATGGAGAAAGGTAGATCTATCAACAAGAGAACCTTCATTGTCTTGATGATGATGAAGCATGGCAACTCATGGACTTGAGCTTGCGTCTTCAAGATGTGGTGATCTTTCCTTTAAGAGGAACCTAGAAGATTACACAAAAACAAAAGAGAAAAGCTACATAGATCTCTTAGATCCGAGGTTAGAGGTTAGAATACTTGGGGAAGTATGTGTAAAGGGATGAATAGAAAGGAAGAAATGGCTCTCTATTTATAGAGAAAATTCTCTCTTGTTCCCCGGATCCCACGGATCCTTCCACTTGGGATCCGGCTAGCACAACGCCGTGGATCCGTGGAACGCTCCTCTTTGCCCATGGGTATTTTTGGTTATGGGTCATGGGTTATGGTTTGATCCATGGTTTTCTTTCTAGATACAATGTATCTTAAAGATACAATGTATCTTAAGGATACAATGAACTTGGTCAAGTGGTATATATAAAACCATGGGTTATGGGTCAATACCATTTGCTAGTATTAAGGGTACAATGAACTTAGTCAAGTGGTATATATAAAACCATGGGTTATGGGTCAATACCATTGGTTATGGGTCAATACCATTTGCTAGTATTAAGAGTACAATGAACTTAGTCAATTGGTATATATAAAACCATGGGTTATGGGTCAATACCATTTGCTAGTTTTTACCCATTTAGTGTATACTTGTTTTTACCCAACTACATTCAATGTATTTGGTCAATGGGTCAAATACTTAAGTTTCTACCCATTTACATTACCCAATATACTACATACTAGTTATGTGTATATTTACCCAAATATGTAAACACTAGTTGTTGTACATATATAATACTAAATCATAAAATCACTTATACTTGTTTTAGTGTTTTATGTGAAAATGTGAATATGTTAGAAACTATTAGTTCAAACCATTTACGTATTTTATTTGTTTCGTTAATATGATTTTACGTTTGTTATCGACAAAACATTAGAAGATCGTAAAATATAAATAAACGTTTTTACGGCTTATTTGTATTAACAGAGACCATTGACATAAGCTATTCTGTGTAACATATTGGATTTCACAAACACACTAGATCATAACCACAAGTAGGCGATACAAGAGTTTTAGAGAGAGAAAGAGTTAGAGGTTTGGGAACTTAGTGAGAGAAAATGAACATATTATTATGAGCTCCAACTCTACCTTGGAAGGTAGAGAGTATTTATAGTCTTTACACAAAACGCCACCTAACGGGCTGTGGATCAGGCATACAGTGGGTAAAGACCCGTCCGTCCTCCACGGTGTTACTTAACTAAATACTACTAAACATTAACTAATCTATGACTACGAGCTTTCTAATGATTACATATACTTGAGGTGACCGACTCTTTAATAACTGGATTTACTAAATCCTAACAATCTCCCCCTAAGGGAGGTCACCTCAAGATCACCTCAAAATTACATTGAACACAAACAGATATTACATTAAAATTGTTCTTGCATTCTTGATGTAGTTCTTTGCACAGGAGCTCGTAGACATTGATTCTTCATTATTGCATGTTTGGATAATCAATGTGGAGGTCTTTAACTGATCCACGTGATAATGAGTTTTGAGCCGACTTTTGAGATCATCGGCTATCATAAATCTCGACTCTTCCATTGTGGTGTTGGTATTATGTGATGTTGTGACATTTGGACCGACATGCTCACATTCGGATCATGATATATTCTCATCGAGTAGCGGAAGCTTTCGTTGATTCATGATATTGGCGCAGTAGCGAAGCATGGAGTGAAAATATCGAGTCATTGATGCACTTATCATGATTTCTTTAGAAATGAATGTATTGTGTGAGCATGCGGCTATGGATTGACCGCTTCATTCGATCACCGCAAACGTCGGGCGCATACGCATACAACAGTTAGCAATAAAGTGCACGAAAGTGTCTTTGATCACTTTCGTTGAATTGAGGTACACGCCCACGGTTCCCGTTGATCGAGACAAGTCTTGCTGTGATCGGTATAATTCAAGAATTTCCTTGACAGGGGTTTCGCAATGCTCTAGTCGTTCTCAAACCGAACGTCTCAAAGAAGACAACACGGAGTGAGTGAACCAAATAATTGAGATTCACCGATTGATAAAAGAGATTTGAAAAACAATCGTGTATCGCTCAATAGAAATTGTTTTTGCAATACAACGAAGGTTTTAATGAAAATCAATTATCAATCATGAACACCTTTTATTTTGAAATATTTGTACACGATCGATGTGCTAAAGAAAAGAGTTTTTAAGCACAACGACCGGTTTTTCAAAGGTATCCGTCAATCCATAACTCGAACCGTGATTGATTCAAAAGATTGAATCGCCCCATTGTTTCGCTCGGTTGTCACATGGTTGATCTATTGAATAGATCTCACATGCCACCCACCGTGAGCTTGTTTGATGTTGGCTCCGAAGGCTTTCCATCTTCATTGTGAATATGTTTGCATATCACTCGGATGTTCCGCAATACCACAAGGATAATGCGTGGGACTCATAAGATATAATCTCTCTTCCACATTGTGTGAAACAGAGTCTTCATTGAAAGTGTCCTAATGAGATTTATAGATGATCTCGTGGCTCTAGACTCAATTGTGCATATTTGGATCCTATTTCGGAGACTAGGGAGAGGTCTCCTTCTTCAATATCAACAATCTCTAAGAGAAAGTCGATAGATAATGTCGGTTCCTCGTGAGAATGAAACAAGTCCTTTTAAGAGGAACTTGAGTGGTTTGGGAAGTTGAAGTGCGGTCGTCCACCGGGTCCATGACGTCTTGTCTTCAATACCGATGTTACCTTGGTAACCACCAAGAGCATATGAATTGAACCCGGTATCGCCCTAAGGTTGAATAATTGGAGGGCTATTTATTTTCACCCTTTTCTCATTCAATTCTTTTCATTCTTCAACCCCTTCAAGCTTACCGAGACTTCATAACTAGAACCTTGTTGGGTTTATTCCAAGACTAGCTCGGTCTTAGTCCGCACTCTTCCCATATCTCATTTTTCTCCTTTTTCAATATACCTAAGGACTTCTACACTATCTAGTGGATTGTCCTCGGTAGATCCCTCCGGTTCGGCGGATCATGGGAACAAATACCTAACCTTATCGTCCTTATATCACCATACATAAAGTAAAATTGGTCGGTCTATTTGGTATTGTTCATCCGCCATTGGAACCAATTGAAAACCATTTGAAAATCAATCCGGATACTTGTGATATATTATCAAAGCATTTTGTACCGAATTGTTTTGATATTTTTAGAACAAGAGCTCCCCTCAACATTTGCATCAAGCATCATTGTAATAGAACTAATTTTCATCTTTGAGGGTTGGCTTGCATCTAAGAGTAGTTATATAAAGAATGTGGTTTTCAAAATAGTTGCTCCCCTCAATATGTGCATAGATATTTGAAAATGTTTTGCACATATTAGGAAAAGACGCACATTGGAATAAATTAATCACGTTTCAAATCTTTGTGGTTTAAGATAGATGCTCCCCTCAACATGTGCATGGAAAATTTGAAATCGTTTGGCACATGTGGGAAGGAGAGCTTGTACATCCTTATAAAACCATTTACCGAATTATCGCTTTAAATCCAATTTAAATCACAAATTCTCCCCGATCACAATTATCAAATCATTTGAGATTTGTGATCTCAGAGATTTAAATTGATTTTGAAAACTTTTAAGGAGAATTGTGACTTGATTATGAAAACGTTTTAACCGATAAGGATCGATTTTGAGACTTTAAACTCCATTGATTAAACATGCATGATTATCTTTTGAAAACAATTGTATGACAAATAACCTTTTGATTTAATTGAAATCATTCTCCCCTCAATCAATGACATAAGTTGTTGATTGAGAGATAGATATTTTGACAAATGTTAAGTCCGGATGATTTTCAAAAATAGAGTCCGAGTTATTTTTCAAAGCAATTAGTTTTCATTAGATAGTAAGTAATTGTTTATAGAATCGAGCATGAGATTTGAAAAACAAGATAAAGCATGGCTCGTTCTTTCTTTGAAAAGCGGGTTATTGCCTAAAATGACAATAAACCATTGTTTCACTTTCTCCCAAAAATATTTTTGATTTTTTTTTTTTTGATTTTTTAACATTCGAACAACATCTAAAGTCCCGTGTCATTCTTTGAATGACAAAGACAAAGACCGTAGATATTATCGAATCGAGAAAAACATGACAAAAGACAATATTTTGGAATTTTTCAAGATTTTTCAATTTTATGGATTTTTTTGAAAGTTTTATATTTTTCTATTTGCTTTTGAAGGTTTTGAAATTTTGTATTTTGTTTTTCGAATAACTATTTACAAGAGATAGATGAAGGAAGACCTTTACTCCTCTTCTTCCTCTTGAAGACGTTTGAGTGTTTCGGTTGAAGGCTCTTAAGACCAAGTCGTGGAAGGATAAACTCAAAACGTTCTCTAGGAAGAGCTTTGGTGAAGATGTCTACTAACTGGTATTCGGTCCTCACAAAGTATAGTTCCACCACACCATTTTCTACTTGCTCCTCGATGAAATGATGTCGAATGTCGATGTGCTTTGCTCTTGAGTGTTGTACGTTGTTGCATGAGAGAGCAATAGCACTTTATTATCACAATGCAGAGGGATTTTGTTGAATTCAAAGCCATAGTCGATAATTGGGATCTCATCCATAGGATTTGAGCACAACAAGATGACATGGCTATGTATTCACCTCTGTAGAGGAAATAGAAGTACTCATTTGCTTCTTTGAAGACCACTCACAAGCTTATCACCCAAAAACGAGCACCTCCGCACGTATTTGACGAGTATCTTGACATCCCGCATGATCAAGATCTCGCATAGGTCGTTAGTGACATACCGGTGTCCTTCGGTACCAAAGTCCCATATTGATGGTTCCTTGGAGATACCGAAGACCCGCTTAACCGCTTCAAGGTGCTTTTGGTAGGCTTAGCACGGTATCTAGCACACATGCAAACAATGAACAAGATGTCTTGGTCTACTAGTTGTGAGGTACATCGTGATCCAATCATACTACGATATTTCGTTTGGTCTACCATGATCCCCGAGTGGTCCTCATCTAGTTTAGTACGCTCTATCATGGGAGTGTCAACAGGTCACTAGAATCAAATCCAAATTTCTTTAAAATCTCATTTGCATATTTAGATTGATTTATAAAATGCCTCCGGACTTTGTGAAATTTGTAATCCCAAGAAAATGACATTTGTCCCATCATTGACATTTGAAATTTAGAACCCATTTCATTTGAAAACGGTCACACTCATTGGGGTCACGAGGCAAAGATGATATCATCAACATATATTTGAACGTGAATTAAATGTTTGCCGACTTCACGGTGAACAATGTCGGATCAATCGCTCCTTTGTTGAATCCAAGAGATAGAAGAAACTTTGATAGCGTATCATACCATGCCCTTGGAGCTTGCTTTAAACCATAAAGAGCCTTCTTCAAACGATAGACGTGAGTAGGATGCTCGATTCACAAAGCCTTCAGGTTGGTCGACGATACGACTTCTTTAAGATCTCCGTTAAGAAACGCCGTCTTTACATCCATCCGATAGACTACCATGTTCTTACTTGCAAGATTAGCCAAGAAGATTCGATTGCCTCGATACGAGCAACTGGAGCAAATGATTCTTCAAAGTCAATACCCTCCTCTTGACGGTATCCTTTTGCAACCAATCGAGCCTTGTTCTTTAAAACATCACCATGCTCATCAAGTTTCACTTTGAAGATCCACTTTAGAGCAATGATCATAGCACAACTGGAGCGGTACTAATTCCCATACATCTAGTCGATCAAACTCATGAATTTCTTCTTGCATGGCATTGAACCATTTGTCTTCATTCATGGCGGTTTTCACGCCTTTTGGTTCGATCTTAGAGAGTACGGAGTTGAAGAAGCACCATAAGGCATCGGTTGCAAGTTGTTTCCGTGTGGATACCGGACGAGAGGGGTTTCCAATGATGTTGTCCAATGGATGATCATGTGTCCATTTTTAAGGTGTTCATGTGGTTGTTGTTGAGGAACCAAGTAGCGAGTCGATATCTCCCGATGAAGATGGTTCGATGATGATTCGTGAGCAAATATGTTTTCAAAGGGTTCATCTTCGGGAGGAGCAAAGGGTTTTCATCATCATAATGCGAAAACATTTCCATTGTGTACACTCGATGATTGATGATTTGTTGATGAGACAGAGTGATCGCAGCAGCGCTTCTTGACTTAATGACATTGAAACCGAAGGGTTAACTTCATTGACAGGATAGAGGCGACCTCTGTTGATGGAATTGACATATCATTAGCACTTGGTTCATAGTGTTCATCAAACATTGGATCAAACAATTTCTTTAAATCATCTTCGATGGAGGTACATATGGAGTTGCCGGTGAGGATTAGAAACAAGAGTAGAACCGATAGGACTACTTGATAAAGGTTGAGATGCGGGTCCGAATCGATTGTCCCGGAGCCATTTGACCGGTCACTCATCGAACGAACGTGAATTGTTTCCATGATATTTCGGGTTCTCTTGTTGTAGATTCGGTATCCTTTTCTGCTTTGGTGCATAACCTACAAATACTCCAATGTCCGCTTTAGCTTTTAATTTACCTAAATCTTGACCGTCATTAGTTGGATAACATAAAGCACCAAACACACGAAGGTAGGATAGATCGGGTTTTCGTTTATGGACAAGTTCATATGGAGTTTTTCCATGAGAGGTGTGAATAAGGGAACGATTTTGGGTGTAACAAGCGGTGGCAATGGCTTCACCCATAGAAACATTGGAACCTTTGAATAAATTAGCATTGTTCTTGCGGCTTCCACAAGAGTTCGATTTCGCCTTTCAACTACACCGCTCGTTGAGGAGTTCGTGGAACACTTCTTTGATGACCGATTCCAACACTTTCATAAAATTCAATTAAGTCTTTGTTAACAAACTCGTGCCATTGTCGGTTCGAACAATTCTAACAATATTGTTGAGTCGAACCTGAAGCTGTTTGATAAGTTTGATGATGACATCTGGAGTTTCATCCTTTGTCCTCAAAAACTTTACCCAAGTAAATCGAGAGTAGTCATCAACAACTACTAGAATGTATTTCTTCCCATTTATTGTTTGCACTCTCATTGGGCCGCATAGATCCATATGAAGTGTATGAAGAACTTCCATTACAGAGTTTGTGGGTTTTGGTTTGTGGGCATATTTTGTGCTTTTTCCCAATTGGCAAGCTGAACAAAGATGATCCTTTCATACTTAAGTCTAGGTAATCCTCTTACTAAGTCTTTTCTGGAAAGATTGTTTATGGTACCAAAGTTAAAGTGATTGAGACGACGGTGCCATAGCCATGACTTAGTTTTGGAAGCTTTTGACGGCAGGCAGATGGGAGAAGATTTCATCATGTCTTCGATAGATATGGTGTATAGGTTTGAACCACGAGTTCCTCTCAGAAGTTCTTTACCATCAAGTTCTCTAACGAAACAAGTATGTTTTCTCAAGGCTACTTCTAGATCGAATCACGTAATTGACCGACGAGAATAAGTTATGACCAAGACCTTCTACGTAATATACCACGGAGATAACACTATCACCGACAACATAATCTCCATAACCCATAATTGCACCGAAATGATCGTCCGAATCTAACAGTCTCCGATGAATTTGCTCACGAAGTTCATGAGCCGTGACCGGTCTCCAATATATGCTTGGAACAACTGAGTCCGTGTACCACGTAACGATTTGAACGATCTGCAGTTGAACACGCACAAGAATGGATAATCGGATAATTGGGATCCCCATGCAAGAATGGGTTCCATTTGGTTAGTAACAATGATTGGAACACCCACATCGAAATAGAAACACCCATATCGTAAATAGAAGCAATGGAATCATTAGGAATAGATGCAAGGTCTTGGTGTCCGTATTTGACCTATTCAAAGTATGTTCACTTCTTAAAGGAATAGTTCTACCAAGAGGCATCCATTTTCTAGTGGGCATTGTCTTAGCGATTGAGGCGAATCGATTATCCTTATGGCCAAAAGGTATCCATTGATAACCTATCTTACTAAATGTTCTTCCCGTGGGTTTCCACTGTTTTCTAACTTTCTTTCGTCTTTGCCTTTTAGCCTTCTTAGCATGATTTTTAGCATTAACAATTTTAACTCGGGCATTTGACAAAGATTAGACAAAACATTCACACCACATTCATGATTAGCAATGTAATTCAAGCAGACATCATTACATGGTTTGCGAGATAGTATCGAATTTGAATTAATTACAAGACGCCTATGGCTAATACTAGAATCAACACGATTCGTTTTATTCAACTCAAACTTAAAGTTCCTAGGTTGGTCTTCTACTCTCTTCAATGCACATTCTTAGCTTGCGAGGTCCTATCTTGCTTGGTATTGCCTCGGAGGCTTTGACCCGCTTGCTTTAATGTCACCGATTACTCTGTAGAGGGAATTATGGGAACATTAGTTGGTTGATCTACTTTTGCATTCCCGAACTAGATGTGCAAGGATCCGAACTACTAGAAGGCACATTAGTGTTCACTTTCTTAAAGTCGGGCATGGAATGGTTTGTATGCTTGGCACTAGGCATAGAACAAGGCATCACAACTTTACCTTTTGCACCTAAGGATTTAGGACATGTTGCAATTAGACATTCTAGCGCTCCCGAGATCGTTTGGCACGAATGCAAGCAAACCTAATTTCTCTATCAAGAGGCTTATTTATGAAATCCTCTTCCACAATCTCACGAAGACATTCTAGACTATCCTTAAGGTGAGCACAATAGTTATGAAACACAAGTTCATTATTCCTAAGATGAGGAGGAATGTATTTAACAATCAATATATTTGCGATCGAGAGGATGACTTTGAAGCAACATTCTCATTAAAACAAGTGGCGCTTTCCTTTTCCCGACTCCTCGATTCTCAATTTCTTTTGTAAAGAGGTTATTTTTCGTTGTTTTTGTCACGAGTGACTTTCATTGAATCATATAACTCTTTAAAGTGTCGTTTAACCTTTTCATTTTCTTCTAGAAAACTCTCGTTTTCCTTTTGTAAAGCATTTACTAAGTTTTGAAGATGAAAAGTTTGAGAATCTTGAGAATCTAAAGGAGGAGGCATTTGGGAGCCACCACATTGTTCTTTTCACCCTTTAATTGAGAAATTTGGGCTTTCAACTTTTCGATCGTGTTACAATGAGCTTGAATCTGCTCATCACGTTTGTTTATCCGAAAACGCATCAAACTCGAGCATCCGATGATGTCTTGATATTTGAGGTTTTGACATTTTCTTTAAGATGTTGATATTTTAGTTGTAAATTAAAATGTTCAACTTCTAGTTTAGAAAGATGTTTTACCAAATTATCGTGATCATCCCGATCAATTTTCTCATTTAGTTTAGAATTAGTCTTTTCAAGCTCAATGACACGATCATGGGAGACTTTCGAGCAATGATAATTCATGAAATTGAGAAGCATTAATGGAACAATTAGTAGCGATGTAAAACACATCTTGAGTAATACATTCGAAATAAGATTCTCATTCAATGTATGCAAGTTCTTCCTCTCAATCTCATTATATTTTAATTCTCGCTCATAGTCACTAACCTCAACTATCATTGCATCAAATTCCTTTTCCATTTCTTTAATATCTAAATTCATCCCCTTTTAAGACTCTCAAATTGATCTTTTAGTTGTTTAAAGAAAGGCATGACCTCGCTTAAATAGCATTCTTTAGTTTGCTCAAAACCCTTTCCCTTCGCTTATACCAAAGGGTGTGATCCTTTTCTTACAAGTTTTCTCAAAATCAACAAATAATTGAAAGATAACATATTGACTGATTAAGGTCTTGCTTTTAGTGGCAATAGTTCTAGGGACTAGATGCATTGGTGTATTAGGAGGATACACAGTTCTTCAAGGCATTTTCCTAAGGGGGTGTTTGTTACAACAAGATTCTCTCGCTTTTGCTTATCTAAATCCTTTTCCGAACACTTGTTCGGTGTTAACAACGTTTGAGGCTTAAACATGTTCAAGGAAATCCAATTTTCCTTTTTGTAGTCATGGGGTCCGATAATTATGTTTTTCTCTTTACATGTAGGATTGTTGAGTTTCTTATCCATTTTCTCCTAGTGACCTCATCGATTTCTTATCTTCCTCGGTGCACTCAATGCAACTAGGTTTCGCCTAGGTTTAAGAATCTCATTGCCATCATAGATTACATTTTGAGCGCCTTTTGCTATCTTACCATACTGTGGTTGGATTCCTTTATAATGGGGATACTATGCTTATCGCTTAAACTCTATGCTTAGTGATCATGTGAGCGATCTAAATGGTGTTCCTTGTACGTACAACTTATTTTCAAGCTTGTTTTTCAAGGTTTTAGATTAGAAAAATCATTCAAAAGTTTTGATTCCTTAGCATTGAATTCTTGCTTAAGCATTTTAACATTTTCTTGAAGTTCTTGTTTTGCTTAGCGCTTTAGAAAGCTTTTCTTGTAAGGAGTTTAACTCTTGTTTTAATACTTCTTCTCTAAACTTACTTTTTCTAATAGTTGTATGCATTTGGTCATCCATTTCCTCGCTCACGGTGGTTAACTCAAACTTAGCACTGTTCATAAATAGCAACTTGTTCTTTATAGGCATTCGATTCGAGATAACAAAATCATCGGGGCACATGCGGTGTATTCATCAAAACATAGTCATCATTGACTGCAGAAGATGCATCACTTGGTATAACCTCACTTTCACTTTGTTTCACATATTGATCATATGGGACAACATTGATATTACCCATATTTTCAATATCGACTCAAAAGTTTCAGATTGATTGTACTTTGTCATGTATCTTTTGCTCATCAACATCATCGTATAGTTTTAATACCTCCGAGATGATTGATTCTTTGGATGGACCAGCTTGTTGTGGTGAGGGACCCTTTGGAGAGACCATTGGAGAAATGCTAGCCATGAAAATTGTCTGCATGAGAGGGTTCATCATCGACGCCGAGTCGTATGCATCACAATCGCAACTTGAAAGGCATTCGATGATTATGACCTATCTCCGAATTGGTTGCTCATCCACATCTCGCATCATATGTCTTGGCATTGCCCTCAAGAAGAAACAACAGCTCCTCTTCATCCAACACAGCTCCATTATCCCGAGCTTGCACAAGTAACATCTTGTCTTTGAAGTACTCGCATTTTGAGGCGTTTTGGAGAAGTGCGCTTCCTTGCTATGTGTCCATCACCACCACAGCTTGTAGCACTTAATTGGCTTTGCTTGTCCTTGATTTCCATTCCTTCCCTATTCTGATTTTCCACATACCCTCCTCCTACTCCACCTCTTCTTTGTTCATATTGTCTTCCTTGAGTCGGTTGCACCATAACCTTTCCATCTCGACTAAAGCATGATTGTGTAGATTGGATGCGATCCGATTTCATTGTTAGTGAGAAGTGGTTAGTATGTGGAGTGAAGGTTAAGTTTTGTTTAACCATAAGAGCCGCTTGATTGATAAAGTGTTCCATGACCGCATTGGCATCGGGTTTGTTTGAACATTGATCGGGAATGAGTTTGTGATTACCGGAACCCATGGGTATAACTTGAGAAGCTTTGGTAGTAATTCCAACATTGGTGTAAAAGTTGTTGAGTCATTTGATGAACTTGTTTCTCCTGGTTGGTTTTGAACCGATCAAGAATCCTTTTTCAAACATAGCATGTCTCTCATTCGAAGAAGGAATGCATAAAGTTGCTCATAGTTTGTATTCTTCAATCCTTTGGTTAGCTTCACGAGGTGACAAACTTATGCCATTCGGATTCATGTTGTTCACAAACTTTGAATTCAAATTGAATATTTGGCATGGTCATTTTGATGTTCCTCATGTCATTCACAAGCTTATGGAATCTCACGTAGTACTCATAGACACTTTCTTCGGCTTCATCTTGAAGTGTTCAAATTCATCATACAATTGTGATTCTCTGTCTTCCTAGTTAATTCGAACACGAGAGAAGCATCTTGACATTATCCCAAACCGCCTTGGCTTCGGTGTTGTGATTGATAAGCTTGTAGATATCTTTTGGAAGACCTTGAAGTATAATGTTAGAAGCCCCGATATCAAGATCGAATCTCTTTTTCTCCTTATCATTGAGCTCATCATACGCCTTTGGTCCATCAATTCCATAGATCATTGTTCCATCTGCAACTGTATCAATTAAGTCTCTAGTAGTCTCAATCTGATAAGGTCCTTCATCAATGGATTTGAGAATGTTGACCCCATTTTCCTTTCCAAGACAGTACAATCTGATTCGTTGTGCCCAAGAGTCGTAGTCGGTTCTGTCAAGCATGGGTGGACGAGTATCTGAGCCAGCTGCTTGAACATCCTCAGCAACAGTGGAGATGATTGAAGGTACGTTGGTAGACATGTTAACAGATTACACGGGATTTTATAACTCAATGATTAAACCGGGAAATAGATTCTTTCACGGGATTTTACTAAATCAAGAGAAAACCGTATTACAAACAAAAATCAACCAAGTCGCTAAGAAACCTTGAACCAAGTCGCTAAGCACCAAGTTGCTAAATATCAAGTCGCTATAATGCCAAGTCGCTAAGACACAGTCAAGTTGCTAAAGAACAACTCGCTAAGATCCAAGTCGCTAACACCAAGTCGCTGAGAATTATGACAACAAGTCGCTAAGCACCAAGTCGCTAAGTCGTCAAGTCGCTAAATAGCAACTCGCTAAGAAACTTAAGTACAAGTCGCTAACAAAATTGAAAGCAAGTCGCTACCTTCACCAAGTCGCTACCCGTAGTGGAGAATCCACTAAGTGTACTGTTTGTCGGCTTGTCTCAAAAGTCAAGTCGCTAGCACCAAGTCGCTACCTAAAAGCACTACAACTCGCTACCTTTTACTGAAGCAAGTCGCTAAGATGAAATTCACTACGAGAACCAAGTCGCTACCAAGAAAAACTTCAAAAACACACTTTTCAATCCAAAACAAGCTCAACCACGTGATTCAAGCTTACCAAATCAATACCCAAGCACATACAATGATTCTAAACACAAAAGTACACCCAAAATTCAAACTTTAACACTAGAAATGAACCAAATGATGCAAAAACCACTAAACTATTTCAAACTCAAAAACCATCTAAAAACCACTAGAAATCCAAGGATATGTAAGAGATGATCAAACCATGGCTCTTGATACCATTTGTAACATATTGGATTTCACAAACACACTAGATCATAACCACAAGTAGGCGTATACAAGAGGTTTTTAGAGAGAGAAAGAGTTAGAGGTTTGGGAACTTAGTGAGAGAAAATGAACATATTATTATGAGCTCCAACTCTCTACCTTGGAAGGTAGAGAGTATTTATAGTCTTTACATAAAATCGCCACCTAACGGGTGTGGATCGGGCATACAAGTGGGTAAAGACCCGTCCGTCCTCCACGGTGTTACTTAACTAAATACTACTAAACATTAACTAATCTATGACTACGAGCTTTCTAATGATTACATATACTTGAGGTGACCGACTCTTTTAATAACTAGGATTTACTAAATCCTAAATTTTGTTTTAAAAAAGTTCATCCCTACACTTGTTCATTTCAAAACTTAGCTTGTTATATTTTGAAAAAGATTTAATCGCTTCTCTTCTACAAACTTAAGGTCAACATTGATATAGTTCATATAAAGCGCCAATCGAGTCATCATCCATATAAAGCAAAATATTTACCTTCTTCATTGTGATGTTGACCCATTCTCCATTCCTGGCATGATTTTTCCCAACACCTAGCTTGTCCTCTTCTCGAGAGCCATCGATGCACCGACTTGCACCATTTCATCGTCTCGAGAGACGGCTCTTCATCATAGTCAAGACTTCAAGAACTAGGCCCTTGTTTTTACCCCGCATAGATTTAATGTTTGTTTGTTGTTTCGAGGGAGTGGCCTCAAGCGGTGCTAGCTTGGCTTTGACTTTCCTGTACTTAGCTTCAAAATCACAGCTTTACTTTGGTCGACTTGTTTTGAAAATTTTGATGAGACCGATAGATTTTGGTTGAAATTTGCTAAAGCTCGAGGACCGATTTGACCACGATGGTTTGTATGAGGGTTCAAATTGTTTTTGAAAATGCCTTTGGCAAATGACCTCTTTTATGACACTTAAAGCATTCAATGTCCTCATTTGCTTTAGCATTTGAAAAACTTTTGTTTCTTTTTATAAACCTCCGAGAGTTAGCAAGGAGTGCCCTTTCTTGAAATTCAATGTTCAGGTCATATAGGTACTCCTCACTAGATCTCTCATCAGGCTCATCATCTGAATTTTCTTGAAAATCTTGAACCACACTGTTAGAATAAAAGCGAGAGATGGGTGTTGAAGTGGTGGTCGGGTATCGTCTGCTGATGAGGTTTTCCTCATAGACAAATTTCCCATATATTTCGTGAAGTTCAAGATTCGGATATGATTAGCATTCCTAAGTCCCCGAGAGAAATTCAAGCACTTCTCGTGGAGACTATTGACAAAACCAACATTGATTTCATGTTTGGACAACTTTACACCATCATTAGACAGCTCATTTAAAAGAGTTTTGTACCGTGTAAGTTTGAGACAAAGTTTCAGTCTTTAGCCCTCAAGGTGTTATACTCAAGTTTCGTGTCCATTATCCTGCTTTCCTTGGTAATGATGGGCCTTCATGACCGTGGACCAGTCATCCTGTGTTTGTTTAGTCAGTACTATAGCTTATAATCGACTCCATAATATCATCGGGAAGACATGATATGATGATACTTTTGAGTCTTTGGTCCTGTTGACCACTCTCCTCTCATCCTCGAGTCCACCGAGCTTGTGTTTAGGCAAACCTTCAGCAGCTTTTCTGATAAATGGACCTTCATTAAAACACTTGATATAATAAGGTTTCATCCCAGTCAAATAGCAAAGAATACGCTTTTTCCATTTGTTAAATTTACCAACTTCAAGTCTAGGGGGCAACAGCTGCATAAGCTCCACCCTTTTTGTCGACTAGTTGGGGTACATCAATTTCAACCATTAGGATCCTGATTTAAAAACGTTTTAGAGCGGTTTTAAAAAGTTTTATAATCAGCCTTGCTCTGATACCACTTGTTGTTCCCTATTCACTATCGTATAAAATAGTTTAAGTATTAAAACAGACTAATAGTGAATCAATGACTGAAATATAATGTAAGTAAAACACACTGATATATTTTTAACATAATATTCTTTATTAGAAATCAATCAAAAGAATACCTTACCCAAGTACTTGCGGAATAGTACTTGGGATTGAAATGACAAGGGGTTGTAACTCCTCACGAAACTCAGGCTAAGTCTGAGCACAACTACTATGGAACTACTGAGCTATCTCAGGGACTGAGTTGTATTTAGAGGAGTGAAAGATGGCTTGTGTGTGTATGTGTGTTTTACAATTCACAAGCTTAAATCTTTCACTCCATCTCTTATGCTATTTATACAAGTATGAGTTTTAACTTTATCCTAAGTGACAAATTGACAATTTACAAAAGACAAAATATCGATGTATTTTGTCTCATTATAAAGACTATATTAAGTAAGAGACAAGGCTACTTTCCATAAGCCGCTGATGACACCGAGCACGATAGTTTGCCATTCGTGAAAGTTGACTTTGGTTGATAAGGACTTCGCCTTATCTCGATTCAAACTTATCCCACCTTATCCCGCTCATTCTTCGCCTTCATTGCCTTTAGTCTTCTACTTGGTTTGTCTTGATGTAAATAGTTGGTGAGGAGTTTAGGATTCGGTGAGTTATTGTCATCACCACCGAATCCACCATCTTCTTCTTGACTCCGCCTCACCCCTAAGTTTCGCCTTCTTGAGTGGAGAGACTTCTTCTTTGCCTCTTCACCGAATATCTCGAAGATGGCTCACTGAGAAACTATGCGCTCAGTGACCTGTTAATGTTTAAAGGACAACACTTAGGGTATTTTCTATTCAAATCCTAGACTTAAGGGGTTTGGGTATTTACTGAACCCAACACAAATGGGCATATAAAAACAAGTTAGATGCAAACGATGTAGTGTCTAGAAACAAAGCTAGACTCGTTGCCCAAGGGTATAATCAATAAGAAGGAATAGACTTTGATGAGACCTATACCCCCGTGGCTAGATTAGAGTCTATAAGAATACTTCTTGCTTATGCTTGTGCTAATGATCTTAAGCTTTATCAAATGGATGTCAAAAGTGCTTTTCTAAATGGTTTTATTAATGAAGAAGTACACGTAGCTCAACCTCCGGGCTTCATCGATTTTGAAAAACCTAAACATGTGTATAAGTTAAAGAAAGCCCTTTACGGTCTTAAACAAGCTCCAAAAGCTTGGTATGATAGACTCAAGTCATTCTTAATCAAACACAACTACACCATGGGGTTAGTTGATAACACACTTTTTACTAAGAAAAGAGAGTCACATATAATCATTGTTCAAATATATGTAGATGATATTATATTCGAATCTACTTGTCAAGACATGTGTGATGATTTCTCTAAAATAATGCATGACGAGTTCGAGATGAGTATGATGGGAGAACTTAGTTTCTTTCTTGGTCTACAAATCAAACGATTTGAAGATGGTATCTTCTTTAATCAATCTAAATACATAAAGGAGATGTTAAAGAAATTCGGTTTAGAAGAGGCAAAACCCATTAGGACACCAATGTCATCCGACACTAAACTTACAAAAGATGCAGACGGCGAATCCGTTGATAACACAAAATATCGTGGCATGATTGGTAGTCTTATCTACCTCACGGCTAGTCGGCCGGATATCATGTTTAGTGTTTGTCTATGTGCTAGGTTTCAAGAAGATCCTAAAACATCACATCTAGAAGCCGTCAAAAGAATTTTTAGGTACATTATGGTACGAGACTCAATTAGATTGTGGTATCCTAAGGGTAATGGGTAGAAACAATTGTATATGCGATTCCGACCATGCGGTGATTATGTTGACCTAAAAAGTACTAGTGGGTATGTACTTTTATGGGATGTTGTTTAACATCTTGGTTCTCAAAGAAGCAAACAAAGATTGGCCATATCAATAACCGAAGCCGAATATGTCTCTGCCGGCAAAGCATGCCAACAAGCACTATGGATGAAACAAGCGTTAGTTGACTGCGACATTCATCTAAGTGATATAGCCATTCTATGTGACAACAAAGGTGCCATCGACTTAAGCAAGAATCCGGTATTGCATTCTCGCACCAAGCATATAGAGATTCGTTATCACTTCTTAAGAGACAATGTTCAAAAGGGGAACATCTCTATTGAGAAAGTAGCATCCGAAGACAACATAGCCGACGTCCTCACTAAACCATTGAAGCGGAACAATTCAACCTACTTGCCTTGGTCTTGGTCTCATGGAACAATCGTCGAATTTGCTTTTAAACTCTACAAGGTATGTAAATACTAGCCTTCTTCTTTCGAGTCTAGGATCTCTATTTCACGCACAACTCACAAGCAATACGGAATTTTCAAACCCAAGATAATTTATTACTTATAACTCGTACTTTCATAGTCTTCTCTTATTTTTCAAGACAAGTAACTCTTGCAAACACGTAATTGCATACCTATTTTTTTAAGGAATAAACGTTTTATTCACACTAAGAAATCTCTTTTCAAAGTGTTTTCTAAAAGGATACCTCTTCCCGTATCACTTTCATAAAAGCCATTTCTCACGTATAAGATAAATCGTTTTTTCATTATTAATACAAAGTAAAAACCCGTTTTCATTGCATCTCATGTCTTTTGATTGCTAAAGAGAACACATAACTAATATGTGTTTTCGGGTACATTCATTTAAGCAACAATGAATTAGGATCACTCGGGTTATCTCACATAATAATGTGTCTGTGTGTGTTTTTTTTACTTCTAGTTTGTTTTTCTTTTCTTTTTAGGAGTCGAGATAACCGCAACTCCAAATGGTTTGCATATAGGCACACACTTGGCACAAATGTTTCCATAAGGAAAATTTTGAGTACTCGAATCACCAAGCACTACGGATCCCAAATTAATGTTTGGACGGATCCCTCAAGGAAGGATCCGTGAGACGTAAGCTAATTTTGTCTTCTATTTTCTCACTTTGGATGAAAACTTCAAAATTTTCATCATATCTTTTATTTTTTTTGGAGTATGTTATTTAATGCTTATGTTCTGATGATCACATGCCTTAAATTCATATCTAATCATTAGATTTTAATCCACATTTTGGGTCAAGCATTCATTACAATGCATTATTTTTCTATAAATAGGATTCTCAAAATGCTTGCATATTCATCACTCTCAACCTCACAAACAAAACATCATCATGTCATCCAAAAGATCTTCCAACATAGATGAATCACCTAGTGGAAACAATCCCTTTCAAGAAATCTAAAACTTTGTCCTCCCACATTCCAAAGTACCACCACCTAGAAAAACTGCACGGATTAGCATCCGGCCTTGTTGCTTAGCAAAACCATCTTCAAATGGTTCATCACCAGCCACTAATTCACCACAAGATGCTTCCATTATAGCACCTCCTTCATCACAAAAAAGTATGCAAACTTCATCACCCATCAAATCCCCACCTAAGGTCACTCTTTTGGAACTCCTTAAGACTCTAACAAGATCTCAACACACCAAGCAAAAAGAACTAGTCTTTTTGACACCTCAGACTTCTCCAAACACAATTTTCAAAGACCTTGAAACCTCACCACCTTTAGCTCTCATTGTGTTACAAGAACATCTAGGTTCTTTTCCACCACCACTTCCAAACATTCCGGACTTTGATCCGTATTTTCCAACTTTTCCACAACAACTTCCGCATCTCACAAATCAAAGTAACCCGGAAAACTTCCGCACTCATTACCCACATCACTTACATTGTGAACATTGCCAATCCACTAGGGATATTGCAATAGAAATTAGGGAAGAAATGCGAGTCATACTTAACCTCATCCTTGATCTCATCAATATCATCACTCACCCAAACTTCCATCCATAACCTTATGCAAGCATGGAAGGAATCATTTTTCTTACTTTTAGAAATTTTCTTTTGAGTCATTTTTAAGAACAAGTCTTGTTCTTACTTTTACATGCTTGTATGTGGCATAAATACCACTACATTTTGTTGTTTTATTACAAGACCTTGTTTACATACCTTGGCTCCCAATCTTGATTCTCGTCAATCACAAGATTATTTATGCATGTTACTACTAACCCTTTATTTGTAGGATTTTTTTATTTTTATCACTTGACGCCCCATTCTAGGGGGAGCTACCGTCAAGGGGGAGTTAGAGATACGTGGACTATTTTTCCACATTTTATTTCTTTGTTAGGGTCACTTTTTGTTTCGACAAAAAGGAGGAGAAGAAGTAAAACTTAGGCTTTCAAAACATACATCTAATCTTAAGTTTTACTCATCATAACATTATGTTTTGTCATCAACAAAAAGGGGAAGATTGTTAATACAAATAAACCGTAAAAATGTTTATTAATATTTAGCGATCTCTTTGTGTTTTGTTGATAACAATTATTATGTTATCATAAGTAAAATTATAAGGATACATGTTATTTTTGTAAAGCATTTACATATAGTCATTTAATACAAATTGTTGTAATAAATCATTTGTTGTAATAGTTTATTAGGATGGGTAAAAACCACAACCCATGACCCATGGTATTAACCAATGATCCATTGACTAGATGCATTGCATCTATTAGATACATTGTATCTAAATAAATAACCATGGACCAACCCATAACCCATGACCCATGACCCATAACATAAAAAACCCATGGGCAAAGAGGAGCGTCCCATGGATCCCTGGAGTTATACTAGACGGATCCCTTAAGCAAGGGATCCGTGGGATCCGTGCAACAGTGGCAAGATTTCGCCTATAAATAGAGAGCCATTTCTTCATTTTAACTCACCCCTCTTCTTACTAACTCTCTCATATATTCTTACACTCTTCTAACAAAAGATCACTTGATCTAGAGAGTTGTTCTTCTTTCTTTTATTGTGATTCTCATATAGGTCCTTCTCTAAGGCGAGATCACGAGCATTCTACAAGTCATCCAAGCAAGGGGTCCTTGATTGATTTGTTCCTCCACAAGATTTCTGTAGCAAAGATCTTGTACTTGATATTTCACATATTTATTGTGTAATAGTCGTGTTGGTTTGGTCCTCCGTGTTACGGACTCAAGATTTAGCTTTGTACCGGAAAAGGTGTAAGCAACGCCAAAGGCTTCTCCGCCAAGTTGAAGGAGTTTGTTGACATAGTGCTTGAACTCTCGAGTAGGTGACTCGGGAGTGGAGTAGGGCAAGGAAGGTATCCTTGTAGCCGAACCACTATAAATCGGTTGTGTCATTTCTATCCCTTACTTTACTTTCTTTATTTGTATTACTCTTAGATCTATACTCTCTCTTCATCCATACGATTTCACACAACATCGAATCTAAAGTTTTTAGAAACTAACTTAAGATGGGCAAAACTATTCAACCCCCCTTCTACTTTTCCACATAGTGTTATTCAAGTAGACGTTTAGTTAAGATGTTTTGGGAAATAATTGTTTAACGAAAATAGAACGAAGAATGGTGGATCAATACTTTAATTATCAATATTATATTTTATGATAAAAGAGTATATTTGGCAAACTTACAAGGTTTTAAGAGAATCAAGAAAGAATACTATTCCCGATGGTGTGTTAGGATGGAAAGTGGTACATAGAGACTTTTTATAAACTTGTGACTTTGATGTCAAATGCTTAATCCATACATATAAACACATAGCATTTCATATATGCAAAGTTTTTATAAAGATGCTTATTATGAGAGAAAAACATATACCATCATTTTATCTACACGCGATTACTACATTTATAGATCAACTAATTGTAGTTAAGAGAACATACCTTTGCTATATTCCCTTTTTATGGTTTTGGAAACCATATACGCGAAATACTTCATGAACTTTTAAAGTACTCAATCGTACTTTTTAAAAGTAAGTTGTGATTTCTTTGGATTCCTATTTGGATGTTGACTTCATTTTTCTTCGGATAGAACGAAGTCATTGGAAGAATCCTAGCATGAAGATTTCTAAAAAAAAAAAATAATGTTAGAATGATTTATTAATATCCAACATTTGTTAAAATATAAAAATTTCTAAAACATGAATTTTTGTTTTAAGAAATTTCCTTCTTCGTAGTTTTCAAACATACATGGATCGTATCAAGTTTTTAAAGTACAATATACTCTAAGAAACTTGGTAACGAAGCTCTGATGCCAATTGTGGAAAACTAGAAGGGTGGTTGAATAGTTTTGCCAATTAACACTTTGTTTTAAAGTATTTAGATCGACTTATGTCAATCCATTTAGATTGTTTGTTGGATATTGATAGATGAACATATAAGTAAGTAAAGCAAGAGATAAAGAGTAAAGGAACACAAAACCACAACACGAGTATTTATAGTGGTTCGGCTACAAGGACACCTTCCTTGCCCTACTCCACTCCCCGAGTACTCAACTCGAGAGTTTCTAAGCACTACATAACACAAGCTCCTTAATGTGGTGGAGAAGCCTTCACAATGTCGCCTACTCTTTATCCGGTACAAGGCTAGACACCAAGTTCTTGACCGAGGTAGAACCAAACCTATCACAACGTCGCCTACACTTTATCCGGTACAAGGCTAGATACCGAGTTCCATTACAAAAGAGGAACTACTACCCAACACAACTACCTAAATGAGACACACTCCTTTTTACAATACTAGAAAGGATATCATTATCCTTTAACTCAAACTACACAACTTGTACATCGATGCACCATAACGAATGTACACTTTTGGCACCATTCACCAATGCCTTCAACACGACACTCAATGGAGGGAGGAAAGAACTATATAAAAAAAAATGTACTTCATTGGTCTAGATGATGATGAAGCTTAGCAACTCATGACCTTGAGCTTGCACATCTTCAAAAGGTGGTGATCTTGCCTTTAAGAGGAATCTAGAGAATCACACAAAGATAAAACTACATAGAATGATCCTTTGAATATGTGGTTAGAGAGGTTAGAACATAGAGAGAAAGTATGTCTGATAACATCAAATAGTCCTGAATATTAAGTGTCAATTTCCCCCGATAATGCTCATATTTTATATCATTTATATGGATTTATGCTTGTTTTCCTTTATATTTCACTTTCAGGTAAATTACGAGCATTGGAGCTAAAGAGACGCGGATTTGGAGAGTTTATTGAAGATTTATCATAGTATGCTCACTTTGAAGAAGTTACGGCGTAACTCCTCTCTCACATTATGTCGTAACTAAAGCGTGGCTCAGAAAACCAACTAAACCGCAGATTACGGCGTAACTCTCCCAAAGATTACGACGTAACCAACTAGGTCAAATGAGGTTCCGCGCCGCTGCAAGCTAAGCCGTAACTCATGCATCAATTACGGCGTAACCAAGAATTATTGAAGATAAGGCGTAACTCCTTCCATAGTTACGCCGTAACCAACAGATTTAGTGCAAAATATGAAGAATTAGACGTTACGGCGTAACTCTTATAATTAGTTACGCCGTAACCAGATCTGGCCTATAAATACTCCACGATTTCCAGCATTTCAAAGCATCCCATTTCACACACAACACAAAGTGAACGTGAGTAGAAGTCAAAGGCAGATCTAGAGGAACATACGGAGCTATCTCCAAAGGAGAAATCACTCCCCTACGATAAGCATTAGCTTTTTATCTTTTCTTTACTTTCAATTCATGTATTTTGTAATGTTAAACGTTGAATAGATTGTTATAGTTAATATGATCGGCTAAGCACCTCTGGTGCTGGCCTAGTTATGATTCTTTAATTGTTTTGGTTGCGTTTACATTGCTTCCATATAATTATTTCTAAGTGTATGCATGCATAGTTTGTTGGTAGCTACCCTTGTTTCGATAGTTTTGAATGGCGGTAGTGGCTAGTTACTTAGGAGATATGACCAACTGACCCTAAGTAAGTAGATTGAGACGGGAAGGGTAAGATATGACCAACTGACGACCCTTTCTACTTGTACTATTTGACCAACTGATCCCCTACCGTTTGGATGAACTTAAGAAGTAGGGGGTGAGTGTTTAAGTTGCTAGTGCCCGGGCACTCACAGTTATGAATCTAGCATGTAGCGGTACTTATGACTTGGCTTAGGGGACTAAGAACAATCTGGACTTATGAAGGGCACTGATTTCTCCAATGGGACCCTTTCACGATAGGTTAGGACTAATCGACCAAATTACATTCTTGCGACTTTGACCCCACCAAGTAATTAGACGTAAACATAACTAGTTAGGATGAATAACTAGGTTAGCACCCCTCTCCTCTATTGATCACATCCATCACCTTTATTTGCTTTAGTAGTTAATTATATCAAAATCATATTAAAATCTGTGACACCTAGACTTAGTTTAAATCCGCACACATAGCACTTGGGACGACCTCGGTTTTACCGAATACTACACTACACACGACCGGGTACACTGCCCATTAGTGCATTAGGGTAGACCATAGGTATAACGAGTAATTATAAATGTTAAAACTTGGTCAGTAAAACTTGCATCAAGTTTTTGGCGCCATTCTTGGGAGTTATTTTAGGATTTTTTAAAAGTCTATTTTAACTTTCTTCTTCTCTTAATGTCGGGATTCAAGACTAGAAGCTCAAGGCCATTTTTGGCCACCCGCTCGATGATCCGGAAAAATAATTTCGGACGAAAAAAGTTTACTCTCGGTTCCTATTCATAACATTTCTTCGCTTTACGAATCGACCAATCGATGCGTAACCCAAGTCATTGATGAAAACAATATCGAAGAAATAACCATGGGCAAGATTTGGAGCGACCAAATGTGAATCATCAACGAACCTTTACGCAAGACTCTAGTGTGGAAAAATTCTCTATTCGGCACCAATTTATTTGGGAATTACACGAGCTTAAGTTTTCAGGAGATGAAAATGAGGATGTTCAGAATCATGTGGAAGAAGTACTCTACCTATCATCTCTTTTCAGCGTCCGGAGTATCCCTAGCTATTCGGTTACATCAAGAATTTTTCCTATGACTCTTATAGGGACTGCAAAAAGATGGTACAATAAAATCCCTAACGAATGCAAAGAAGCATGGGATAAATTAAGAAGAGCGTTTGTTCAACAATTTTGCTCTCCTTCGAAGATGGCTAAACTTCTCAGTAAGATCCATCAATTCGTTCAAGAAGGTGAAGAAACGCTTTATCAAGCGTGGGAAAGGTTCAATGAGCTACTTTACCGATGTCTGACTCATGACTTGAACAAACATCAAATCGTCTATATCTTCTACAGGGGAATTAATGCACTGACATGTGAATTACTCGATTCTCCTAAACCTATTCCTAGCATGACCCCTGACCAAGCTTTAGAGTGTATTCAAAGGATTTCTAAACATTTCTATAAATGGCATATGGAGACAGGGTATGGACCAAGGGATAATTTTGATCATAAAGTAATGAAAACATTGATTTAAGCAAGAATATAATTATGGTGAAATTTTCAAAAGCTTAAGACCTGAAAGGGCCAATGAAATTGAAGCACTGTAGGGTAGAGAAGGTTAAGAGTGTATTTAGGACCAAGACCGGAAACAACTTAGAAAAAAAGATCCTTGACCATATCAAGGAATCTAAGGAACGTGATGAGAGAATTGAAAAAACGATGAAAACATTCGTGGAAAACCAATTTCTTCTCTCAAGACTCATGAAGACCGCATAAAGGGTTTGGAGAAGAGTGTGAATTCATGTTCAAAAGCCATAACGGATTACCTCGCTGCACGGGAAGAAGAAGTTGTCAACACAGTTGAAACAATCTTTGAAGAGCCCGCTACCTTTTCGGAGAAGGTTAAACGAAGAATCAGCAAGGAGAAACTCTTGCTTCTTGACATTGGATCTCTCCCGGTAAACGTTCCTCTGGTTAATTCCATTAAGACTGATCCTCACGATATTTTTCAGGAACTAAGTGACGGTTCCAATGAGATGGTTCAACTTAACGAGAGATGTTCAGCAGTTTTAAGGAATGAACTGCCGCAAAAGAAGAAAGATCCCAGTTGTTTCACTCTCCCTTGCTTGATCGGGAGTCTCAATATTTGTAACGCCCTAGCTGATTTTGGAGCGAGCATAAGCATAATGCCTCATTCAATGTTCCTATGTATGGGAATCAAAGACCTTAAGCCAGCCAAAATGAAGATTGAAATGGCCGATCGATCCATGCAATCACCCTTGGGAATCGTGGAGAATGTTTTGGTAAAGATAAAAAAATTTCTCTTCCCGGTTGATTTCGTGATTACGGATATTCAGAAGACAACCGAATACCTATCATTTTAGGAAGACCAATGCTTGCTCTTGCCCATTCAAAAGTGGATGTCTTCACCGAAAATTAACTCTTGAAGCTAACGGGAGATTGACACATTTAGACCTAACTAACTTCATCCACTCCTCAAAAGTATGCGATGATTGACCCTATTGGTAATTTTGGTGATGCATTGGAAGATTTTCTTAGTGACTCCCAGAAAACTCCTACAAATCTTGGCGAGATAGCTTCAGGGAAAGATTTTGATGTGTTCGTAAATTTTGAAGAAGAAGACTTAAGAGTCAGTGCCGATGATTTCTCTAGCAACATAGAGATGGTCCATTGGAACAACAAATCTGAAAAGACTTTTTCACAATCTGACCAACCAAAGTTTTATGAGATGGGAGCTCGAATCCATCATATGAACCGTTATTATCTAAAAATTTCATGCAAAATTGGGTTCATTGATTTCCACCCATTCATCGACACCAAGTCCCCAGTTAACATCATTTCTAAGGAATGCTACAACCTGGTTATGAAAAAAGAACTTGAATATAAAGGAAACAATTTCCTAGGGATTGCAACAAACATCCGTGTCTTTGTTGGGACTCACTCATTTTTGGTTGATTTTGTGGTTCTGGATGACGTTAGTGAGTTTGTAGAAGATGGGCTAACCGGGGTTATTTTCGGAAACCCTTTCAAGAACTATCCGGGCTAGATAAAGATGAGAAAGAAGGGCTTGTATGGTTAAAGATTGGCGAATATAAACGATTTTTAAAATGCAGCGGACCGTTAAGAATTTTAAAAGTGGACAAAAGGCGCTTGAGCCATGCTCACCACTACTCGACATTAGTGACGAAGATTGTTAGGTCACTAGTTTTACAACACAAGCTTATAAGAGAAGAGATGAAGGCGATTGAACAAGTAAATCACACACACACACGTATAGTAATACCGGTTATGCAAAGAGTATGAATGAGAGAAAACTTGAACAACCAACCCTCAAATGAGGGTTTACAAGAGTTTATATAGGCAAGGAGCTAGGCAACACTCCTCTCCTTCCCTATTCCTTATTGGGCTTGGATCAAGCTTATGGGCCTTCTACATAAGCTTGACCTTAAACAAACATAAAGGCCATAATAAAGCTACCTATTACATATGAAATATAAATACTTGAAATCTTGTTTAGGAGTGATTCCAACAATCTCCCCTCAAGTATATATGAATGTAAGCGGTGAAAGCGTTGATGTAATAGTAGTTGTGGCGTCTTCGACATTCTTCTTTCTTGTGAGAGGAATTGTCTTGATTCGAACAATCTCCCGGTGTAGAGATAGTTATCTTTGAGCGATTATGCTTGACGTCATCTTTAACTTTGTTCTTTGATCATTGTTCTTTGTGGTGAAAGTGATAGTATGTTGTTATGCGCATCGATGCGCCTCAGTGCCTTGTTGCTCCGGTGTCTCCACGTCATTCTTCAACATGCTCACACGCTCTATGACGTTGGAATTCAATCTTGATGAAGTTCTTTAAATCTTTATCATTGTAGATTCTTTGGTTTGACGAAGAATCATTACGGCGGTTGTGTTGCTTTTGAATAGAACTTCCATTAGTGTTGATGTTGGCGTGAGCATGAGAAGAATCGACACGATCATCCCGCTCGAGCTTCCATAAGAAGAAAACATTTCAAGCGGTTAGTAATAAGCGGTTTCCGGCACTTACAAGTTTGAACTTGAGAGTGTTAACGACATAGTGTGAAAACACAACTCTAATTCTTACAAAGGCCGTTCTGAGCTGGAGTCCCACAAGTGAGATAACGCGATGTGCGAAGTACATCTGATTCGAGATGAGTCGTTGAGGTACACGAAGCATCACCTCCTGATGTAGACCGTTTGAGACACACTCCGCGTAATCCACGGGGAGTTACCGAAGTGACTTCTTTGTCGGTGTTTGATGTTGACCACGCGGAGTTTCCATTCAATCACCGAGGATCACGGATGTGAACCTCTCATGAATGTTCTCGACAGTTGCTAAGATCGTGAAGGACTCGATATGAACCATGATGATCTTATTTGTTGATCATCAAGTGATTAAATGTCAAGTGTTCCTAAGAGATCTTTTGATGAATCTCATGGCTCTAGACTCAATAGTGCGTTTTGGTTTTCTGACGGAGACTAGGGAGAGGTCTCCTTCTTCAATACCGGTGATCTCTAAGAAAGCCAATAGATTATGTAGGGTTCCTGTGAGAATGAAACAAGTTTACATTGAGAGAAACTTGAGTGGCTAGAAGGTTTAGTGCATGCGTCCTTTGGGTCCATGACGACTTTTAATCTTCAATACCGGTGTCACTAAGTGACAACCGGTAGCATATGAATTGAACCCGGTTATGCGCCTAAGTTGAATAATCGGAGGGCTATTTCTTTTCACCCTTTACTTTACATTTCTTTTGATTCTTCAACTCCTTCTTTCTCCGATTCTCATTTTCTCCTTTTATAATCATTCCTAAGGACTTCTAACACTAACTAATGGTAGTGTCCTTGGGTAGATCCTCCCGCTCTGGCGGATCATAGGACAGTTATTCCTAACCTTAGTCACCTTATAACTCCATGACTTACCTATGTTTGCCATTATAACCATTTGTATGTTAAAACCTCTCTCAAAGGGTTTGTTAACGAAAAACATGTTTGAACCACGGTGAGAGATGAAGTTTTGCATAAATACTCCCCTCCACATGTGCTTAATAGTTTTAATGGTTAAATGCACGATGAGGAAAGAGCGCACTTTTTGAATTGATCCACTAAAGATAGACAATCTCCATGAGACACGGTTCGTTGAATAGTTAAAGAGATACATTGTCGACTTTTAGGTGACAACTAGCTCTAATAACTACCTTGAAGGTGTAGACAAACCTTGGAAGGTTGTCAAACCCGTCGAGTTCATGTCTATCAAAAGTTTCTCGAATGGTACTTTCTACTCGGACAAGTCCTTTGCGAGACACGTTTACATCACTAGCGAACTAGCTTGAAATTATTACCGTCCGGGACAAGTCTTTTCGAGTTACTAACAGTTTAGTACCGTCAATTCGTTGTTTAAGTCGAAGTTCACGATTTATTTGCATTCACCACATATTTCTTATCACACAAATTTTCTCCCCTCAAAATGGCATATGAAAATGTTATTTTTGAAGCGTTTGAGAATAAATATGACCATTTCGAGTGTTGCGGGAAGGCGACCACTATGAACAATTTGTGAACAAAGTTTTAAATCAAATACTCCCCTCAACTAGTGATATAAGCGGTTGAGGTTTTGAAAATCATATGGGAAGTACTTGTCTTTTGAGCAAAACCTTGAAAAGTGAAAGGTTTGATAGGTTTTACTCAAAAATTAAGGCTTTCGCTCCTTTTATAAGGATTGTGGCAGGGCGTACCACGGGGTCCTTTCTTGACAATTACGGGTTGTACAACTGTTATGTGTGCACAAGCCATACACATATATAATCATACATCCAAAATTATATGAAGAAAACAATTCACGGGGTACCGAAGTGCGGTGATATTCCGAGAGTGCACAGGCGTTGAAAGCCGATGATGTTTCTCTGAGTCGACCACCAACATAGCTTTCCAATCGTCAGGCGATCCCTTCGAACAACCGTTCATCAATCATGGTGATGATCGTCTCACATCCCTCCTTTCACGAGAATTCCGGTTTAGGATTCCCAACTTTCGGTATATCCTTCAATCATCGCCAATCCATCCCTAACCATCTTCAAGGTATGATCCCGAATTTGTGGAGCTCACTACACGCCATTAAGCGGTTTCTTGAAGTTCACTGCGGTAAACAACGCCGAAAGGTTTCTTGATGGCGTGAGTTGTTTAAGGCGGTTGATGTCGGGAAGATCAAGCGTGGTGGAGTGAAGTTTACGTTTACGATATGATTCAACGACCATCCGGATATCTTGACCGTTCTTTGATCACGATCGTCTAATGAAGATGAGAACCGACTTGATAAATTCACGTTGAACTTGATCGAGAATTGTCTCATACGACCACATGCTTTTGGCAAGATACATGTCTTGATGTCGTTGAGGACAAGTTCTCAAAGTCGACTTCGAGAATCCATAGTCTGTTCATCTTGTCGTTTGACTATGATATTCTTTAAGAATGTGTAGTCCACTTAGACTTGAGATCAATGTGTTTGATGGCCACGATGTCCTTGAGCTATACACTTGCATGTTGAGACTTTTGAACCGAGCGACTTGGTAGTAGATTCTTGACGTTCGGGCCAATGATGAATCCCATACAATGCATCTTGGTCGTATGCTTGCGTTGTCGAAAACAAGTGAGTTGCGTTCCTCGATAGCTATGCGATTAGAGTAAATGGCGTTGGGAATGGAAGAGTCAATGATGTAGTGTATTTTCTCGAACCATCGCCACCATGGAGAAGAAATTCGGTCTTTGTTGAAGAAATATCGGAAGGAATCCTTGGTTCGTGCTGCTTGGCCAATGGTCGGTAGAGGTTTGGTCCGATCGGTGTAGTATGGAGGTTGTCCCTTTGTGTGAAGTCAATGTTTGCTTCGGATTGAGCCAATCCATGTTGTTAGACATAGCTCGGCGATGTTCTCAAGATGATATTCGACCTCGAGGCGCTTTCGAGTGTCTTTCCATAGTTGAAAAGCTTCATTTTGATTCGCTTCAACTCAGTTTTGTCATTTTCTTCACATGGAACTTTTCTTGCAATAGTTTTGCGTGCTCCAATGTAGAACCGTCTACCATTTCTTGGCCTTCATCGGGTATGGAGTTTGATTGACAAGTGTGGAGAACCATTCAAACTCTTGGTTTTATCGTCATCTAGCCATGATCGACTACGGGCTGAGTCGTCTGTTTCTTCTTTTGGAAGGCTTTGATGATGATCTTGTTTCGCACTTGTTTGGGTGAGGTGGGTTGTTGTCGGGGCTCAAGGACCTCTTCATCGTCACCACCCGTATACTCAAAGTAGTCACCGGTTGTATGAGTCGGGGTGGTAACTCGGAATCGTCCAGGGTTTATCGATGAAGACCGAGGTGGAGGAGACTTATGTTGAGAAGAAGTCCGTGGTGGAGGAGGTGGCATAGATGTAGATTGACCGGGCCTTCGGCGTTTAGGTGCGAGTCCTTATCCTTATCATCGTCATCTCTTGGCCGTTTGGGTTGATCGGTGACTCCTTGCATGATGAGCGGAGTTGAAAAGCAAGTAGACCTTGAAAAATTTAGCTTCATCCGAGTAAGCGTTCGGATCGCTTTGACATTTGCATCACTAGTTTAGCGATTAACTTTCAGTTCGAGAGATCGACTTCTTTGGCCATTGTATGTTTAACCAATGCGGCGATGTTAGGGTGAGTTATGCGGAGAATACTTCTCTAGTCACACGGGGCGATGTCGAGAAGAAACTTGTGGGTTTGTTCTCTTGCGACTTCTCCGGTTCCTTTTGGACTTTTGGAGCGATATCACGAAGGTACTTTTGAGTGTAACCTTCAATCATTTCATTCGAGTTCCTCGACGATGACTTCTCATGAATTCTGAATAGCTTTCCTATCTTTCCGCATCTCGTCATTCTCATCATGTAAGTCTTGCATTTGTTCGACATACCAATTAAGTTTTACGTGAAGCATGTCCTTCTTTCTAACTTGTTTGTGACTTTCACAATTCTTGCATGTGTTTGAGAATCCAAGATTTAGGTGGTTTCTTCACGGTTTGGATGATGATCGGTTGACTTCGTTGATGGTGGTGGTGATGAATGAGATGAAGAGTCCGATGATGAGGAGACATGAGGAGACTTCATGTCCTTAGGAGTTCGAGGTTTTCTCCTTTGAGTGTGTTGGATATCGAGAAGAAACTTTGTATAATCATCCTCGTCATCCTTAGACTTTTCTTTCTCGGTTACTGTTTCTCAAAATCATACACAATAGTGTCCTCCACAGTTGTTGTAGTTGCGAAAGAGTGGTGGCACCGGCTCCTTTATCGGGTTGATTAACCGCATCGGGAGATGGTTTAGAGTGGCGACACCACTTGAACCTCCGGGCCACCCATTTGATCTTTAGCAAATTCTTGACCTTTTGAAGGTGTCGACTTTGTGAAACTTCTTTACGTATCCTTGATCCAATTGCTCTTCTTCATCTTGAGCTTTCATCACGAGGTACAAGTGCGAGTCTTTCCTTTAATAGTTTGGGGACTTGGAGGTTTTGGTCTTGAGGATTTTCATCCTTTGCGGTTTGAGTATGTGATCTCTTCATCGAGTCGGTAGCCTCGAGTCCTCGTCCTAAGAGTTTGTCTTTGCGGTTCAAGTGAAAGGATCGGAGTGGCTTCACGAGAAGGAACTTTCTTCTTAGGGGTGGGTTTCCTCTTTGGAATAGGTTTCTTCTTTGGAACATTCCTTTGACTATCTGTACTTGTGACACTTCCAACACTTCCTTTTACGGTTCTCCTTACAGGTGTTCGAAGATTTTTCGTCGAGGTGACCAACTTTGCCTTGTCATTGCTTCGGATACCTTTTATGCGATTCGAGCTTTCGACATCTTGATTAGAAGGAAATCGCGACCTGACACCTTGTTTCTTTGTAGACGTTTCCTTGATTACGGCGGATAGAATAGGTTCCGTCAACATGTCGTGATTGTCGGGGTCATTGAGCCTCTTGGGAATGTCGGGATGAAGTCCAAGTGCTCTGGATCAACAATTTAGTATATCGATGTAAGGAATCTTTGAGCCAAGTTTGTTGAGAAATGACATCATGTCATCCCAAATCGAGCTTCGATAGCGATGTGTTTCTTGTTGACCAATGCCGAATATTTGCGGTTCCATGAGCTTAGGGTGCTCATAGCATTGTCACGACCGAAGCAGACTTGGTGATGATCATGTAGAGAGTTCTCGGGGTTGAGGAATACTCTTAAGCTCTACGTGAGAATGCTTGTTGATTACTCCTGTAGCCTCGTCATAACCGATATCGATTAAGAATTGGAGAGTGAGCTCTTGACGGTGAGGCATATAGTTTGGTTGGTTCGACTTGAGAATTAGGAGAAACGACCCTTAAGTCTGCGGTGTAATGGTGACTTGTTTGTGATTGAGTCACCGTCGCGTGATTTGTCCTTTGACCCTTTCCATAGTGTTCCGAGCTGTTGGATGTAGATCTCGAGGAGCAGTTGCGAGTGTGTAAGCATGTTACGATACGGATGAGTCCTCGAATATCAATAGCAATAAGACATGAAGATTCGAGCAAGTGAGGGTGTCAAAGTCAACACGGAGGTTATTCTTTCCTATCTTCATTGGATAGCCATGAGGATAGATATCGACAATGGAGAGAACTTGGTGCATCCACATTCATTTGTTCGACCATGTCGTGATGCGAAATAACATTAGCCAAAAGAACCAACATATCGAAAGACATAATGTTAGTCAACGAAGGTCTTATTGTCTAGTTATTGAATGTATAGTGATAATGATTATTCTGAGTCCTAAGTCACTTGTATGTTCAATAGTTCAATGATATCGTGAAATGTTTAGTGAGTTAGTTAACTTTAAGTTTTAAAGTTTATTTTATCACTTATTGTTCACAATATATCGAACGATTTAAGTTTATTAGTGACATTTTGGATTCGTGATGATATGATTAGTTTATTTACAAGTTTGTACAAGTAACAATTCATCATGAAGGTAAATCCGAGGATAAGCGTAGTTTTGGCAAAGTTATGCGTGAGCGAAATGATATATGCTTAGGCGTAAACTTACGCGTAGAATCCTATCTTCGCGTAAGAAATGTTACAGCGTGGGAAAAGAGACCTTATGCGTGAGCTTATGCGTGAGCATATATTTACCTTCGCGTAAGGCTACTCGTGAGTTGACCTTATGCGTGAGGTCCTTGTTCGCATATCCTTCACGGGATCGCGTGGTCCATTGTAGAACCTTATGCGTAGAAGCTACGCGTAAGACAAGTCTTCGCATAACAAGCTACGCGCGTGGTGATCCTTATCGTGAATTAATAACCACCTTGATTACGAATATTACGTGTAGCAAAGCACGAAATAAATCCATCAAATCATCAACATTAACACAAACCTTCATTTTATCAACAAAAATGGCATGAATCATTCATAAACCGATTCTGGCGTGAAAGTCATACGCGTGGGTCAAAACCCTAAGGGTTATGACTTACGCGTAAGTTTTCTAACCATGGGATTTGCATCAAGCAGTTACGGTAGTTCTAACATGTTGTATGAGCATATAGACCAAGTTATAACATCTAACTCATGGTGAATCAAAAATACCCAAACTTATGAACCTTAAACCCTAATTTCAAATTCTGAATAAATCAGTGTTTCTGGGTAGTTATAGAGCAAGGATATAATCAATTCAACATCATATAAGCATAATCCAACAATCTTTTAGACCAAAACACATTACATTTGGAAACACCCAAATCGACACATAAACCCTAATTTTCAAAAATCGTAGATTCGTGATTCTGGGTGTGTTATGAGCATAGAAATGATATCATAGATGTTGTTACAACATTTTGATACAATCCTTTTAACCATAAACACACAAATATGATTGTGTGTTCATATACTTACGCGTAGAACACACAAATCAATATATCACATGTTTTAACCGTTGGATTTATGAAAGATTTAAAACCATTGTTTAAAAACATGATCCAAACACAGAAACACTTACAGTTGATAATCGAAAGCACGGTTTGTAAAGCGATTATGGATCGTGGATGATATTAGGTGAAATATTTAATGTGATGAAAATAAATGTGGTGGGTGGAGTATTTTGTATAAAATAACTTTAAGGTTTTGACAGTTTAGTCCTCCACCTTTTCCTTTTTCACACAAAGCCTTTTTAACTTCCATTTTGGTTGCCAAATGAAGATTTTAGGAAAGAAACTTGACGACACTCCCCTTGACTTGAGAAAATAATGAAAGGTTGTTAATTAAAGTCCAAGGTGTCTTTGAATCGAAAAGTGTACCACCATTTGTAAAAATCAACGAGATAGGATAACATGCAAGTACACAAATGTTTTGAAACAATTAATAGCTTATTTTCTCCCCTCAACACTTGATCGGAAAAATCTTGAATTTTGAAAGATAAAAGTGTTGACGGAAAAATGTACTTGCCATGTTGAAAGAAAGGTAGATTAGGAGAATATTTTGTTGTTTTATAGGATTTTATATTTTTGTATTTTGTTTTGAAAATTTATTTACAAAAGATGTTTTGGTGTTTGTGAGTTTTTAAGGCTGTTTTAAGAGGTCATCCAATTCCTCTTGAGTCAAACACCTCATACCAATTCGGTGGACCAACTCATTAAACCTAGCGGGAGGCAAGGCTTTGGTGAGCAATCGCCAATTGGTATTCGGTACCCATAAAGTATAATTCAACGGTACCACATTCCACGTGGTCCTTGATGAAATGATAGCGTGGATCGATGTGCTTTGATTTGAGTCTTTGAGCGAGTTGCGAGATTGCAATGGCACTCCGATTGTCATGATACATCGGGATTACATCAAATCGTAACCATAGTCTTTGAGTTGTGTTCTCATCCAAATGACTTGAGCACAACACGCGGACATGGCTACATATTACGCTTGGTTGATGACGATGTACAATCCTGTTTCTTTGATTGCCAAGACACCGGTTTATCACCGAGAATTGTAGAGCTCTGAAGTACTTTTCCTTGAGTCTAAGCATCCTGCGTGGTCGTGTCGAAAAAGCGATTAGTTCAAAACCGAATCCTTGGATACGGATCCCCAAGTTAATGGTTCCCTTGATGTATCGGAGGATTCTTTTAGCCTCGAGAGGTGGGTTTCGATTGGTCGCGACGATAGCGGGAGCATAGATAAGCGGCAAAGACAATATCGGTCGCTAGGTGTTAGATACATGAGGACCCAATAATACTTGGTATTTGGTGGGGTCAACTAATTTCCCATGTAAATCGACATCTAATTTCTTGGTATGAGCCATTGGTGTGGCATAAGTATCACGGTTTCATTCCAAATTTGTTTAACAATTCAAGGGCATATTTGGATGACTCGAAGAAAATACCACGGGGTGATTGATGAACTTGCAATCCTAGAAAGAATGTAAGTTCACCCATCATGGACATTTCAAAATTTTTCTTCATTAGTTTTGCAAAAGCGATTGAAAACTTTTATGTGTTGACCCAAAATGATGTCATCCACGTAAATTTGAACAATTAAGATGTGTGCCCGTGATATTGTATAAAAGAGTTGGGTCAACCGAGCCTTTGGTGAAATTATTGGCAATGAGGAAGGATGATAGCTTATCGTACCATGCAGGGGCTTGTTTGAGACCATAAAGAGCTTTGTTCGGTTTGTAGACATGGTTCGGGAACTCGGGATCAACGAATCCATCGGTTGGTGACATAGACCGTTTCTTTAAGTTGTCCATTGAGAAGCGCCGTTTGACATCCATCGATAGACCGTCATATTCATATGAGCGTGACGAGAAATATCGAACGACCTCAAGGCGAGCAACGGAGCAAAAGATTCTTCAAAGTCTATTCCTTCTTCACGGCGATAACCCTTAGCAACTAGGCGTGACTTGTTTGGATGACATTCCTTGACATCAATTTGTTTTCCAAATCCATTTTAGACCAATGGCGTAGATTCTGTTGGTCTTTCAACCGATTCCATACTTCAAGGCGTTTGAATTGGTTGAGTTCTTCTTGCATGGATTCAATCCGGTTGTCTTTTGTCATTGCATCTTTAATGTTTTAGGTTCAGATTGGCGGACGGTGAGTGCATAAATGCAATGTTCACCGTCTGAGTGAAGACGTTGTCTCGTAACGGTGGTTGATTCGGGTTGCCAATAATGTTAGCGGAGGATGGTCTTTGTCCATCTATGTGTAGAGGTTGATGTTGGTATACATTGTGCGATTCGAGGATTCAAATGGTTTGTTGAAGATTCCGCGACATCTGGTGCGGCGATCTCATTGGCAAACGGGTTGAAGAACGCATTTGGATCAAAATCTGCGGTGGGGTACTTCATTGAGAATATCATCATTGGTTCATCATTGTTGGAGGCGGTATGTTCAAGCTGTTGTGTTGGAGTCAATTGGTGTAGGTGCATCTTCAACGATGGTTGTTGTAGCGGTGTATCGGTATAGGAATATTATCGGGTTGTGCGGTGAGCAATGGATACACGGGAGCACGTTCATCAATATCGTCACGAGCGGAGGAGCAAATAACCTTTCCATTTGTTGTGAGTTAGGCGAGGGCTTTCTTGGTGATGATGGGGTTGAGGAAGTTTAAGCGGTTGTGACGGGTTCTAAGTTGTTATACTCGAAGCCATTTCCGTGAGTTCATCGAAATGAGCATGAATCGTTTCCATTACCTCCTTAGTTCGGCGATTCAGTTGAAACCTTTAGAATTGTCACGATATCCAATAAAGACTCCAATATCGACTTTGGCTTTGAGCTTTCCAAAATCATCACGATCATTATTCGGATAGCAAAGGGATCCAAATACATGAAAGTGTTTGAGGTTCGGTTTATAGTTGTGGACAAGCTCGAAAGGTGTTTTGTTGTGGCGTTTAGTGATCATAGAACGGTTTTGAGTATAGCATGCGATGAATCGACTTACGCCCATAAGTAATCTGGAAGTTTAGCATTGATTAACATTGTTCTTGCGACTTCCACTAACGTTCGGTTTAGTCTTTCAACAACTCCGTTTTGTTCGGTGTGCGTGCAATAGATGTTTGATCTTTGAATTCCACTTTCTCATAAAATTCACGAAGGGTTTTGTTAACAAATTCGGTTCCTTTATGCATTACGATTATTCGGACGGTGTTGCGGGTGAACACATATTTTTGTGAGAAGGTGATGATCATTTGTGGAGCTTGGTCTTTGCTACGAAGGAAGTAGACCCAAGTCCATCGTGAGTAGTCATCAACAATTACTAAGATGTAGCGTTTGCCGTTGATCGTTTGCACTGCGCGCGGGGCCACACAAATCCATGTGAAGAAGATGAAGCACATCTTGAGGCATGTTCCACCTTTGAAGGAAAATGAGCACGAGTGCTTTTCCCTTGTTCACGGTGAGCAAGGTGATCTTTTGAGTCTGGGAATCGTGGGAGTCCTTCACTAGTTTGTGTCGAGCAAGGTTGGTGATGGTTTGAAAGTTTAGATGTGAGAGCAGCGGTGCCATAGCCGAGGATTTTGTAGATGTTGCCTTTGAAAGTAAGCAAATGGGAGAGGAAGCAACCATGTCTTGCATAGAGATAGTGTAGAGACTAGAATTACGTGAGCCGGACATAAGATCGTTTCCTTGTAGATCACGAATGAAACAAGTTGTCTCCACAAAGCAACCTCCAAATCTCCATCACAAAATTGACCTCGAAAGCAGTTGTGACCGAGGCCTTCCACATAGTAAACCTGCTGATTTCGATGTTCCCATTAACATAATCTCCGTAGCCCATGATGGTGCTGAGTGATCGTTCGAATCGGCGGTGCCAATGAACTTTGCAATAAAGTTTGATAACAGTTTAAGGTTGCTGTCATGTGTCGGGAACATCCGCTATCAACAATCGAGAGAATGATCATATCACTGCATTACACACAGGCGACACGGATGGAATAGAAGTAGATGTGGAACCCGAAATGTTAGAGGGTTCGAGGCGATATATTTTAGACATACACATTGAGAATTTTAGGCATCCACTTAAATCCTAGTGTGTTATATATCCATTTCGCCATCTGTAACTACTCTTTGCTTTAGTCTTAGTGAAAGCACTAGGTGGTACTACATTCTTAGGAGGTGAAGCGGTAGCTCTTGTGATAGCAATGGTTGCCTTAGAATCTAAAGAAGGTGGTTTACCAAGCACGGACTTAGAATGATTAGTGGGCCTAGAGGTATTCCGATTCTTAGGATTCCGTAATCTAGAGATTATAGCTTTAGCAACACATTTGTCATGACAATCGAATTCATACTCTTTCGACAAATAACACAAGGTGCATCGGTGAGTATCAAAAGTACTTAACGGTTTAGCATTCGTTACATCACTATTTCTATTACATTTGCGGACGTAACATCTATAGTGGAAGCAACATGATTTTTATTCGAGTCCTAGGGTGTTCTTCTACTTTAGCATTCCTTATTGATCTTTTCTTAGGTCGCAACTTCCTATTCTTGATTGAGTGCTCTAGGTGTGAAGTGCGGACGTTTGGAAAAGATGCAACTATTCTGTTTGATGAGGAAACACATTAGCAACTTGTGATTTGGCGGTGGGAATTCTTGGTTCACGATTACTAAGTGTGTTGGTGCTAATCTCTTAATCACGATGGCGGGAGTAGTTCATACTTTCCTAACATTTCCGTAACTTAGAGATGGTGTGAATCGGATCTTGATTTTCGAGCGAATATTACCGGCAAAATTCATGACTTCTCTAGTGTGAGCAAGATAGTGATCAAGTTCATTAGATGCTTCAAGTCGAGTCTTTTGAGTAAATCAAATATGACACCATATTCTGTTTAACTTTTAAAAGTTCTTGTTCATATTTTGAGATTTGACTTTTCAAAGACACGTTTTGATCATCCAGTTGCTCAATTTTATGATCGGAAGATTTTGCACTCAATTGAGCGATTTTCTTTTGAAAAGCGAGTTGATGGTTGTGAATATCTTTTCACACCAATGAAGACGACGTTTTGCATTGTTAATTTCCGTGTGTAATCGTTTATTTTCGACTTTTAAAGACTCGATCTGAAGCACATTATCGGTGTTCTCATGATTACAACAGTTTCAACAATATCGGAGAGATATGATCGGATGCATATAGCAGCGAATAGAATAGCACAACATTATGGATATCGGCCACGAGATAACATCTTCCAAGAGTCGATCAACATCTTTTCTCAACAGTTTCTTTTGCGTTTTGTGTTAGTAATAGATGTTTACATTTTCTCGGCGTTTTCATTACCCAAGTTCCTTATGAAAATCCTTTTCCGAGCAATTGCACAACTTTTCAAGTTTTAACATTAGGTAAAGATTTTTACGAAAAATGTCTCTTTGTTCTCGCGCGGCGATTGAAAATGTTCAACTTTGATTTCGGATCGATATTCTATCTCATGTTGTAAAATTTTGAGGTCGACCATGAAAATGTCAAAATATCGAAGAATTTTTCGATTTTCGGGTTGTGAGTTTACTTCGCTAATGGAAGGTAAAGGACCATAAGTTTGTGCAAAAGGCTTTTGGGATTAACAATAGAAGACTCGGGTGTTTTGATGATAACCACAGGTGTGTTTGAAGAATCCGTTGGTGTGTGAAAGTGACCGCGTTTTATAATTAAAGGTTTGTTGTAAACAACGGTTTTAATTTAGATCGACTCTCGTCTTACGCATCTAATTCCTCTTGACGATGATATTCAACAACACTCATGACATATTATCAATTTTGTATTACTGCCTTTGGAAACTTGAGGAGTTGGTTTGAATGTTTTTAGTGAAAGCTTTGGTTTATGTCGACTAGATTTTTCCATATCCATTTGGATTGGGTTTTAAGGTAAACTTTTCAATAGTCATTCTTGATTCACCATGTTTGTAAACAACCGTTTTAAACTCTTTAATTTTGTTTTGCAAACCGAGAATTTACGCAAGAAGGTCATCTACCGATTCGTTGAATGCTTTTTATCGGAGAAGCTGTTTTGACAATTTAACAACTCGACCTTAGCTTTTGATTTTCCAAGGTGAGGCGTTAATTTGCTTTTTATGTTCATGTTTGATTGTTCTAATTCGGACAACAAAGCATTCTTCGAGGCGGCTAGATCACATCTGTCTCTAAATATTTTTCGTTTTGATGAGATTTTGCAAAGCGGCTTCAAAACCTTTTCACGGTTTTCTTGAGTTTTGAAAAAGTTGAGTTGCATTTGTAAACATTCAAAATCCTTGGTTAACGATGCATTTTACTTTTTAAGGATTGATTTAATGCATAGCATTCCTCCATTTTGATTTTATGGTCTTGAATTAACCGAGCAAAATCCGGATGAGGCAGATCATCTTGTTCAGCGTGAGTCTCAACATGATCATTCTTTAGATCCTCAAATGCGACCACGGAGTCAATTTGATTATCAAAGGAGACCATAAGGTCATCTTGATCGTCAAATGTAACTACTGAGGTTAACTTGAAAATCATCGAGAAAGATGTAGAAGACTCATTTTGAGCGATCGATCCGTGCGGATTCGAGATATTGGCGGAGATATTAGTTCGAGATATGATGATGGTTTGTTCGGTGCACGAGACAAGCCATCGATGTCATCTACTGGGCTGTATCACTCATATGCGGCTCATGCATATTAGCCATCAACATAACATGTTGCATTCGCTGCAAGTCCTCCATATCATCATCACGAGTGCGCATACGCCATAAAGCTCTGTTCTTTATGCGTAAGAGATCCACCTGACTTCATCCTTAAGAGCGAAGTAAGGCCTCTTTGAAATAAGCACGCCCTAGTCCTTGGCTTTGGGCATGCATTAGCCAGTGTCCCTTCTCATTGCGGTTGTAGCATCTAAGACCATTTAACCGATTACGAGCATTTCCTGTTCCACCACTTGAGCTCTGTTGGTGTTCCTACCACAACATTAAACCCTTGACCACCGCCCATCGGCGACCATAATCACGATTACGAACTTCAACACGTCCATTGTTCTGTGACTTGAGTCCGTGTGTTAGATGAGGAGCGAATCGATTGTTGGATTTGTTGGTGTAACGGCCAAAAGCATTAGCAATCATCACAAATCCTTGTTGCAATGCTTGAGCGGATCTGTTTCCTCGATCGCTTCAACGACATATGCTTGAGCATTGTTCTTGTATGGAACCAATTGATTTTGTTGAGGTTGTGATTGTGAAGGTGTGTTTGATGCGATTGGTTGAGGTGATGGTTGAGAGGATAATTACATTGAGCATACAAGGCAAGTTGTTGATTGTCCGGTTGTGTTGTTTAGCAATTTGAGCACGGAGAATCCTTTCGATCAACTTCCTTTTCATGAGGCTTCAAGTAATCGTACAACAATCCATAAGTAGAATGATGCATATTCTTAAGCAGCGGAGAAAAATGACATACTTCTCCCATTACGGACCAAGACTACTCGGGAACTTAGTATTCACGCAATTCTTGGCATAATGATGTTGTGTTTATCCAAATCATTGATGATATCGAAAATCGATGATGATAGGACTCTAGTGTCTCTCGGGTTCAATCATGAAGTGTTCATAAGCCAAGTAAATTTTGGATTCCAAATCCTCACGATTGAGTCTGATCCTTCCATAAGAAGGCGAATATGATCCCACATTTTTGTGCGGTCTTTTGAGCATCAACACTACGAAGAATTGGGTTTGGTAATCCTAAGAGGATGTATTCCATTGCAAGTTCATCGACTTCATAGTGTAGAAGTTACGTAGGATTTAAATGCACTGTGATAGCAATGTTGGTTTGTTCATCTCTTGGTGGAGCAATGATTGGATCTCCGGGTACAATGACGGTAGGCATCTCAAATGGACCTTCAAGATAACCTTCTTTAAGAACTTTCCATGTGGCTTCTTGGATCACGAACCTAAAGAACCTTATCACCCATTGATCGTAGTTTCTGGGGTGAGCATTGGAGGTCTATCAGTGATCGACTTCATGAATTGATTGTTGGTGCTTAAAGCTTCACACATCTTAGCAAACCAAGTGGGTTCCTTCATAGTGGTCCGTGATGGATGTTGATTGAAATCGGTTGTGTAGGGTTGAACTTGAAGGCTTGGTTGTGGTTGAACCATTTGTGGTTGTGGAATTGCACCAAGTTGTGGAGTATGTTCTTGATTAAATTGTTGTTGATAAATAGCTTGTTGTTGATTCCATTGTTGATGTTGTGGAGTTAATTGTTGTTGTTGTTGATGATTATAAGTGTGAGGAAATAGTTAGAGTATGGTGGTTGAGACATGATGATAAACTTGTGTGGTAAAGATGGATCTTTGTAGTCGAATGAACCTTTGTTGATGAAGTATCCTTAGGCGTAGAAAAGACAAGAACCAAGTAGCACTTATGCGTAAAAACACCAAAAGTTACGCGTAACAATGAGGAGTTCTGGCGTGGGTTTTAGCTTCTGCGTAAGTAGGAAAACACTAAAGTTAGCGTAGACAAAAGTTAGGCGTAGAAAGCGTGGGCGTGGGATTACCTTGTCGTGAACCGTAGTTTCTGGCGTAAAGTGAATCTTATGCGTGGGAATTCTCGGCGTAAGCTTATCTTATCGTAATTTTAGGGTTTTGCCCAAATGATCTTTACACTTCACGGTGCAAAAGATATCCAAAGTCGACGTATTTTCGGACTTATCCAAGTAAGAAAACACGGATTAAACCGAAAAATTGAAGATCAAACCAAGGAACAATCTTACGCGTAATTTTAGGGTTTTGATACGCGTGGGATTACTCGTAACTTTGATTACGCCCAAATGTGTTTCTAAACCGGTTTTTGTTATGGAATAGCTTCAATAGTACCAAAAGAGCACAAAAGTGTGAATTTTGATGTACCAAAAGCGCTAAGCAGTTCTGCGTGAAACGACACCCACGAACAAAACTAGCTTAAAAGCGTAAATCCAGCGTAAAGTTTGAAACTTTTGACAAAAACAAGTATTTTAACACCTCAAAACATTGAAAGTACAAGAATCTTGGATTAAAAGTGTAAAAAGCGAGTTTTAAGATAACCAAAGAATCGTTATCTCTACGCGTAAGATCCAAAACCAAAACTTCAAAAACAAGCGAGTACACCCAACTATTTGGCGATTGATACCCTTTGTTAGGTCACTAGTTTTACAACACAAGCTTATAAGAGAAGAGATGAAGGCGATTGAACAAGTAAATCACACACACACACACACGTATAGTAATACCGGTTATGCAAAGAGTATGAATGAGAGAAAAACTTGAACAACCAACCCTCAAATGAGGGTTTACAAGAGTTTATATAGGCAAGGAGCTAGGGCAACACTCCCTCTCCTTCCCTATTCCTTATTGGGCTTGGATCAAGCTTATGGGCCTTCTACATAAGCTTGACCTTAAACAAACATAAAGGCCATAATAAAGCTACCTATTACATATGAAATATAAATACTTGAAATCTTGTTTAGGAGTGATTCCAATCTTTCGGGAGACAACCCGAATTATCCCTTTCATTTATTTTATTTCCTTTACATTGGGTTTGTGTTTTTAACCATTTTGCGGGAAGCGAAGAAAAATTATTCTTGCATCATCGTCTGACCGAGTTACGGCGTAACTCACCATCTTGGTTTCGCCATAACGAGGCCTTAGTGCGTGAGAACTACTCGGAAGCATGACCAATTACGGCGTAACCCCAGCTATGGTTACACGGAAACCACACCCCTTTCAGGTTTTGCTTAATTACGGCGTAACTCCTTATGGGAGTTACGACGTAACTACCTTCTGTAATACCTCTTTCATTTTAAACACAATAACCTTGTATTAGTTTTCAAATGAACTTTGTGGGTATGTTCCATGTAAGCCCTCACGAGACTACACTCGTCCACTTGGGACACCAAGTGGTTTAAAACTTGTTGCATCGCTAAGTGCAACCGTGATTCCTCTGAAAGTGAATTAGATTTCTTTTCATTTTTTCTTTTCTTTTAGAATTATGCTTGTCGGTGAGTGTGATTTTAGGGATTGAAGTTTGCTCGTGGATGCTTATCGAAAGCGCGACTTTTCGTGGGCCTTCTTTCTTTTGGAGCAAATTCGGGAAGTTCTCGCTCTAATTCTACTTTTCTCTTCACCTTTATTTAACGCTTAGTAAAAAGGGACTTTGTACAATTCAAGTGGGGGGCGGGAGGTAGAATTGTCTCTTGAACTTTATTGCCCTCGTTTTCTAGTTTATTTTGAAAAATTATGCCATTTTAAAATTTTGACATGTTTTCTTAACCTAACTAGATTATACCTTAGCCGAGCACATTATAACCCTTGATATTATATGGTGAGATTAGCCTTATCCGTTTCAAATTATTTACCCCAAATCCACCAAATTATAAGTGTCTTGGGTAGCTTGTAAACTTTAGAACTTGGACTTTACATCATTTCGAGACCATAAACGAGGTATGATGAGTTAGCTCGATGTATTTGGACTTTCAGTTTAAGAAGGCAGTATTATAGGATTATCACCCAAATAGCCTACCATTGTGTGTCTATCGATTAGTCACCTCGACTTCTCAACCCCCATGTTAAACCCTTTGTTGCACTCACCTTTAGTGGAAGATACCTGGATACACCTTTATGAGCCATTCCTTTCATTTTGTTCACCCAATATATTGTTTCGATACATCATTACACCTAGCCTACCACGTAGTCTTTATTTGTAATGGAAGTCATTATTGCCTAAGTTCAAGGTTCAGTGGAAAGGTTAGGAATCGCTCTCGTCGACGACATATCCTTAAAGATTATTGAAGACCCCCCAAATCCTCATTGTTCATCTAATAAGGTCTACTTGAGGGCAAGTTGAGTTCAAGTGGGGGGATATTTGATAACATCAAATAGTCCTGAATATTAAGTGTCAATTTCCCCCGATAATGCTCGTATTTTATATCATTTATATGGATTTACGCTTGTTTTCCTTTATATTTCACTTTCAGGTAAATTATGAGCATTGGAGCTAAAGAGACGTGGATTTGGAGAGTTTATTGAAGATTTATCATAGTACGCTCACTTTGAAAAAGTTACAGCGTAACTCCTCTCTCACATTATGCCGTAACTAAAGCGTGGCTCAGAAAACCAACTCAACAGCAAACTACGGAGTAACTCTCCCAAAGATTACAACGTAACCAACTAGGTCAAATGAGGTTTCGCGCCGCTGCAAGCTATGCCGTAACTCTTGCATCAATTACGGCATAACCAAGAATTATTGAAGATACGGCGTAACTCCTTCCATAGTTACGCCGTAACCAACAGTTTTAGTGCAAAATATGAAGAATTAGACGTTACGGCGTAACTATTATAATTAGTTACACGTAACGGATCAACCTATAAATACCCCACGATTTCCGACATTTCAAAGCATCCCATTTCACACACAACACAAAGTGAACATGAGTAGAAGTCGAAGCGGATCTAGAGGAGCATACGGAGCTATCTCGAGGAGAAATCACTCCTACGATAAGCATTAGCTTTTTATCTTTCTTTACTTTCAATTCATGTATTTCGTAATGTTAAACATTGAATCGATTGTTATAGTTAATATGATCGGCTAAGCACCTCTTGTGCTAGCCTAGTTATGATTCCTTAATTGTTTTGTTTGCGTTTACATTGCTTCCGTATAATTATTTCTAAGTGTATGCATGCATAGTTTGTTGGTAGCTACCCTTGTTTCGGTAGTTTTGAATAGCGGTGGTGGCTAGTTACTTAGGAGATATGACCAACTGACCTAAGTAAGTAGGCGAAGAGCGGAAAGGTAAGATATGACCAACCGTGCGACCCTTTCTACTTATGCGATTTGACCAGTGATCACTACCGTTTGGATGAACTTAAGAAGTAAGGTGAGTGTTTAAGTTGCTAGTGCCGGAAACTCAACATTATGAATCTAACATGTAGTGGTACTTAATGACTTGGCAGGGGACTAAGAACAAGCTGTACTTATAATGGGCTTTGATTTCTCGATGGGACCCTTTGGCGATAGGTTAGACGAGGCCGACCAAATCTTTGTCCTAGCGACTTTGACCCCACTGAAGTAATTGGAAGTAATTAGACGTAAACATAACTAGTTAGGATGAATAACTAGGTTAGCACCCCTCTCCTCTATTGATCACATCCATCGTCTTTATTTGCTTTAGTAGTTAATTATATCAAAATCATATTAAAATCTGTGACACCTAGACTTAGTTTAAATCCGCACACATAACTCTTGGGACGACCTCCGTTTTACCGAATACTACACTACACACGACTGGGTACACTGCACGCTAATGCATTCGGGTAGACCATAGGTATAACGAGTAATTATAAGTATTAAAATCTGGTCAGTAAAACCTGCATCAATGTCTAAAATGGGTGATGAGCAAGAGAGAAATGGCTCACTTTTCCTAAAGATCTAGGGGCGAACGTCATATTTTTTGGGTAGAATTTGAGTGGTATACAGTTTTTGTGCTAGTCATATAACTCTTATCCATGAGACACTTTATTAAGACTAAAGTTCTACTCATAAGTGCCATAAAATATTTTAAATTTGGTGCTAAAATTACCCTAACAAATATTTCTCATAGTTTATTACACAATTTACCAAGGATAAGGCAAAAATCAAGAAAGTAAATAGTTTCTAAGTTCTCGTTTTATTCTTCCTCCCTACACTTAAACTGAATATTGTCCCGAATGTTCCCCGAAAGTATCAAAGTTTTGACATAGAAAGGTAAAATAAAATAGAGAAACTAATACTCCCATGATTAGCTCGGTAGGATATGTCTAGAATCGCGGTTAAATCTTCCTCCAAGAAGAACGAGTAAGAAATAATTGTTGCTTCCATCATGTACTTCATCTTCTTGTCTAATATAACCCGCACACTTATAAGAAAACGAACACGAAACCTCACGTAAAATCGATGGTAAAAACTATATAAAAACAAAACTACACTAGAAAGCAAGTAAGATATAATGCTTGTGAAACGGATGTTTGCAGATTTCTGGAAAATTAAGAATTGGAAATTTTCAAAAATTATAAATTAGACAGAAAATGAAAAATAATCTGGAAACTGTTTATACATTGCCTGACGTCGTCGGGTGTTAATAGGGGTGAAAACGAGCAGGGCTCGAGCCCGGCTCGTTTATATATAAAAAGCTCGAGCTCTTTTCGAGCCTCACATTTTGAGCTCGAGCTCGGCTCGTGAAATTTTTCACAAGCTCGAGCTCGGCTCGTGAAAATTTTCACAAGCTCGAGCTCGGATCGGGCTCGACTAATTTTTACGATGTGTAGAAAAAAACAAGGTTCAAATGGAGCTCGGCTCGTTAACATAAGGCTCGAGCTCGGCTCGTTAACACAAAGCTCGGCTCATTAGCACAAGGCTCGAGCTCGTTAACACGGTTATACGTATAGAAAATATATATATACGTATATGTTTCTAGGGCTCGTTTAGGCTCGCGAACCTAAACAAGCTTTTTGTATAGAGCTCGGGCTCGAGCTCGATTATTAAATGAGCCCAAACTTAGGCTCGAGCTCGGCTCGAGCTTTTTACTGATCCGATCCCTAGCTTTTCACGAGCCGCTCGACTCGTTTCCACCCCTAGGTGTTAATCCTGACATCGTCAGGTTGTCCTGACAGAATGAGTCAGATGTGTTTTCCGAAAAAATTTTGGAAAAATTACTTCTTTAAAGACCTGGAAAAATTTCTGCAAAACATCCATTATGACTCGATACAAGCATTTGACTCTAACAAACACACAAATATATACAATTTCAATTATTGTTAATCTCATGTTCATATTAGTTTTAAAAACACATTTGATATTCCCTACACTTATCTTTTAGCTAGACTCGAGGCATGCCACTACGTCATCTCATGCACGCTTACATGCCCATATCTAAGCCAATCTAATGTTCTTTCATCTTTCTTATAATCATCTCCTAACTCTAGGCATTTTTTTAAAATATCTCTTATTTTTCTCAAGATAATGCCTAAGTCCGTTTTGCTTGTCTCTTTCACTAAGTAATGAAATAGGAGCCATTCGATTACATGGCTCGATATCTTTGTGTTTAAACCTAGGGTGTGTACAGGACATTTGAAGACAAAATCCTTAACTTCATAAGAGAATGTAATTAAACCATCAACCATTTGTTCATTCAACTTAGTCATTCTCTTAAAGGGCTTTCCAAATATCACTTGAGTGAGGCTTCCATCAATGAACTCTCCCAAGTCTTCTAAGACCATGAACTCTACCAAATAAGCAAAACTTCCAACAAACAAGTGTAAATGAGTGACTGCATTAACAACATTGTTCCCTTGATAGGCTAACTCATTTACCTTAATTTTATTGTATAAATTCCTTGAGATTAAGTTTAAAGGTAAGACCGAATTCAAGTAAGCATAAAAATTTCAAATCCTGTTTTACAATGGAATTGCATGTTGAAGGGACTATCTTTCTCAATTCTACATCTAGGATAAAAAACTTGTGAGGGATCTTCTTCCATCTCAACCCTAACTTCATCAATGACTTCCCCGTCATCAAGTGCCTCCCAATCATCAAATTCCACATCGGAATCCGAATCATAAAAAGGACTATTATGGTGCCAATTTATTTTATTTACCACAGGTGATTACAAGTGGTGAGCAGTTCGAAATGGATCCTATCAAATATTTCACATTTCTATGATCATCTCTATTTCGGTATTCGGGAATCCTCCTTAATAGACGAAATATTCCTATTATGTCAATGCCAATTGAATCAATGTTATTAGCTATGAATTCGAACTTTTGGTATTTTCCGTTTCTTCGGATGATATGATGGGTCAATCATTTGCTTCATTGGTTCCAACGGTGGCGGTGCGAATCGCTATTGGGTTAGCCATTTCGTTATTACTTTCCGAGTCCGAGGGACTATTGTTGTAGAATCTATTAATAGCATTCAAGGTTAAACATGACTCCTAGAGAGTTACCAAAATATGAAGTTCTCTTTTCGTTCTCTTCTTTCTATGAGAGATTGGGTGGATTCGCATTCTCAATGGCGGGGATTGGAGTAGGCAGAGTAAAGTTCTTACGGCAAAAAATGTGAATCATGGAAGGTGATGGGATCTACGAAAAATAGCACAAAGAAAGGGGATAGACTACAAGAAAGCTAAAAAAAGAAAAAAAAAAAAGCTCACATGATAGGAATCAAGCGAGTAAACCTAGTCGAGATAGAAACCTAACTAGCTATTCTATTATCCGGCAGCAGCGCCAAAAACTTGATGCGTGGTTCAGGGTCGAAAGACTTCCTTTTCAGCGAGCAAGCTTTAAAACCCACTAGGAAGTTTACCTAATCGTTGCAGTGTAGTATGGGCAAGCCCAGGGTGTTGATCATTCTCTAGGAGAATAGATATGCTAGTAGAGATGTATGACAAAAAGCTGGGGTGAGGAAGATTCTTTTTTATCTTTTTATATTTTGTATGAAAGCGATTAAAATCTCGGGGTTTGAAGAGTGGGGGTTGGTAATTCTACCAATTAAACTACTTAACAAATTAAATTAAAAACTAATAAAACTAATGAAAGGTAAAAGCTATGGATCGATTGAATGTGTTTCTTATGATAATTAAAAACGTGTCCACTTAGATTTTCTTACTCCATAGTTATCTTTTATTGGTCGGTTGAATTGTCACATCGTCATTCTAATTGGTGTATTGTATTTCGTGTTAGTCATAAGGTGGTGCCTAATTCCCCAATTCTATGAATCATAACTCTCCTCTAGAATATCTGGGATGCATGCCAAGCACCAAGTATCTCCCAGATACCTATTATCCTTAAGCTACAACTCACGCAATAAACACTATGATGACCTAAGTGCACTCTCAATCTTTTTGCTATTTAGGACGTTCAAGCTCGCAACATTTAAAGAAGAAGACAGTTTTCCTTACTCTAGCGTCTACCAATTAGAATAAGAGACAACCTAATAATAATCAACAACTATATTTCATTGGATCTAATCAAACATTTAATTAATTTAGTTACGCATGATAGATAAGCAAGAACACAAACAAAAAATTGAGCATAGATGAAACATGGTGATAGATTAGATAAACAAACTTATCTTTAAGTGTAAAAGAGGGTTTGGAACTCTAAAATACTGCCTAAGTTGGACCTCAAACGAACTAGGGTTTGCTCTCCAAAATAGTACACACAAAATACAGAAAATTTGAAGTCTATATATAGATTTTACACTCGTGATGGCGTCGTATTTTGATGACGCCGTCTGATTGCCATCATTAGGGTTTCGTTTTGACCAAGTCATCGTTGGGATGGCATCAGGTATGAAGTAGTGACGCCGTCTGGCTTGCTTATGGACGTCTTCTGGGTAGAATCTTGGTCGTCTAGTGAAGAAGGTAAGGGTGACGCCCTTCAGGATTAAGGCGTGATGCCGTCAAGTGTTAGGACCAAAATAAGTTCTGATCCGTCACTTGAGACTTTTTAGAAGAATATGTGAGTGACGGCGTTGCCCTTGGAGTTGGGACGCCGTCAGGCTTGAGAAAAGGCCTTGTATTCTTGACTTTATCGTTTTCTTCATGTTTTCGCTCCTTTTCGTCCAAATATGATTGATTCCAGCAATTTACTTCCAAAAGACCTAAAATGTGAAGAGGAACGATTTTAAGATGTAACGGATATAAAATGTAACAATTTACGGCTTAAATGACCTCCTAAAAACGTATGTTTTAAATCCTTATCACGTAGCCACTTGTTGAGTTTACGTCAGAGCTGAAGGGATTACGGCGTAACCGTCCTTAAGGTTACGCTGTAACCATCACACCGAGATTTGATATACGAGGATATTTAAGTTACGGCATAACCAAATTATAAGGTTATGCCGTAATATGATTGGGCCTATAAATACAAGCCCTAAATTCTGCACTTGTCATCATTCACTCACCACAAAAAGTCAGAGAATATGAAGTGGGTCCTCAAGGCAAATCTTATTCAACATACAGAGCTACTTCTAAGGGAGAAGTCATACAATATCATCGATAATCTTTAGCGATTCCTATTTCATTACATTTTGATTCATGTCTTCATTCATCATGTTAAACATTGAATTGAGTGTTTGTTTTAATATGATTGTCAAAACACCTTTGGTGCTAGCCTAGTTATGACTCCTTGATTGTTTTGTTTATGTTTTTGCACTTCTGTTATTGTTTCTAGGGTATGCATGCATAGTTCGTTGGTAGCCACCCTTTCTTTGGTAGTTTTTAATTCCGGTTGTATTTGCTTGCTTAGAGAATTGACCAAAGAAACCTAGAAATAGGTTGCAAGGGTTGATAAGAATTGACCAAAGGACTATCAATCCTCTCGTCTTGAATTGACCAAAGGATCACCTTCTAAAAGCGGAACTTAAGAAGTTAGGGATGTGTGTCTAAGATGCTAGCGCCCGGACACACATTGTTTCAAATCTTGCATGTAGGGAAATTAATGACTTAACATAGATTACTAGGAACCTCGTCATCCCAAAAGGGTAATGCCTTTGATTTTGGGTAGGAATCTATGTGTAATAGGCTTAGACGAATTGACCAAAGGAGTCTAGCGAATTTAAACCCCACTTGAAGCGATATGAAGTAATAATTAGAAAACATAGACATAACATGATAGGATGAATAATTAGGTTAGCACACATTCTATTTATTGTTTACAACCTTGTTTCATTTCCGCATTTCATTTCTTGCTTATTAGTTTAATTAATCTTTCAAAATATTAATCTCTTTTAAAACCGTAACACTAGACTTAAATAGGATCCAAAACTACATAGCTCTTGGGAACGACTTCGGTTTTACCACACTCTATACTACGCACGACCGGGTTCACTGCTCGTTAGTGCAATAGGTAGACCTTAGGTAGACGAGACTTTATAAATTTAAATCATGGTCAGAAATCTTGCATCAATCTCGTAGTCAACTAACGCTTGTTTCATCTATAGTGTTTGTTGGCATGCTTTGCCTGCAGAGACATATTCAACTTCGATTGTCGAGATAGCTAATGACATTTGATTCTTAGAAAACCAAGATGTTAAGCAACACCCATAAAGCTGCAAACACCACTTGTACTTTTACGATCAACGTAATCACCTGCATGGTCAGAACCTGCATATACAATAGTTTCTACCCCCACCCCTTTAGGATACCATAATCCTAAATGAGTTGTACCCTTAATATATCTAAAGATTCTTTTAATGACTTCTAGGTGTGAAGTTTTAAGGTCTTTTTGGAACCTAGCACAAAAACATACGCTAAACATGATATCCGGTCGACTAGCCATGATGTAGAGAAGACTACCAATCATGCCACGATATTTGGTGTTGCAACGGATTTACCGTCTTCATCTTTGGTGAGTTTGGTGTCGGAGGACATTGTTGTTCTAATAGGTTTTAAATCTTCTAATCTGAATTTCTTTAACATTTCTTTAATGTATTTGGATTGGTTGAAGAAGATACCATCTTCTAATTGTTTAATTTTGTAGACCAAGAAAGAAACATAATTCTTTTTGAGAAATCATCAGACATATAACACCCTAAGCAATCTAATTACTATATTAGTAAGTATATCAATATATTACAAATAATAGAAAACTCATTTAGTATATATATATATACCTTATGTAATGTGAACACTAACATATCGTAATACACATATATTATATATAGTAAATTATAAATTAATATAAGATATAGATTGTAAGGAGTGTCATCAGTTACACTCTCGTTTAAATTAAAAACAATATTTTCGGTCCTATCAAACTCCAAATCCCTTTATTTTCGAAGCAGTTGTTTCTACACGTCAGTATAAATGTAGGCATTCCTTATCATAATCGAATTCACTACTAAAATCCCTTAACAAAACGATATAAAAAATGAGCGATCTGGGAATTCAACAAATCTGAGTTATTTTCACATAAGGAATTATTTGAAATCTTGGTTGAAATCTTTGGTTCATGTTCGGGTAGCAGTTTTGGTATTGTTTCATTGGAGGGTGTCTTGTACATGAGCGTGGTTTCGTTAGCTAGGGTTCGAGTTCGAGACGATCGAATTACGGTTTTGAGTTTCCGTTAGCAGTAGGTTAGATCGTGACTGGGTTTGTGCCTTGTAGCATAATTTTATTGGGTGTTCGTGTGCGGTTGATTTCGTGTCTCCTCGTCATTCTTTCCAACTAGTCTTTGTTAGCATAAGGTAATTTTTGAACCATAAGTTTATTACGCAAGGTAATCGTTTCTATACGTTAATATGATATATGTTATTATGAAATCATAACAAGAAATCACCAACTGTTAGCATTGTTAATATGATATATGTTATTATGAAGGCTATGTTTGGCGCGCATTATTTTAGAGCTTTTTGGGGCAATGAGCGGTGAGCAATGAGCTTTTTGATTTTTATTGTTCGTTTGGCAAAGGCGGTGAGCTTTGCTATTTTTAAAAATCTCATTTTCAAATGCTTCTTTAAGAAGTGCATGAGTCGGTGGTATGTTTGTTGCTCTGCTCACTCCATCGCTCTGTAACTATTTTACCAAACTCAATTTGAAATCATAACAAGAAATCACCAAGTGTTAGCATTCTTGGTCATGCATATAATACACTAGGTCATATGCGACTTAATATATTACATAAGGACCTAATTGAAACCATGTCTTGGTGTCTTGTATCGTTAATAAAACTATCATTCGAACATATATGATGGAAACTCTTATGTACTTGTCGTGGAGTATTGTAAACAAAAAGAAAGATGTGTAGTCTTGTGGGGGAAACTTTGAGGGTGACCGCGGGAAAAATGGTTGGGTCGTTTGGAGTTTTAAAGGTGTGTCGGGAAAGTCGAGTCGGGAGTTAGTCCATTGGCATGTTTGTTTGGTCGTAAAGGTAAGTGTTTTGGACCGCGAGCGAGCTTGATTTTAAGAAGTTCATATATGGTCTTGTGAAGGGCTATGTTTAAGGGCGATCGCGGGGTAAATGGGTAAATCGTTTTGTAATTTTGAAAGTGTGTCGGGAATATGAGTCAGGGGTTAGCCCTTTGGCACGTTTACTTAGTCGTAGATATTAATATTAGGGACATGAACTAGCATGAACATGGAGCAGAACATGAAGATGGAAAGGCGTGAAAACGTTTTATTCAATTGATAGCATTGAAATCATATGTTATATTTAAGATATTTTCACTTTTAACCCTCATCTTTAGAATATGTCACATGCAAACCTTGGAATTATGTATTGACATATTAAAACCTTAAACTATCATAATGATAATATCAAGTCTTTAAGTTTAATTACTTGTCGCCATAAACCCTGCACTTTGATAAGTTACACTTTAAACCCTAAGTTTGGATTATTTATATTTTAAACCCTGAACCATGATAATTAATTTTATTAGACTATAATTTATTTAATTAGCATTTGTAAAACTAAATTTACTAATTCGGCATATTAGTTACTAAATTTGGAAAGTTACTAAACATGGAAAGAAACTTTATCTATGAAATATGAATAACGATGAACCCTAAAACTATGTAATAACGTCCTAAATATTAAGCGACCATTATTCGTGTAGATTCGCGGAGGAAGGAGTAGCCTTTGTTTTCCTTGTGTATTTCAGGCGATTTGAGGTACAGATATTATGATCTTTCTCTTAAGGTTTCTCATGATCTCTTACGCATCTTTTGATCTTTAGCCATTTTGATTATGAACCTTGAACCATTTGATATGAACCTTTGAATTGAGCCTTTGCCATGAATCTTTGTCATGAACCTTTACTATGAACTTTTGATTGTGAACCTTTGATTATGAACCTGTGATATTATAATGACTTAGACATTTTGCCAAACTTTTAACTTTGCCTTTGACCCTTCAGTTTGATACCCGAGCCATTTTCCCTAGCCATGAAGGTAACATGGCCATGTCATTGATGCACAAATGGCATGACTCTAGGGTGGTGGAGTGATGAACCATCCCGTCCCTTTTTTGTTATATGTTTATGAGCTCAAGATATATGTTTGGCCACTATGATTTCTGCAGAGGCGTATGGATGTATCCTAGATTTGTTTTGTATCTGATCTGATATGACATGATTGATTTATCTGGTGACAGATGCTTGTGTGCAATACACGTCTTTCACATTCTGGGAGCTAGCTACTCCAAGGTTACTTATGATATGATATGATTTGATTTGTTTCTGTGCTCGTGGTATATTTCTGACAACCTTTACACTTTTGATACACCTATATTATACCTTATATTATTCCACAATGCACCATATTCTGTATTTCTCATCTTTAGTTTTCCGTTGATTACCCATTCATTCAGTATCCTTATGTGATTCATCCGACTACCATTCCAGTTCATTTGATTTGTCATACTCTCATTTCATTTTGGTTGACTACCATGCTTATACTTTAGATTACCACCTCATCCGTTTACTCTGGTATTATATGATTTATGTGACTACCTGTTTACCCTGCTATTATATGATTAATATGTGACTATCTGTTTACCATGCTATTATGTGACTAATTGATTCACCCGTTTGCCATACTAGTATGTAATTATTTGACTCATCCGTTTACCATGTATATCTCGTTTAGTTATTTTGTGGGCTATGATTATCATTTAGCATTCCTATTTTCTATTTGTGACTACTATTCTTGTACTTTTGGTTGGTATTTTTCCGTTGCTTTCAATATTGTTTTGGCTTAGTAATTGATGTTTACATGACTTGTTGATCTGCCATGTTTACACTTCTGTTCATGCTACTGATTGATGAAGGAATATGGTTCAACTTATGTTATCTGTCTAGTTGACTTGTTTAGTTTGCCATGCTATGTTCTTGTTTAGTTAATTCATTCAATTATGATGTTCGTTTGGTGTTCCTACCGATACATGTGACTATCATGCTTATACCTTTATTAGTATTTCCACTGGTTATGATACTTGTTACATTTATTAACTATGGGTTATCGACTTATGTGATTGTCATGCTTACATTCAATTTAGTTGCTCAAAATGCCTTATAGAATTCAATACCTTATATGTATTTTGACTAACTGATTTATTTGTGTTGCCATATTTATATTTAGTTGATCTGTTGTCGATATACTTGTACAATTGTTTGGTTACTTGTTGTTTATGATACTCTTTATTAACCCCTATTTGTTTATGTATGGTATCTCGTATGTTTGGTTATTTATATGTGCTTATATCTATTCACGATGCATTTGCTTTGCTTTGGTCTTCTTTGATTTTTGTTCCTTCGGATATCATTAATATTGTGTTCTATAGGTTCCTCATTGACTCATAGACTCATTGTGCTCATTCGTTATGACTTTGTTACCGGTCTCCTTGTTTCATTTTGTATTTCGATTTTGTTTAGCTTTTGTTTTGTTATATCATTCATTGGGCTTTTAAGCTCGGTAGCATTTCTTTTCCATGCGATGGTGCCAAGTGGGATCTTTGGGCTTTGATGGTGAGAGTAGGAGCATTTGGTGAACGACCCTAGTTTCCTTATCTTATTGGACTCTGTGGAAAACTAGAAGGGGGTTGAATAGTTTTTAGATTTTAAGTTAGTTTCTAAAAACTTTAGATTCAATGTTATGTGAAATCGTATGAATGAAGATAAAGTATAGATCTAAGAGTAATGAAAGTAAATAAAGTAAAGCAAAGGATAGAAATGACACAACCGATTTATAGTGGTTCGGCTACAATGACACCTTCCTTGCTCCTACTCCACCCCCGAGGTCACCTACTCGAGTTCAAGCACTATGTCAACAAACTCCTTCAACTTGGCGGAGAAGCCTTCAGCGTTGCTTACACCTTTTTTGGTACAAAGCTAAATCCGAGTCCGTAACACGGAGGACCAAACCAACACAACTATTACACAACAACTATGTGAAATATCAAGTACAAGATCTTTGCTCTGAATCTTGTGGAGAAACAAATCAATCAAGGACCCACGCTTGGATGACTTGTAGTAAGCTCGTGATCTTGCCTTAGAAGGACCTATATGAGAATCACAATAGAAGAAGAAGAACAACTCTCTAGATCAAGTGATCTTTTGTTAGAAGAGAGTAAGACTATACGAGAGAGTTAGTAAGAAGAGGTGAAGAAATGAAGGAATGACTCTCTATTTATAGGCAAAATCTTGCATCGCTCCACGGATCCTCACTTAAGGATCCGTCTAGTGTAATGTTAGGGATCCGTGGGGCGCTCCTCTTTGCCCATGGGTTTTTGGTTATGGATCATGGGTCATGGGTTGGTCCATGGGTATTTCATTAGATACAATGTATCTAATAGATGCAATGCATCTAGTCAAATGGATATGGGTCAATATCATGGGTTATGGATATGCTCCATGGGTTGTGACTTTTACCCATCATAATAAACTATTACAACAAATGATTTATTACAACAATTTGTATTAAATGACTATATAAAATGCTTTACAAAATAACATGTATCCTTATAATTTTACTTATGATAACATTATATTTGTTATCAACAAAACACAAGAGATAGCTCAATATTAATAAACGTTTTATGGTTTATTTGTATTAATGACTCTTTTGAAGATCATTGTTTTGATATTACATTTTTGACATATTGGATTTTATATTTTTCCTTGTAAGTCATTCTTTTATATGACTTGGTATTTTATTTTATAAGACTTTCGCTTGCAAAATTTTATTAGTATGTTACGATATGACTCCATAATGTGACATTCGGACCCTTGTCGAGTTGGGGTGTTACAATTGTGGTATCCGAGCCAAGGTTTCGTCTGTTGACCTTAGGATTGACTGTGAGAACTTGGGTGACATTAGGCTTCCGTCTGTTTTGATCTTTTCCGATTCTTTTGATTTTCGTTTAGATTTGATTTCAATATTCTTTTGTCTTCACCGATTTGATCTTCCTGGTTCCACATTTTATTTTGCCTCTTTGTCTTGTGGTTTGTTTGTCGATCGTTTAGATGGTGACCGCCGTGGAATCAAGGATGGTGATTCGGATCCTCGCTTTGCTACATTAGTTGTTGAGTTAGAGATGTTCGTGAAGAAGCCATCCGTTTAGTACAACCGCCGCTTGATTAGGTTGAAACACGATTGCTCGTGTCAAGAAGATCGTTGGAGTATTACTGACTTTGGAACATCAAGATCTTTCTTTGGAAAGAGCTGGACAAAACAACAAGAGGAGCAAAGACGAAGACCAGTTCAACGGTAGGTACTCGGAAGGTGTACAAGCATAATAACTATGACCGGCATATTGCGATATGTGGAGAAACTACAACCGGGAGTTCATGCGTATTGGTGGTCGTGATTAAGCCATACTACTAGGTCGTCCTATCGGAGAAGAGATCTTGAGGAGATTTCATTTGCTCTGTGGTTGGTGGGGCATCGGCCCATGAATATCTTGAGAATGGTGGAAGATAGAGTTACCGTGATTCGTTGTTCCTCCCATTTGTTTCATCACGCATTTTGAGATAGTTTGATAATTCGTTATGTGATTTTGATCGTTAGTGCTTTTCTTGATTCGTTCAAAACTTAGTTTAAATTGTGAAGTTTACTGGTTTAGCATTTTCGTGTTATTTCAACCATTATCACACCTTGTTTTGTTTAGACTATCATCTGTTTTGTTTATGTGATTCTATCGGCAAAATCATATTTACGATGTTTTGGCTTTGTTTGTGAGCCTAAGACTGTTTTGGATTGTCGAAATGAGTCGCGAGGAACCTCCTCAAGTAAGTCGACTACCTTCATTCTTTCCGTGAATTGGTAAGTTTTCGTTTAGTCTTTTGAATTTTTTGAGTTTGATTTGATGAACCGCTTGTTGCCAATATGTGAATCGAATTGACTTGGTATTAGAATATTAGTTGTCACGACTCAAAATAGAATATGATGGCAATAAAGACATGTTTATATGATGCAAGTATTATGGCGCGACCAACGTGATAATACCAAGATCATATGACTTGAACTTATTGGGATCTCACGATGTCTTGAGAAGTTCATGGGTTTACTCGTTTGATGAATTAGAAATTTATCCGTGATTCATGGCCTTACGTTATTCTCATCGCGAGTCTCCTACCCATTCAATTTCGCATTTTGATACGTTTTGATGTTCCGATATGTGCTCAATCGATCGTCGGTGTGAATATGTTAACCATCTCTTAATGAAACTCATGATATGTTTGATAATTCGATCTGTGCTTCTCGGGTTATTAGCCGTTCCTTGATCATTGAGAATCTAGTTTGAGTTGATGAACTTTTCCTATCGTTTAGCACTACCTCCGTATTTGCCTCGTGTGTATATGTTCCATGTACCTCTTTGTGAGATTACTACTATCATCTATTATGTATTTGTTTCATACCCGTTGGATCGAATTTGTTATGATTTATAAAACCATTCCGTTTGCGAAGATTCTTTTGGAAGAACCTCTCCAGCGTAAGGCTATTTATTGTCATCTCTTTCCGCGAATTGGTGCGTCTCGTCTAACCTGCAACTTCAATTTCGAGGACAAAATTTTCTTTTTGAGGGAAGAATTATAACACCCTAAACAATCTAATTACTATATTAGTAAGTATATAAATATATTACAAATAATAGAAAACTCATTTAGTATATATATATATATATATATGTATATATATATATATATATATATATATATATATATATATATATATATATATATATATATATATATATATATATATATATATATATATATATATATATATATATATATATATATATATATATATATATATATATATATATATATATATATATATATATATATATAGTAAATTATAAATTAATATATGATATAGATGGAAAGGAGTGTCATCGATTAAACTCTCATTTAAATTAAAAACAATATTTTTGTAAGATATATGATTTCACAAACACATCAAACCAATAACATATGGGGCGTTTACAAGTTTTAAAGAGAAAAGTTCTAGAGAGAAAGGGAAGAAAGTTGGGAACTATGTGAAACAAAGAAAAATGGTATTGAGCTCAACCCTCTACCTTGGGAGGTAGAGGTATTTATAGTTTTCTTACAAGACTCGCCACCTATGTCTTTGTGGATCGGGCATACAAGGGTAAAGACCCGTCAGTCCTCCACGGTGTTGCTTAACTAAATACTAACTAATATAAAATGACTACGACTCGAGCTTTCTAACGATTACATATACTTGAGGTGACCGACACTTTAATGATGGATTTTCTAAATCCTAACAATCTCCCTAAGGAGGTCACCTCAAATTACACATAATACAAACAGTATTACATTAAGATTGTTCTTGGATTCTTGTTTAAGTTCTTTGCTCTATAGCCCGTACTCATTGATTCTTCATGTTTTCCATGTTTGGATAATTCAAGTGGAGGTCTTTAAGCGATCCACGTGATGATGAGTTTGAGCCGACTTTGAGATCATCGACTTGCATAAATCTCGACTCTTCCATTGTAGTGTTGACATTATGTGATGTTGTGACGATGACCGACATGCTCACATTACGGATCATGATTTCTTTTCATCGTAGTAGCGTGCTTTAGTTGATTCATGATATTTGCGTAAGCGAAGCATGGAGTGAGAATATCGAGTCATTGATGCACTAATCGTGATTTCTTTTGAAATGAATGTGATGTGTGAGCATGCGGCTATGGATTGACCTCTCCATTCTAATCATTTATGGCGTTGGGTGTACACATACAACGACTAGCAATAAAGCGCACAAAGTTTCTTTGATCACTTTCGTTGAATTGAGGTACACGCCCACGGTTCCCCATTGATCAAGACAAGTACTTCCTGTGATCGGTATAATTCAAGAATCTCCTTGATGTGGTTTCACAGTTGCTCTAGTTGTTCTCAAACCGAACGTCTCAAAGAAGACAACACGAGTAAGTGAACCGGTAATTTGAGATTCACCGATTGATGAAAAGAGATTTGAAAAACAATGGTGTCTTGCTCAAAATAAAGTGTTTTGCAATACAACGGAGGTTTTAAGGAAAATCAATTATCAATCATAAACACCTTTATTTTGAAATATTAATACACGATCGATGTGCTAGAGAAAAATTTTTAAGCACAACGACCGGTTTTCAAAGGTATCCGTCAATCCATAACTTTGAACCAGATTTATTCATAAGTTTGAATCGCTCCATTGTTTCATTCGGTTGTCACATGGTTGATCTATTGGATAGATCTCACATGCCACCTACCAAGAGCTTGTTAGATGTTGGCTCTAGAAGGCTTTCCATCTTCATTGTGAATATGTTTGCATATCACTCGGATGTTCTGCAATACCACAAGGATAATCGAAGGACTCTAAAAATATATTCTCTCTTTCCACATTGTGTGAAGCAGAGAGTCTTCATTGATTGTGTCCTTAATGAGATTTATTGATGATCTCGTGGCTCTAGACTCAATTGTGCACATGTAGTTCCTATGCCGGAGACTAGGAGAAAGTCTCCTTCTTCAATATCAACCATCTTTAAGAGAAAGTCGATAGATAATGTAGGTTCCCACAATGAGAATGAAACAAGTCCTTTTAAGAGGAACTTGAGTAGCTTGAAATATGTAGTGCGATTGCATTCTTGGGTCCATGACGTCTTGTCTTCAATACCGCGTTACCTTGGTAACCACCAAGAGCATATGAATTGAACCGGTTTACTGCCCTAAGGTTTAAAAATGGAGGTTATTTATTTTCACCCTTTATCATTCATTTCTTTTCATTCTTCAACCTTGATGCTTACCGAGATTTCATAACTAGAACCTTGTTGGGTTTGTTCGATTCTAGCTCTATCTCGATCCGCACTCTTCCCATATCTCACATTTCTCCTTTTTCATCATACCTAAGGACTCTACACAATCTAGTGGATTGTCCTCGGTAGATCCTCAGCTCTGGCGGGATCGTGGGAACGAATACCTAACCTAACCATCATTATATCACCATACACAAAGTAAATTTGGTCGGTCATTTTGGTATTGTTCATCAGCCATTGAAACCAATTGAAAACCATTTGAAAAACAATCCAAGTACTTGTGATATATTATCAAAGCATTTTGTACTTGAATCGTTTTTGATATTTTAGAAAACGGCTCCCCCTCAACATATGCATCGTATATTTGAAATCAGTTTGACACATGGAGGCAAGAGGAATAATTCACTTCTTTGATAAATTATTTTCTAAAAATATCGACATCACTTTCCCGATCAACATCGTGTTTCACATACGAGTTAAAGATATTTTCGGAAAGAATGTGGTTTTCAAAATTTGCTCCCTCATATGTGCATCCGATTTTGAAATTGTTTAGCATGTATTAGGGAAAAGCACACTTAGAGACAAATCAATCACGTTTAATCCATTTTGGTTTGATGTAGATGCTCCCCCTTAACATGTGCATGGAAAATTTGAAATCGTTTGGCAAATGTAGGGAAGGGAGCATGTTAATCACGTATTAAACCATTTTTCGAATTATCAATTTAAATCCAATTTAAATCACAAATTCTCCTCCGATCACAATTTTCAAATCCTTTGAGATTTGTGATCTCTATTGATTTAAATTAAATTTTAAGAACTTTTGAGGAGAATTGTGACTTGCTTTTGAAAACATTTTAACCGATAAGGATCGGACTTTGAGACTTTAAACTCCATTGATCAATTATGCATAGATATCTATTGAAAACATAACATTAGCCAAGGACTTGAACCACTTGTATAAAACATTGTTCATTTTGATTATCCAAAAGTAGACCTTGCTCGTTTAAGTGGCAATTGTTTGAAAAAAAATACTCTTTTTGATTCGATTGAAATCATTCTCCCCCTCAATCAATGACATAAGTTGTTGATTGAGAGATAGAGATTTTGACAGATGATAAGCCCAGATGATTTTTCAAAAACTAGAGTCTGAGGTATTTTCAAAGCAATTTTGTTTTCATTAGATGACAAATATTTTTCAGAAGAATCATTAGACGGAAAAATATTTGGAAGAAAACATTTGTCTTTTGGTGACAAACATTTGTTTTAAGAATCGAGCATGAGATTTGAAAAATAAGATTAAGCATGGCTCTGTTCTTTCTTTTTAAAACAGGTTCTTGCTTGAAATGACAATAAACCACCATTTTTCTCCGTCTCATTTTTTTTTTTTTTTTTTTTTTTTTTAGCAATTTATGTACATTCAAGAACATCTAAAACCCGTGACATTCTTTGAAAGTCAACACAAAGTCCATGCAGATGATATCGAATTAAGAAAAACATGACAAAATAACAATATTTTTGGGATTTTTAAGATTTTCTAATTTTTATGAATTTTGAAAATTTTATATTTTCTATTTTCTTTGTGGGTTTTAAAATTTTGTATTTTGCTTTTGAAAAAATATATACAAGAGATAGATGAAGAAAACCATTTACTCCTCGTCTTCCTCTTGAAGGCGTTTGAGTGTTTCGGTTGAAGACTCTTTAGATCAAGTCGTGGAAGGATAAACTCAAAGCGTTCTCTTGAAGAGCTTTGGTGAAGATGTCGCTAACGGTATTGAGTCCTCAAAATAGAGTTCTACCACACATTATTCCACTTGTTCTCGAATTAAATGATGTCGAATGTCGATGTGCTTTGCCTTGAATGTTGAGCGTTTTTAGCAAGCGAGCAATGGCCCTTTTGTTATCACAATACGTAGGTATTTTATTGAATTAAAAGCCATAGTCGATAATTGGGATCTCATCCATAGGATTTGAGCACAACAAGATGACATGGCTATGTATTCTACCCAGATGATATAGAAGTACTCATTGTTTCTTTAAAGACCACTCACAAGCTTATCACCCAAATGAGCACCTCAGGGCGTACTTGACGTGTATCTTGACATCCCGCATGGTCGGCATCTGCATAGGTCGTTAGTGACATACCGGTGTCCTTGGTACCAAAGTCCCATGTTGATGGTTCCTTGGAGATACCGAAAGACCCGTTTAACCGCTTCAAGGTGGTTTTGGTAGGATTAGCACGGTATCTAGCACACATGCATACAACGAGCGTAATATCGGGTCTCATCGGTTGTGAGGTACATCAGGGATCCAATCATACTTGATATTTCGTTTGATCTACCATGATCCCCGAGTGGTCCTCATCCGGTTTGGTACGCTCCACCATGGGAGTGTCAATCGGTGTCACATGTGTCAAAATCAAATTTCTTTAAAATTTCATTAGCATATTTAGATTGATTGATAAAATGCTCCGGACTTTGTGAAATTTGTAATCCCAAGAAAATGACATTTGTCCATCATTGACATTTGAAATTTGGGCCCATCTCCTTAGAAAAATGGTCGCATTCATTGGGGTCGATTGAGGCAAAATAATATCATCAACATAGATTTGAATGTGAATTAAATGTTTGCCTGACTTTACGGTGAACAATGTCGGATCAACTACTCCTTTCTTCTGAATCCAAGAGATAGAAGAAAATTTGATAGTGTATCATACCATGCCATTGGAGCTTGCTTCAGCCGTAAAGAGCCTTGGCGATAGACATGAGTAGGATGCTCGATTCACAAAACCTTTCGGTTGGGCGGCGATATCGACTTCTTTAAGATCTCCGTTAAGACAAGCCGTCTTTACATCCATCGATGAACTATCATATTCTTACTTGCATCATTATCCAAGAAGATTCGATTTCCTCGATGCGTGCAATGCTGAGCAAATGATTCTTCAAAGTCAATACCTTCCTCGACGGTATCCTTTTGCAACCAATCGAGCCTTGTTCTTTAACACATCACTATGCTCATCAAGTTTTACTTTGAAGATCTACTTTAGAGCAATGATCATACTTGCAGTCATGTGCGGTACTAATTCCGTACATCTAGTCAATCAAACTCATGAATTTCTTCTTGCATGGCATTGAACCAAATTGTCTTCATTCATGGCGGTTTAACGTCTTTGGTTCGATCTTAGAGAGTACGGAGTTGAAGAAGCACCATAAGGCATCGGTTGCAAGTTGTTTACGAGTGGACACCGGACGAGAAAGGTTTCAATGATGTTGTCCAATGGATGATCATGTGTCCATTTTCTAAGGTGTTCATGTGGTTGTTGTTGAGGAACCTGAAGTAGCGTAGTCGTTTTCTCCCGATGAAGATGGTTACGATGATGATTCGAGAGCAAATATGTTCTCAAAGGGAGCATCTTCGTGAGTAGCAAAGGGATTTTCTCCATCATAGGTGTCGAAACAATTCCATGATGTACACTCAATGATTGAGGATTTATTGATGAGACAGAGTGATCGACAGCAGCGCTTCTTGACTTAATGACATAGGCGAAGGGTTATCTACGGCGACAGATAGGAGCAGCCTACTGTTGATGGATTTGATGGATCATTAGCAATTGGCTCATAGTGTTCATCAAACATTGGATCAAATAATTTCTTGAAATCATCTTGACGGTGGTACATATGGAGTTCTTGGTGAGGATTGTATACAAGAGTAGGCTGATGGGACTACTTGATGAAGGTTATGATGCGGTCCGTAACTGGGTTGTCCCGGAGCCATTTGACCGTCGACTCATCGAACGTAACGTGAATTGTTTCCATGATATTTGGGTTCTTTTGTTGTAGATTCAAGTATCCTTTTCTCGCTTGGTGCATATCCTACAAATACTCCAATGTCCGCTTTAGCTTTAAGTTTTCCTAAGTCTTGACCCTCATTAGTTGGATAACACAAAGCACCAAACACACGAAGGAATGAAAGATTAGGTTTTCGATTGTGGACAAGTTCATATGGAGTTTTTCCATGAGATGTGTGAATTAGGATCGATTTTGAGTGTAGCATGCGGTGGCAATGGCTTCATTTCGTAGAAACATTGGAACCTTTGAAATCAAATCGGCATTGTTCTTGCGGCTTCCACAAGAGTTCGATTTCGTCTTCAACTACACCGTTCTCGTTGAGGAGTTCGTGGAACACTTCTTTGATGACCCATTCCAACACTTTCATAAAACTCACTAAGTTCTTTATTAACAAACTCGGTTCCATTATCTGTTCGGATGATTCTCGGCAGTTTTGTTAAGTCGAACCGCAATTGTTTGATGAGTTTAATGATGATATCCGGAGTTTCATCATTTGTCCTTAAGAACTTAACCCAAGTAAATTGAGAGTAATCATCAATCACAACTAACACATATTTCTTCCGTAAATATTACGCACTCTCATGGGTCCACATAAATCCATGTGAATGGTATGAAGAACTTCCATAACCGAGTTTGTAGGTTTGGGTTTGTGGGCATACTTCTTGCTTTTCTCTCAATTGGCATCTTGAACAAAGATGATCCTTTTCATACTCTAGTCTAGGTAAGCCTATTACTAAGTCCTTTCGGAAAGATCATTTATGGTACAAGTTCAAGTGATTGAGACAGCGATGCCATAACCATGACTTTGTTTTGAAGCCTTTGACAACAAGCAAATTGGAGAAGACTTCATCATATCTTCGATAGAGATGGTGTATAGGTTTGAACCACGTGTTCCTCTTAAAAGTTACGCACCATCAAGTTCTCTAACGAAACAAGTATGTTTTAAAGGCCACTTCTAGATCGAATCATAGAATTGACCGACATAGAATACGTTATGACCAAGACCTTCAACATAATATACCACGGAGATTACACTATCACCAACAACATAGTCTCCATAACCCATAATTACACCAAAATGATCATTCCCAAATCTAATAGTCCCGATGAATTTACTCACGAAGTTCATGAGCGTGACCGTCTCGATCATATGCTTGGAACAAATGAGTCCAGTACCACAAAACGATTTGAGCGATCTGCGGTTGAACACATACAAGAATGGATAACTGGATAATTAGGATCCCCATGCAAGAATGGGTTCCACTTGGTTAGTAACAGTGATTGGAACATCCACATCAGAAGCAGAAGCAATGAATTCATTAGGGACAGATGTTGTGCTAGTGTGTGAATTAGACCTATTCAAAGTATGTTCACTTCTTAAAGGAATAATTCTACCAGTAGGCATCCATTTCCTAATGGGCATTGGTCTAGATAATCTAGGGCATAACTCATTAAGATTAAATTTGCGTCCAGTAGGTATCCACTGATAACCTACATTACTGAGTTTTCTTCCTGTGGGTTTCCACTGTTTTCTACCATTCTTCCGCCTTTGCTTTCTAGCCTTCTTAGCTTGAATTTTGGCATTAACAGTTTTAACTGGGTATTTAACAACATTAATCAAACCATTCACACCACATTCATGATTAGTAACAGAAATCAAGCACTCATCATTACATGTTTTGTCAAAAGTAGCAGAATTCGAATTAATTACAGTACGCTTATAGCTAATACTAGAATCAACATGATTCATTTTATTCAACTCAAACTTAAAGTTCCTAGGGTGGTCTTCTACTTTCTTCAACTGATGATTCCTAGCTTGCAGGTCCTATCATTCTTTGTGTTGCCTTGAGGCTTTGACACCTTGCTTTGGTGTCACTTTTACTCTGTAGAGAATGGGAACATTAGTTGGTATTGCTACTTTTGCTTTTCGGGTTTAGAAGTCTTGGGATCTGAACTACTTGAAGGCACATTGAAGCTTACATGCTTAACTTTAGGCATAGAACAAGGCATCACGACTTTATCTTTCTCATAAGGATTTAGGGCATGTTGCTCTTAAACATTCTAACGCCTCCGAGATCGTTTGGCTGAATGCAAACAAACCTAATTTCTCTATCAAGTGGCTTATTTATGAAATCCTCTTCTACAATCTCACGAGACATTTTAAACTATCCTTAAGGTGGCGAAATAGTTATGAAATACAAGTTCGTTATTCCTAAGATGAGGAGGAATGTATTTAATAATCCAATATATTTAGAGTCTGCAGATGACTTTGATGCAACATTCTCATTAAAGACAAGTGGCATTTTCCCTTTTCCTGTTTCTTGATTCTCAATTTCTTTTTGTAAAGAAGTTATTTTTCGTTGTTTTTGTCACGGTGACTTTCATTGAATCATATAACTCTTTAAAGTGTAGTTTAACCTTTTCATTTTCTTCTAGAAAACACTCATTTTCCTTTTGTAAAACATTAACGAGGTTTTGAAGATGAAAATTTTGAGAAGATTGAGAATCTAAAGGTGGAGGCATTTGGGAGCCATTTCTTTCGCCTTCAATTGTGAGATTTGGGCTCTCAATTTTCGATCGTGTTACAATGAGCTTGAATTTGTTCATCACGTTTGTTTATTTCAAAAACTGCATCAAATTCAGGAGCATCTGAGGATGTCTTGATATTTGAGGTTTTAACATTTTCTTTGAGATGTTGATATTTTAATTGCAAAGCAAAATGTTCAACTTCCAATTTAGAAAAATGTTTGACCAAGTTATCATGATCATCCTGTTCAATTTTATCATGCATTTTTGAATTTGTTGTTTCAAGCTCAATGACACGATCATGGGAAACTTTCAAAGCAACAGATAATTCATGAAATTGAGAAGCAGTAATAGAGTGCTTAGTAACAGTATAAAACACATCTTGAGCCACACAACTCAATACTAAGTTCTCATTTAAGATATGCAGATTTTTCCTTTCAATTTCATTATATTTGTGTTCCCGTTCATAGTCATTGACCTCAACCATCATTGCATCAAATTCCTTTTCTATTTCTTTAATATCCGAGTTTATTCCTTTTTGAAGACTTTCAAATTGACCTTTTAATTGTTTAAAGAAAGGCATGACCTCAGTTAAATAGCATTCTTTAGTTTGCTCAAAACCCCTTTCCCCTTCAGTTATCCCAGTTGGTGTGATCCTTTTCTTACATGTCTTCTCAAAATCAACAAATAGTTGATAAACAACATATAGACTGATTAAGGTCTTGCTCTTAGTGGGAATAGATCTAGGAACTAAATGCATGGGTGTATTAGGAGGATACACGATTCTTTCGGAGGCATTTTCCTAAGGGGTGTTCGTTTAACAAGTGCATTAGCTTTTGCATATCTATGTCCTTTTTCCCAAAACTTGTTCAGGGTTAATAGTGTTTGAGGCTTAAATCTCCGGAAATCCAATTTTCTTTAGTGTAATCATGGGGATTGAGCGTTATGTTTTGCTTTTACACTCGGGATCTTTTAGCTTCATATTCGGTTTTTCCTAGTGACTTCATCTAATTGCCTATCGTCCTCGATTACACTCGGTAGAACTAGGTTTACGCCTAGGCTTAAGGATTTCCTTACCATCATATATTACCTTACGAGCCTGCAGCCACTTTACCATATTCGTGATTGGGTTCCTTCGAGGGAATGCTATGCTTATCGAGAACTCTATGCTTAGTGATCATGTGAGCAGTCTAAATGGTATTCCTTATGCGTACAACTTATTTTCAAGCTTGTTTTCAAAGTTTTTAGATTGGAAAAGTCATTCAAAAGTTTTGATTCCTTAGCATTAAATTCTTGTTTAAGCACTTTAACATTATCTTGGAGTTCTTGTTTTTGCTTAACGCTTTAGAAAGCTTTTCTTGTAAGGAGTTTAACCCTTGTTTTAACACTTCTTATCTAAAATTACTTTTTCTAATAATTGTGCGCATTTGGTCATCCATTTCACGCTCACGGGTGGTTAACTCAAACTTAGCGTTGTTCATAAATTGCAACTTGTTCTTTATAGGTATTCGATTCGAGATATAAGAATCATCGGGGCACATGGAGTGTATTCATCAAAAACAAGGTCATCATTGATGCAGAGGATGCATCACTTGGTACAATCTCACTTTCACTTTGTATCACATATTGATCATATGGGACGATTATTACTATTACCTATATTGTCCATATCGATTCATTAGTTACATGTGATTGTACTTTATGATGCATCTCTTGCTCATCAACTTCATCGTATAGTTTTAATACCTCAGAGATGATAGATTCTTTGGAAGGACCAGCCTGATGTGGTGATGAAACCATTGGAGAGACCATTGGTGAAATGCTAGCCATGAAGATGGTTTGGGCAGTTGGTTCATCATCAACATCTGAGTCATATGCATCACAATCAGCTACTTGAAATGCATTAGGATGATTCTGACCCATGTCTTGCACTGGCTGTTCATCCACATCAGCATCATAGGTCTTGGCATTTCCTCGGACAGAAAGCAAAGAATTCCTCTTCATCCAAAACGCCCATTATCCCGAGCTTATACCAAAGAACATCTTGTCCTTGAAGTACTACGAATTTTGAGGGTGTTTTGGAGATGCGTTCCTTGCAATGTGTCCATCACCACCACAGCTTGTAGCACTTGATTGGCTTTACTTGTCCTTGATTGGCATTCCTTCCACGATTCGATTAGCCACATACCTCCACCAACTCCACCTCTTCCCTGCTCATACCGCCTTCCTTGAGCGGTTGTACCATAACCTTTCCATCTCGACAATAGCATGATTGTGAAGATTGGATGCGATTCTGATTTCATTGTTAGTGTGAAGATTGTTAGTATGTGGAGTAAGGGTCAAGTTTTGTTTAACCATAAGAGCCGCTTGATTGATGAAGTGTTCAATGACCGCATCAAGATCGTGTTGTTTGAACCTCGATCGGGAATGAGTTTGTGATTACCGCTTCAGAGGTATGACTTGTGAAGCTTTGGTGGTAATCCCAACATTGGTGTAGAATGTTGTTGAATCATTTGATGAGCTTGCTTCTCCTGTTTAGATTTGAACTGTTCAAGAATCATTCATTCAAACATAGCATGTCTCTCATTCTGAGCGGTGAAGGCATATAGTTGCTCATAGTTGGTATTCTTTAATCCTTTGGTTAGCTTCACGAGGTGACAAATTTGTGCCATTCGGATTCATGTTGTTCACAAACTTTGAGTTCAATGAATATTTGGCATTGTCATTTGATATTCCTCATGTCATTCACAAGCTTGTGGAATCTCACGTAATATTCATAGACACTTTCTTCGGTTTCATCTTAAAGTGCTCAAATTCATCATACTGAGTTGTGATTCTCTGCCTTCCTTAGTTAATTGAACACGAGAGAAGCATCTTGACATTATCCCAAACCGCCTTGGCTTCAAGTGTTGTGATTGATCAACTTGTAGATGTCTTTTGGAAGACCTCAAGTATAATGTTTGAAGCCCCGATATCAGATCGTATCTCTCTTTTCCTTATCACCGAGCTCATCATACGTCTTTGGTCCGTCCAATCCTAAGATCAATGTTCCATCCGCAGCAGCTTTCAAGTATGTCTCTTGTAGTCTCAATCGATAAGGTCCTTCATCAATTGATTTGAGAATGTTGACCCCATTTTCCTTTCCCAAACAAGACAACCTAATTCGCTGAGCCCATGAGTCATAATCGGCCTGGTCGAGCATAGGGTGGGCGAGTATCGATCCAATGTGAACGCCCTTAGCTACAGAGAAACTATAGTAGGTATGTTGTTAGACATGATTACAAGTTCTACGGATTTACTATTCTTTGATTAAACCGGAAATTGATTCTTTCACGGGATTTTACTAAACCAAAGAACAACCATAAAAATGTAGCGAAGAAGTGACAAGTCTCAATAGACAAGTAGCTAAGGATCAACTCGCTTTGGTATCAACTCGCTAAACAATCAACTCGCTTAAAGACAAGTCGCTTAAAACTCAAGTCGCTTAAAGAAACAACTCGCTTAAACCTAAGTCGCTTAATGATCTGGTTTTTTGTGAGTGGTGAAAATAAACACAATATCAATATATCAAATTATCCAGTAAAACCGACAAATTAACCTTTTAGGAAAGGGTTAACGTGCAAAGCTCACGAATGTGAATAAGTGATACCGGAAAGTGATTTCCGGGTCGTGTCCCAACGAGGTGTGAAATTGACGGTGTCGTTGAGTTTCGTGATTAGGACTTGAATTGGTTAAGCGAAGTTGGATTTTTGATTACGTTATTCTACAAAATAAAGAACATGAATGTAAATAAAGCACGTAAAACAAGGTAAATAACTAAATTAACTACTTCTAAGACTAAGAAACAATAAAACGAAGCTAAATTACATCCTAGAATGCTAAAACACAAAAACGCGAAAACCCGAGCTAATCCCGAGCCTCGAAAGTGAAAATTATGCAATTTAAGTCCTACGAGTGCAAAACTAATTTTCCTACATTCTAAATGACTAAAAATAATTTTAGAAAAAAAGCTAGGTATTTTTTGGACTTTTATTTTATTTATTACGAATTAAAAGCGAAAATGTAAAAAACTAATTATAAAAATACTAAAACTATTTGGAAAATTATGAAATTTTTATGAAAATATTTTATGCTACACCTAATCTAGGAAAAATGCGAAATTGGAAAAAGCTAAAGAGATTAAGCTAAATAAAAGCAAAGTGCTTTAATAAGCTAAAATGAATAAATGAAAAAAACATTTAAATGAATTGTGTCCGCAAGAAAATACAAGAGAAGGTACTTAGATCGGTTGGTTGTCTTTGGTTGTGCGTAGGCGTGACAAAGGTGCGAGGAGGTCATGAGTTCGATTCTGTCCTCCACGTTTTGGCTTCTTATTTGTTTTTTTGATTTCTCGCTTTTGCAATTCAAACAAGACAACAAGTTAAGCTATTTTGGCAAAATTCAAACTTTGAAGACTTGAAAAGCGTGACGACTTATTCAGCAGATTTGTACACAAAATATGAATGGGGTTTTTTGGATTAGATAAAACTAAGGGATGGTTTGGTTTTCTAAAGAAACGCTAAAGGAAACAAAAGGCTACTAAAAGCTTACATTAAGCTATATTAACATTGTTTAAACTAAAATAAGCAACTAACATTCAAAAGCAATAACCAAAAAGGAAAGAAGCGATTGGCATATAAAGGAAATCTACACTACTTAAAACTTACAATAAGCATTAAAACTTCCTAACAAGAACTAAATAAGCTAAACATACTCTATTCTACTCAAAATCTCCTATGGATCCTAAAACTCGAATAAGCACTAAAAAGAAACTCGGAATAAGCACTAAAGATGATTCGACCTTCTACGATTGGTAATTGGACGAACAAGGTGAAAGGGGCACTTTAGAGCTTATTTTCAATAAGCTCAGGAGGATTAAGCTCCACGAGCTTCCGAATTTGGAACCCACCCAGGTGGCGGGATTTTGCCCTTTATCTAGCTTACAAGGAGCTTTTGACAAGGCTGAAAAACAAGCTGCAACATGGCACTTAGGAGGCTGTGTGATGCTTAGATCGAGAAGACAAATTTAACATAAAGGAAAACTACCAAAGCTTTTTAACTCATAAGATTTTGATTTAAACTTTAACCAAGAACTTGCAAAAGACTTGAACAACGATTTGGGAGTCAAAGTGGGTCAAGTTGTGGATTTTGACCCAAGAACACAACACATCCAAACACTCCTTCAAGGTTAGAAAATGGATTTTTGAAGCTGTAAAGGTGTGAAATTTAAAAAACAATTTGTAAACTCAAATACCAACTAAATGAAGCTTAAGAAATCTTGTACTCAGCTTTTAAACAAAGAATTGCATTTGAACATATGAAACCAAAATTCTCATTAACTAGAAAATTCCTTACAAAACTAAAAGCACTTAAGCGAATCGAATTAAAATGACAAAAACTAAATGACATTTAAAATAAAAGGACTAGAACAAAGCTGTTTCTAGGTGGAAAAATAAAAAAACTAAGACTCCTTTTACGTAGGCATACGATGTCCTATTTATACTACTAGCTAGGTCTTCAATTCCTTCTCTTGTTGTGCTTCTTGCGTGAGACAAAACGACCAAATAGCTTCCTTGTGCTTTCTTGATTAATCTCCACCATCCAACAATTAGGTACAAATGAGTTTCAATAAAGCCGTCTATTGGGTCCTTTTGAGCCAAGGATTGCCACATGTGAATGGCATCATGTGTTGCATTGGGGAAGGAGATGTTTAGTGGGTTGGGAATTTGGGAAGAGAGTGATAGGAGGGTGGGAAAATTGGCGGGTAAGGAGGTTTACAGGATTAAAGAAAAAGGAAAAGGAGCTTTAAAGGGTTTTAAGTTTTATTTTGTAAAGGTTTTAAGAAAAATGTATTTTGTAGTTATAAGTTTGTAGCTTTTTTTTTTTTTTTTTTTTTTTTTTTTGAAAACAAACATTGGTTTTAGGAAAAAAAAAGAATTTTACATAATGGTTTTAAGGTTTGAAATAGATTTTGATTTAAAAGGTATTTTGGGAATTTTTAGTATCGGGAAAGGGTAAAATGGGATTTTGGGTTGGGATTGGTAATTTTGTGTTTCGGGAAGGTTTTAGGACGGTTATCTCAAACCCACTCCAAAATGTGTCCGGGTCTTCAATTGATCAACGATCGTGAAAATCGCATCCGAAGACCGGCTTTTCGGCACTCTTACGATTTTGACTCGATTTTGCTCGTTTCGCTCTGTTTTCAATCCTTTTGTACACAAGACATAAACACACTCGAGGATATTTTCGACATATTTTGATCGTATTTGGGTGTTTTAGTCGTTTTAGTGGTCTTCGTGGGTAAAGCGATGAGTGAATAAGCACTTATCAAATTCCCCGCTAGGCAATTGCTAGTCCACAGCAATCAATCATGTGAAGTAATGAAAGACTCAAGATTACCAAGACTACCCGTTTCGACTTTTTATTTGATGCGAGTAATTTAAACTAGACTAAAAGTAAACAACATGCTTGATTAACAAAAGTGTTATCATGGAGCAGGATTCACACAAAATGGGTGTCTCTAGGAATTTGAATCGTCATCCTCTTTTTATACTCTCAAACTAAGTCTAAACTTATTGTGCAAACGTTTTGGCAAAATCTAACACTACTTATACAAATAATCTATGTAAGTCGAGACTTAACTTTTACTCCCACAATTTATACAATTTAAGTTCGTATGCTCATTTTCAAAGTTTGACCATTAAAACCGACCTTGTTATGGTTGTTATCCACTTAACTAAAATCTTAACTTCCGGAAACTACGAAAGTCTAAGGATCGAAGGGCCTCTTCCATGTAGCGGCTTTCTTCTCGGCATCTCAAACCGGTTGGCTTTAGGTGGCCGGGCTTTTGACACCTCACGGAGAATAGTCTGGAATTAGCGGAATTGATTCCAAAGATTTCTGAGGCTACGTTAAGTTAAACTAAACCTAAATGGACAACAACCGAAGCGATAATTTAGAAATTCGAGATTCAAAGGTGAGATCACTCCATGTAGCGACTTTCTTCTCGATGAGTCCTTTTAAGGAGGCTAGGTTTTCACCATGAGAATAGTATCAGACTTCGGGTCTTTGACTTCAAAATTTCTAAATCACCGTCAACTTTTAGACAACCTTGACGAATCCTAGTTCAACTTCCGATTTAAATTTAAGAAAAAGCAAGTTTAGCACATTTATTCATAAAAACATAGTACTTTTATTTGAGGACTCATTTTTTTTTTTTTTTTTTTTTTGTTTTCAATTTTCAATTTTCATTTTCAACTTTTTCATTTTTTCATTTTTTTTTTTTTTTTTTTGACTTTAACTTGCAATTTATTTTGCATCATTCAAGCACTTTTACGATACTTTTCATTTTGCAACTTTATTCGATTTTAAGAAAGTATGTTTTCCAAAATTTAAATAAAAGTTGAACTTGGACTCTATAACAATTTTGCTTAAAACTTTTTGTTGTAACAAGGCGATTTGAATGTTCAAAAGTTTGGCAGCGAGCACGTATTTTAGGTTCAATTAGTTAGCTTAGGAGAAAAGCCATAGATTACTTATATAAGCTCTAAAGAGAACCAACTACTCACACTTAGCATTTTCATTTGCCTGACTCGTAAAAACTTAGCCTAATTGTTAAGAGGCACTAGATCAACACTCTGGCAGTCGGGATTCCTTGTTCTAACCTAATCAAGACTAAACTACTATTAATACAAGTATTAACACTTTATTTTCGTGTAAAAATTTTTAAATTTTGGGTCCAAAGCAGGGGTACTAGGGACAAAGGGTACAAATCGACAAAATTGAAATTCCCCAGCACTTAGAATTGAATATTGCCCTCAATATTCAAAGTCCCTACGGCCGATACTATCGAACGGAAAAAGGTAATACCACCAACCAAGTGTGTGGGCGAAATCTATCATTTAACACAAAAGGATTATGAAAACATATCCCCGGATAGCGTTAGCAAAATTGATCGGATATTGGGCGGTGAATTGAAAGCAGGCGCATCAATCATCACGATCAAAGGGATTCTGAAAATATGAGCAAACACACAAGAAGCAAACACCGTGGAGGTCTCCCCACACACTTGGTTGTTAGAAAAGAAAAGAAGTCGAAACATAAACCCATGGAATGCTCTTGTTTTTGTTAACCGAGTCGCTAGCTTGACTCGACCCCGAATTCATTGGTCCATGGGAAGCAAGTGGAAGAAAATCTCCATCGGACTTTCATTCAAATGGTTTGGATAAACATTGAATGTGATGAAAGTTCACTCAGATAAGATATAACCGGCTTAAAAGAATGAGAAATGCGGGGTCAAAGATGGTATCTTCACTCGAAAGAGTTAAGACATGGAGAAATAACAGGGATGAGAAGCAAAGTGTCAATTACTTGACAGCGGGTGGGATGGGTGGGCAAAAGATTAGATTGAGGAACATTAACGGAATGTTCGAAATCTTATCCACTACAAGAGAAGTCACAACATCCGTGTTGGACTTAAGAAATGACCGAAGTGAACTCCTTGAAAGGTGAGATACCGGGTTTGAAAACTTTGTCCTCGAGAGAGAATGAAAGCATAGTATCAACCACGGTAATATCCTCAAGGGTAGATGAGTTACTCATGGATGAAAGCGAGTGCGGAGCATTTGCTCAAAAGCACGTCCTCAATTCCGGCGGATGAGGATCGATGTGGCGAGTTCACCGGTGAACTCCTCATGGAAAAACCTACTCCTTTCGGAAGGAGGAAGCAATTCAAATGTGAGCGACTCATACTCGGGAAGAGAAGATGAAAAGTGAGATTGCCACTATTCTCTTTTTCGATATGTTAGTCATCAGCGGAATACTTCATATTAGGAAAGAATCATTGGAAAAAGCCTCAAGCTCGAGAAAATGGTTGAACTTTTCCAAGATAGAGTCACTATCCTCATTGGGGATAGGAGCTAAAGCGGTTTAGCACAAAATGATTCGATCTTAGAAGCGAGGAGATTTACATTGAACAATTTTCACGAGTATCTCGTCCTCAATTTCGGATCATCGAATCTCTCACTTCCTCTAAGCTAACTAGCTCGAAGGTAACTCCTCGACATAATCGATGTCTCCATAAGATAAAGAATCGTCAAGCAAGTAAAATCGTTGTCGAATCGGAGAACATCTCGACATGATCGTTTGGAATGTCAAGAGGAGGAGAAGAATCATCACCACTAGGCTTATCACACATATTACAGGAGGTAACCTCGGATTCACTTGGGGTTGGGACAAGGTTCTCGGCTAAGACGATTTTGTTTCGAATAGTGCTAAGATGTTCGTCCCCATTAAAAGATTATCCGTGGTTCTAAGGTAGATAGGCAAGATAAGGGCGGAGAGTGGACATGTGCGGTACTTTGTGGGCTTGAGATATGCACCTTGTCCTTTGTCATCTCGATCTTCCTCATCCTCGTCATCGAGGCAAGCAAGCTTCGTTAAAGAGAGAAGCTTTTGAGCTCTAGCTCATCGGCTAGTAATCTTTCGTTCTGACGACTTGTTCCTCAGAAAGTTCATCAAGAATTATCTGAGGAAATTGATTGATGACGGGAAGTTGTGGGGTTGGGCGTTGTCAAAACTAGAAGTGTTATAACAAGGATTAGGTCCAAAGTGATTTTGATTCCACGATTGACATTGATAATCATCATGAGGACCCCCACACTTAGCCTGATGAGGGTATTGGGGAGAGAAATTTTGAAGCGATGTTTGATCATTGAAATGATGAAAATCGGATTACGGTTCATAGAAATTTTGTGGAGGGTAGTTGAAATTGTTTTGAGGATAATTGAAGGCGTTTGGGTTAGAATCATAGGCGAATGAATTCTCGGCTTTCGTCGAACAACATCCATTGACAAGATAGTTTCCACACCACTCGCATACATTTGAAACAACGAAAACCTTGTGGTAACAAGTCTCACAACCGTAGCAATAACTTTGATCAAGCGCAGATATTTTGGTCTCGGGAATAGGAATCGAGGGCTCAACAACATCACAATTGGTAGGTAAAAGCGGTATTTCAAGTTCATTCAAGCAATTTTGAAGTATGTTCATGATTTAAATCGAAAAGGTTTGAAGATTAGGAGGTGGGACAAGTGGTGTGCTCTCGAGCTAGCAATTTCCACCACTTCCGTTTTGGTCTCCGGTTCTCGCTCTTTCTCTTAACCTTAACCGTGAATCGCGAAAGATTTTGATCAATTCTAGGCGGTTTGGGTTCGAAACAATAGAACAAATCTCGGGTTGTGGCGGGTGGTCGAAAAACTTGGAGAATCATCGAGAGGGTTTTTATCGGATAATTCGCACCAATAGCAATATTTGCTTGCACCAACCCTACCACACCGCCTACATAAACAATCGTGATTTTGACAATAAAGTGATCCTCTTCCATACGACTTTGCAATGGAAACAACGACGATAATCAAGCGTCGCCATGAGAATTAAACATGTAGAGGGTTAAAGAAATAGAATCAAATGGTCGAGAGGATACGAAGGATAGAATCAAGCGGTAAAGAGGGTAAGAGAAATAGAATTATATGGATAAGAGGAGCGAGAAGAATAATTTTGTATTTTTTTTTTTTTTTTTTTTTTTTTGCAAGCGAGTGCACATGCACTTTCAAAACAACACTTTCAATTAAAACAAGACCGAGGTAAAACACAAGGAACTTAAACCAATAATCACTGGCGTATTCACGCATAGTGACACAAAGCAAGTTTTGAATCTTTGGTTCGGGAACTTATTATGATAACACTCGAGTTGAGAATGTTATATTGATTGTGTCTTCTATATTATTTAAAACAACAAGCAAAAATCTTTTGTATTTTAATCTTTTACATATATATACAAAGAAAAGGAAAATATTTTTGTATTCTTGTATTTTTATAAAACAATAACTTCACGAGGAAGGTTCTTCAAGTCACTAATCGCAAAAATCATGATATTGTCGCAACACACCTCCCGTGGCGCCAAAATTTGATTCGTCTTGTTTGTGAGTGGTGAAAATAAACACAATATCAATATATCAAATTATCCAGTAAACCCGACAAATTAACCTTTTAGGAAAAGGGTTAGCAGCAAAGCTCACGAATGTGAATAAAGTGATACCGGAAAGTGATTTCCGGGTCGTGTCCCAACGAGGTGTGAAATTGACGGTGTCGTTGAGTTTCGTGATTAGGACTTGAATTGGTTAAACGAAGTTGGATTTTTGATTACGTTATTCTACAAAATAAAGAACATGAATGTAAATAAAGCACGTAAAACAAGGTAAATGACTAACTTAACTACTACTAAGACTAAGAAACAATAAAACGAAGCTAAATTACATCCTAGAATGCTAAAACACAAAAACGCGAAAATCCGAGCTAATCCCGAGCCTCGAAAGTGAAAATTATGCAATTTAAGTCCTCACGAGTGCAAAACTAATTTTCCTACATTCTAAATGACTAAAAATAATTTTAGAAAAAAAGCTAGGTATTTTTGGACTTTTATTTTATTTATTACAATTAAAACGAAAAATGTAAAAACTAATTATAAAAAATACTAAAACTATTTGGAAAATTATGAAATTTTTATGAAAAATATTTTATGCTATACCTAATCTAGGAAAAATGCGAATTGGAAAAAGCTAAAGAGATTAAGCTAAATAAAAGCAAAGTACTTTAATAAGCTAAAATGAATAAATGAAAAAAAAAAGCACTAAGCAATTGTGTCCATAAGAAAATACAAGAAGGTACTTAGATCGGTTGGTTGTCTTTGGTTGTCCGTGGGGCATGACAAAGGTGCGAGGAGGTCACGAGTTCGATTCACTGTCCTCCACGTTTTAGCTTCTTATTTGTTTTTTTTATTTCTCGGCTTTTGCAATTCAAACAAGACAACAAGTTAAGCTATTTTGGCAAAATTCAAACTTTGAAGACTTGAAAGAAAGCTGTGGCGACTTATTCAATGATTTGTACACAAAATATGAATGAAATGTTTGGATTAGATAAAAACTAAGGGACAGTTTGGTTTTTCTAAGGGTCATAAAGGAAACAAAGGCTACTAAAGCTTACATTAAGCTACATTAACATTGTTTAAACTAAAATAAGCAATTAACATTCAAAAGCAATAACCAAAAAAAGGAAAGAGCGGTTGGCATATAAAGGAAATCCTACACTACTTAAAAGCCGACAATAAGCATTAAAACTTCCTAACAAGCACTAAATAAGCTAAACATACTCTATTACTCAAAATCTCCTATGGATCCTAAAACTCGAATAAGCACTAAAGAGAAACTCGAAATAAGCACTAAAGATGATTCGACCTTCTACATTGGTAATTGGACGAGAACAAAATTTGAAGGGGCACTTTAGAGCTTATTTTCAATAAGCTCAGGGAGGATTAAGCTCTGAGCTTAAATTTGGAACCCACCGGTGGCGAGCTTTGCCCCTTTATCTAGCTTATAAGGAGCTTTTGACAAGGTGAAAACAAGGCGCAACATGGCACTTAGGAGGCTCATGTGTGAGTTAGATCAGAAGACAAATTTAACATAAAGGAAAAACTACAAAGCTTTTTAACTCATAAGATTTTTGATTTAAACTTTAACCAAAGAACTTGCAAAGACTTGAACAACGATTTGGGAGTCAAAGTGGGTCAAGTTGTGGATTTGACCCAAGAACCTGACACATCAAAACACTCCTTCAAGGTTAGAAAATGGATTTTTGAAGCGTAAAGGTGTGAAATTAAAAAAAAACAATTTGTAAACTCAAATACCAACTAAATGAAGCTTAAGAAATCTTGTACTACGGTTTTTAAACAAACAATTGCATTTGAACATATGAAACCAAAATTCTCATTAACTAGAAAAATTCCTTACAAAACTAAAAAGCATAATCGAACTGAATTAAAATGACAAAAATTAAATGACATTTAAAATAAAAGGACTAGAAAAAGCTGTTTCTAGGCGGAAAAATAAAAAACTAAGACTCCTTTTACGTGGGCATACGATGTCCTATTTATACTACTAGCTAGGTCTTGATTCCTTCTCTTGTTGTGCTTCTTGCGTGAGACAAAACAATGAATAGCTTCCTTGTGCTTTCTTGATTAATCTCCACCATCCAACAATTAGGGTACAAATGAGTTTCAATCGAGCTGTCTATTGGGTCCTTTTGAGCCAAGGATTGCTGATGGCAATGGCATCATGTGACTTGCATTGGGGAAGGAGATGTTTAGTGGGTTGGGAATTTGGGAAGAGAGTGATAGGAGGGTGGGAAAAATTGGCGGGTAAAGGAGGGTTTACAGGATTAAGCAGAAAGGAAAAGGAGCTTTAAAGGGTTTTAAGTTTTATTTTGTAAAGGTTTAAGAAAAAATGTATTTTTAGTTATAAGTTTTGTAGCTTTTTTTTTTTTTTTTTTTTTTTTTTGAAAACAAACATTGGTTTTAGGAAAAAAATAGAATTTTACATAATGGTTTTAAGGTTTGAAATAGATTTTGATTTAAAAGGTATTTTGGGAATTTTGGTATCGGAAAGGGTAAAATGGGATTTTGGGTTCGAGTTGGTAAGTTTGTGTTTGGGGAAGGTTTTAGAGCGGTTTTCTCAAACCCACTCCAAAAATGTCAGGGTCTTCAATTGATCAACGATCGTGAAAATCACATCCGACACCGACTTTTGACACTCTTACGATTTTGACTCGATTTTGCTCGTTTTCGCTCTTTTCAATCCTTTTGTACTGCAAGACATAAAACACACTCGAGGATATTTTAGACATATTTTGATCGTGATTTGGGTGTTTTAGTCGTTTTAGTGGTCTTAGGTGGGTAAAAGCGATAAGTGAATAAGCACTCATCACTTAAAGAGTCAACTAAGCTAAATAGCCAAGTCGCGTCTGAGACAACTCGCTTAACAACCAAGTCGCATAAACCAACTCATTTGTCAATACAACTGGCAATAGTCAAGTCGCTTTAGAACTTAAGTCGCAAAAGAATCAACTCGCTTAATAGCCAAGTCGCATAAACCAACTCGCTTGAATAATAAAGCAACTCGCTTCCGAATGACAAAGCAACTCGCTTGAAGAAATGTTTCTTGTGGCTCGACTCGCTTAGTACAATATTAAAAACAACCACTTTAACAATCAAAACAGCCCACCCACGATGATTCAAGCTTTCGATTTGAAACCTAAGCACATATAATGATCCTAAATACAAAGTACTATCAAAATTCAAACTTTAACACTAGAAATTGACCAAATGATTCAAACTCTCTAAACACTTATAACCCTAAAACCTTATGAAATCCACCAAAACAAAGAGCATGAAAGATGGTGATCAAACCACGGCTCTTGATACCAATTGTAAGATATAAGTTTCACAAACACATCAAACCAATAACATATGGGCGTTTAAGTTTTAGAGAAAAGTTCTAGAGAGAAAGGAAAGATAGTTGGGAACTATGTGAAACAAGAAAAATGGTATTGAAGCTCCAACCCTCTACCTTGGGAGGTAGGGGTATCTATCAGACCCTTCTTACAGACTAGCCACCCACTGAGTTTGTGGATCGGGGCATACGGTGGGTAAAGACCGTCATCCTCCACGGTGTTACTTAACTAAATACTAACTAATATAAAATGACTACGACTATGAGCTTTCTAACGATTACATATACTTGAGGTGACCGACACTTTAATGACTTGATTTTCTAAATCCTAACAATTTCGGTCCTATCAAACTCCAAATCCTTTATTTTGAAGCGATTGTTTCTACGTCGGTATAAATGTAGGCATTCCTTATCATAATCCAATTCACTACTAAAGTCCCTTAACAAAGCGATATAAAAAATGGCGATATAGAATTCAACATATAAAGTTATTTTCACATAAGGAATTATTGAAATCTTGGTTGAAATCTTTGGTTCATGTTCGGAGTAGCAGTTTTGGTTTCGTTTAGCTAAAGGGTGTCTTGTACAAGAGCGTGGTTTCATTAGCTAGGGTTCGAGTTCAAGCGATCGGATTCGGTTTTGAGTTTCAGTTAGCGATGGGTTAGATCGTGATTTGGGTTTGAGCCTTGTAGCATAATTTTATTGGGTGTTCGTGTGCGGTTGATTTCGTGTCTCCTCATAATTTTATTGGGTGTTCGAAACGATCGGATTACGGTTTGGAAACTCTTATGTACTTGTCGTGGAGTATTGTAAACAAAAAGAAAGATGGGTAGTCGTGTGGGGGAAACTTTGAGGGTGACCGCGGGAAAAATGGTTATGTCGTTTGGAGTTTTAAAGGTGTGTCGGGAAAGTCGAGTCGGGAGTTAGTCCGTTGGCATGTTTGTTTGGTCGTAAAGGTAAGTGTTTTGGACATGGCGAGCTTGATTTTGAGAAGTTCATATATGGTCTTGTGAAGGGCTATGTTTAAGAGCGTCAGCGGGGTAAATGGGTCATCGTTTGTAATTTTGAAAGTGTGTCGGGAATATGAGTCGGGGGTTAGCCCTTTGCACGTTTACTTAGTCGTAGATATTAATATTAGGGACCATGAACTAGCATGAACATGGAGCGAACATGAAGATGGAAAGGCGTGAAGCGTTTTATTCAATTCGGTAGCATTGAAATCATATGTTATATTTAAGATGTTTTCACTTTTAACCCTCATCTTTAGAATATGTCACATGCAAACCTTGGAATTATGAATTGACATATTAAAACCTTAATCTATCATAATGATAATATTAAGTCTTTAAGTTTAATTTCTTGTCGCAATAAACCCTGCACTTTGATAAGTTACACTTTAAACCCTAAGTTTGGATTATTTATATTTTAAACCCTGAACCATGATGATTAATTTTATTAGACTATAGTTTATTTAATTAGCATTTGTAAAATTTACTAATTCGGCATACTTAGTTACTAAAATTGGAAAGTTACTAGAAATGGAAAGAAACTTTAATTATGAAATATGAATAACGATGAACCCTAAAACTATGTAATAACGTCCTAAATATTAAGCGACCATTATTCGTGTAGATTTGCGGAGGAAGGAGTAGCTTTTGTTTTCCTTGTGTATTAGGGGCGATTTTGTAACACCCCAAAAATGGTTTGCAGCGGAAGAAAAGGTTTTTGGGATGCTCCTCAATTGGATCATAACACAAAAGGAAAAATAAAGATATTTCTTAAAAGATTTCATTTCTTGAAGTAAAATAGAGTTTACTAAGGTTGATTTGTTGCGGAAAAATGGCCCATTAATAAAATGTGATCCCCATACGTAAATCAGAGTCTTCTATGACCATTCCATGCCAATGCCCAAGCGCCTCCAGAGTTAGCTATCGCCTTTTTAATACCTGAGATAAACATGCTTAAAAAGATCAACAAAAATGTTGAGTGATATTCATAGGTTTAATAAATGGTTGAACACAAGTAAGAGATTGTAACATATTGGATTTCATAAACACATAACAAACAATAATATGGTCGAATTATTTAGAGGTTTAGAGAGAGAAGTGGGAGCCTTTCTAGAGAGAAAGTGAAAAAAACATAGAAGGTTAGATTAAGATGAATGAAAGGTCCAACCCTCACCTTGGGAGGTAGAGGGTATTTATAATTACAAACATAACGACCTCCTATCGACTGTGGATCGGTATCACGAGTGGGTAAAGACCGTCCTTCCTCCACGGTGTTGCTCTAAACTAAATAGCTAACTAAATAACTAGTAAATAACGTAATGTATCTGAGCTAAATTATGCTAGATTATATATGGGGTGACCGACACTTCACTATGGAATTTCTAATTCTAACAATCTCCCCAAGGAGGTCGCTTTATGTTTACATTTTAAATCCTAGCATTCTATTTAATCTTCGGTCTTGAGCTCGTGACTTAAATTCTTCAACTTCGCATCATTTGTGCTTTAGCGTGATACTTCAAAGTCCGAGTGCTTAGTACTTTCGGTGGAGGCCTTTAAGCGATCCATCTTTGATGATCTTGAGCTTTCATTGAGATCATCGACCATGCGTAATCTGGATCACCCTTTATTGTGTTGCCATCATGTGTTGTTGTGACTTTCGGACCGACATGCTCACACTTTTGAATCATGACATCTTTCCATCGAGTAGCGGAAGCTTCTCTTGGTTCATGATATTTGTAGCGGCGTAGCGAAGCATAGTATAGAAATATCGAGAACCGGGTTATATAGATTATGCACCGGTCATGATTTCTTCAATTAAGTGTGGATCTTTGTGAGCATGCTGACTTTAGATTGACTCCTCAATTACGATCGGTTGGCCGTCAAAATGTACTATGCAAACAACGATTAGCAATAAAACACACGAAAGTGTCTTTGATCACTTCGTTGAATTGAGTACGCCCCCGGTTCCCGTTGATCGGTACAAATCTTGCTGTGATCGGTAGGATTCTAAGAATCTCCTTGACGGGGTTTGCAATTTGTTCTAATTTGTTCTCAAACCGAGCGTCTCAAAGAAGACAACACGGGTGAGTGAACGATAAATTGAGATTCAGCGATTGATGAAAAATGATTTGAAAAACAATCGCGTATTGCTTGAAGAAAGAGTTTTACAATACAACGAAGGTTTTATGAGAAAGATCAATTTTCAATCAAAATACTTTTGTATTAGAGAATGAGTACACATTCGGCGTGTTAGCGAAAGAAGAGATTCGCACATCGAGCGGTTTTTCTAAAAGTATTTTCAATCCGATATACTTTTGAATTTGAAATGAATACACATTGACGTGCTAGAAAAGAAGGTTTGCACATAGAGCGGTTTTCCAAAGCATTCGTCAATTCCATTCTGGACCAAGGTTGATTCACGAGGTGAATCTCCCATTGTTCTATCCGGTTGTCACAAGCTTGATCTTTTGCAAAATCTCACATGTCACCGCAAGAGCTTGTTTGATGTTGGCTCTAGAAGGATTTCCATCTTCATCGTGAATACTTTTACATACCACTCGGATGTTACGCAATACCACAAGGATAATCGTGGGACTCTTAATATACTTACTTTCCACATTGTGTGAAACAACAAGTCTTCATGAATTTAGTGTCCTAGCGAGATATTGTGGATGATCTCTTGGCTCTAGACTCAATAGTGCACATTTGGTTCTGTGTAGAAGACTAGGGAGAGGTCTCCTCTGATATCAACAATCTCTAAGAAAGTCGATAGATAATGTCGGTTCCCGTGAGAAATAAAACAAGCCCTTTTAAGAGGAACTTGAGTGGCTTGGGAAGTTTAGTCGGTCGTCCTTTGGGTCCATGACGTCTTGTCTTCAATACCGATGTTACCTTAGTAAACACCGGTAGCATATGTATTGAACCAGTTTACGCCCTAAGGTTGAATTGATGGAGGCTATTTCTTTTCACCCTTTTTTCACATTGATTCTTTTTCATTCTTCAACCCCTTGATTGCTTACCGAGACTTCATAACTAGAACCTTGTTGGGTTTATTCGGTACTAGCTCGAGTTTGATCACTTTCTTCCCATATCTCATTTTCTCCTTTTTCAATATACCTAAGGACTCTACACTATCTAGTGGATTGTCCTGGGTAGATCCTCCGGTTACGGCGGATCGTGGGAGCGAATACCTAACCTAACCATCCTTATAACACCATGCATAAAGTAAATTGGTGGGTCTTTTGGTATTGTTCATTCTTCCATAAAACCAATTGAAAAATCATTTGGAAAAACAATCAAGTACTTGTGATACGAGATCAAGCATTTTGTACCTTAATAGTTTTGATCATTTAGAAAACCTCCCCTAGGCATGTGCGTATGATTTAGAAATTATTCGGCCAAGGAGGCAAGAGGACTTTGAAATATTTTCTTTGATCACAATTTTCATACGAAAAAGCCATTTGATTTTCATGGTAAAATTCTCCCCTCAATATGTGCATAGGATATTTGAAATCATTTTATCACATAGAGGCAAGAGTTATTTTGAAGAACATCCACGATTACAAAGCCATTTAAGAAACCATTTGAAAACTCAATCAAGGTACATTATCTTAAAACATAAAAGCTTTTGTACCTCGATGGTTTATTTTCTTTTAAAAATGCTCCCCTCAATATATGCCGAGATTCGAAAGCGTTTAGCACATCTGAGAGCGGCACTGCACAATTGAATCAAAGCGATCACCTTTATCAAATTTCATTATTAAATCACAAATTCTCCCCGATAAAAATATCAAACCCTTTGAGATTTTGGATCCCAAGTGATTTAATTAGGTTTAGAAAACATGGGAGAAAATGTGGCCTTGTTTAAATACTCATACGGTTTTGGATAAATCCTCCTCCTCAACATGTGCATTATGTATATTGAAATCGTTTGACACATGGAGGCGGGAGTGCCTTTAAAGGACTAAAACCAATTCCATTTAAAAGCAGTTTGAGATTTAAATCACGATCTACCCGATCAAAATTTCAAACCTTTTGAGATTTGTGATCCCAATTGATTTAAATCATTTAAAACATTTTGGGGAAAGGCGTGGCTTGATTTAACTTTGAAAAGTGACGAGATAAGGACCAACTCTAGACATTAAAGATTGTTAGTGTCGGGTATGATAGTTTTTTTTTAAGCGATCTTTAAGTAAAATAAAACAGTTTCACAATCAAACAAGAACGAGAAAAATTTCATTTTGTAAGATCTTTGAGTTTTAAAGAAAATCATACCATGACATAACATTAAATCTTTAGATCACCACTTTATTTAGTACAAAGCGGACTTGATAGATGAAATATCGTTTTGAAAATATTTAATTTAAAATCCTCTCCCCTCGAATTGATGACCGAAGTCGATAATTGAGTGACTTAGATTTTGATAAAAATGAAGTCGTTGATTTTCAAAATTTAGTCAATATATTTTCAAAACAACATTTTCCATTTTCAAAACAATTTAATTCAATTTACTCAAAAATTGTTTAAAATGGTATCTGCACAAAAGATTAGTTAGGTGGTTGAGAAACTTACATTGTTCTTTGTAGGGCTTTAAAGAAAACCGTCGCATATGCGGTGAGACTTCTTCTTATGTTGCATTTTGAATGCCAGCGAGGTCAATTAAGCTCCGTTTCTTCAATCACTTAGAAAACCATCTGCGATGCGGTGAGACCTCTTCGTTGCATTTATGCCAACTCTCCATAAGTCCAATTAAGCTCCGTTTCTTCATTTGTCAACCCAAGATATCGTTACCCTTTCCTTGCGGCATCCAATCATGTTCATTTGTGGGATCGGATGAGAACATTCAATATACTGCATATGTTAGTGAACACACATACAAATATATGGTGATCGACAACACCCAAAACGACAATCGACTAATAAAAAGTCAATCCAACATATCAATCGGATCATGTAAGGTATAGGAATAATGTGTTTCTCAAACTACAATCATCTAAACCTAACAATCATATCCTAGAAACCTGGTCCTTCAACATAGGCAATTATATTTTCCGGATAAGCCGCGTGGGATAATTAAGAAAGTCCGTTAGATGATATAAATTTGAAAACATTCTCCCCTCGATCAATGACTTATTTTAAAAAGATTAAAAGCGGCGAAGTCATTGATTGAGTTTTCAATTTTCACAAAACTACGAATCGATAGATTTACAAGCAACTCATTTACCACCATTTTGAAAACAACAAATATTTTACGAAGAATTTTAGGCGGAAAAACATTTGTGTAGGAACAATGATCCTTGACATACTTTCCTCAAAGTGTTTTAGGATAAGTGCATGATATTTTTGAAAATATGTTTAGTGCAACACTTTCCTTCTTTTGAAAAGCGGGTTGCTATCGGAAATAATAGCAAGCCATGGTTTAAGCACGGATTCTGATGCGAAATAGCGCAAGCCATTTGATTTGTGACATGTTTTGAAAAGAATATTTACACCTCTGCTCGAACTTCATCTATGGTCCCGTGCCATTATTGAATGACATTTCTAAGACCGTAGATGTTATCGATACGAAGACATGTCTTGGAAAACATATTTTGGTCTTTTCAAATTTTCGATTTTATGGTTTTTTTTTTTGAAGATTTTATATTTTCTATTTTTTTTGTTGGTTTTATATTTTGTATTTTGTTTTGTTGGTTTTATATTTTTGTATTTTGTTTTTCAAATAAATATTTACAAGAGTTAAATTAGTTTAAGAGAATGATGAAATGAGTACTGAGATAAAGATATCGTCGAACGTTGTGAAGAAAGGAATCAACATCTCTTAAACTTTAGCCACCAAAGCATTCGAGGCTTCTAAGAAAATCGTCGAACATGAGCCTTCTCAATTTGAATCTTTGGTAGCTTCCCCCAAACCGACAAACATCGAACAAAGACCATTTCCCTAAGGAGTAGGGTTGAATACAGCGGTCTCATTGATTGAAGCTCGGCACCCGAAGAACACGAGAACACCGGTAACAAGTTGAAACATTGATCGTCTCGGTGGTAATCAAATCGGATTAGCGATTCTGACCGATCACATGAACTGTTGTGCATCCCGATGTACAACTTACTCTTCGAGATTGACCGATTGTCTATTTAGGGAACAATATATCAACATCTTCATTTTACCAAGTGCATTCCGGTTATCTAACATATAACCAATCGGCGCATAATGTACACATGTACCCAACAAGAGTAGAAACAACAACATCACACTAGCTGGTTGAATCATTGATCTCCTCTGCGGATGTCAACTCTAGAATAGCGATTAAGCTCGATCATGTGAATATGTTGTCCGACCACGGTATACACATATATCTCCTACGATCGTTTGCGATCTCATCGAGAATCATCATTACATTGTGTACATGAAGCACTAACAGGAAGCACTATATCAAAAATCATATAGAAGATGTCGATATGCAATATCATCTCACGAACAAACATTCTTTTCACATTTCTTCTAAGCGAGCAGCGAGGTAACACATACCAAAAGTCTCGAGACCATTTCCTCCAATTAGTTGGAGTAATACACCAAAACTCTGAGTTAAACACGAGTTTCTACGGTTATGACCATTGTCTTCACGGATAACTTCAATCGGTAGAAGTGTTAAGTTCATCATGTGTACTCATTGTGCTTTTAGATATATGTCTCCTTCCCCTTCTTGGTTTGATACCTCAGTTCAAAGAAACATAATATACCCTTCGAAATCTTGTGAGAAGAACTCAAATAGCCCAAATGAATCTGTGAGAATCAGCTGCATGAAACTCTCTCAGCTATCTTTATCAACCCATATGTAGACAATTTGAAGTGACCAGCGATGAAGAATACCCGATATACCAAACTTGAAAGTCAAATTCCGCATTTGTATCTTAAGCTTGCATAATAATGGAAGAAACGATTAATAGAATTTATGCTTCAAGCAAATTTCTAAGTACTCACTACTCAGCAAAGTATGAGACATTAACACCTCTTGCGATTATCCACACCGACATATGCGTGTGACAGAGTAAAACAAAGTAACTCTAATAGTGATAGTTAACGGTCTTCAACCATCCACCTCATTGCGGTAACTAGATAACCCAGACTTCAACTCAAATTATTAAGCCGAGCAAGTTATCAAATAAGAATATACCTTTGTGAATGTCAACTTCAACCTCAAATAAGTGATAAGAGAGTAACCCGAAGTAATCAACTTGTGTCAAATGTCCAACACTTGAATAAACATTCAATCGGATGAACATTGACCTAATGAATGAACGAAGCAAATGATTCCTCAACATCAATGCATTCTTCCTCAAGGTATACATGTAGAAGGCGATACGGAAGATTTACTAAAATGTCTTCTAGCGGATGAGAAGTCATTTTCCTTAATGTTTATGTGGTTGATTTATAAGCGTGCACAATAGAGAGGAACAATAATCCGTGAAGATTTGGCAAAGTAATACCAAAGAGCGGATCATTATTCATGAACAATAATCCGTGAAGATTTGGCGAGGAATACCAAAAGCGGATCATTATTCGATGGTGCAACTACAATATCATGATAGTCATTATCAACGCCTTTTGAAATGGCGGAATAAGGTTTCTTGATAGTTACGAGATGTACTTCTTAGATGGTGAACTAGTTGAGTCGATGAAACCGGAGCATGAGCTTTAGAATTTGGATGATCAACATTCGTTAGAGGTTGGAAGTACTCGTCAAACATATCTTTGAAACACAATGAATCCCAAACAATGAATCCCATTTATCCTTAGTAATTGAAGCATTAGGCGTTGGAGGTGTCATCAAAATCAAGCAATGAATCATTGCTAAAGAATCGAAACAAGTCTAATTGAGGATTAAATTTTGGCTTTTCAATCTCCCCAATTAGTGCTCTCCCTAAAGCGGCGAAGATTTTCAAGTGTTCTTCTCACCGGATTATGAAGAAGTCTTTAGATCATCAAATGCAATTCGTCTTAGTCTTCTAATCATGTAGCTTTCAAATGTAGATTAGAATGTAGACTCGACCTTCTTCAAGATTATCGAATGGGGAAATAGCGAGTTAACATCTTCTTCACACCAAAGGCATTCCGTTAACTTGTAAATAGCAAATCCCTTAATTAAAATCCTCCCAATCAAACAAAACGAAAGATATTCATCAAAGAAATCGCCCATCAACTAGAAGCACTTTGTCATTTAATCGTGTCATTTCGTGTGAAGATGCCAACCAATGACTCTTAGAAGAAACTACATGTGAAGATGATCCGATAAGAAGAATCTCGGTTCTTACATGGGTTAGGAGCCGTTTGACCATATATTCTCAAATATCGATCAACCATGCAAAAATTCACTTTCTTCTCCCTCAAGAATTGCATACGAGATGCCATTCTTGATTAACCAAGTGATTATCATCCAAATGTATTCTATTCACATCTCCCCATAAAATTAGCACATGATGTCGCCATCTTCATTATATTGAGCAAGAGGAATAAGAGTAATTATCGGTAGTCAGGTTCATGATGGTGAGCGCATGGAAAAAGCATGAAGCATGTTGATGAAGAATGTCGATGAGAATGGTCATAAACATGAAGATTTCTCTTCTTAAGAAGATAAAGCGCCTTGAGCGTATACCTTTCTTTTCTTTGAGGAGCAGGGCTGAAGTGTTGTCTGCGGGCATAATAATGGCCAATGAGGCTGAGCGATGTGAGCGGGCGTCATAGCCGATTGAATATCAATGTTGAGTAACTAGAACCCATGAATTATGAGATATCAATCCTTTTGTTATCCATACTTTAAGCCGATCCATGTATTGAAGGATCGAAGTATACTGCAGTGAGTAAGGACTACACGCACTAATATTACAAACTTGATTGCATATATTATGGTTAGTGACATCGATATCAAACCCTTTGGGGTTTCACGGTCAACATTGAGAATGCTATTGGTAAACATCTTTCCTGTAGGTATCCACTAAGTCTAGCATCCTTAAAAATTCTACCGGATGGTATCGATAAGTTTTAAAAGGTACCTTTTAAAGGGGTCATTTAAGCCCTTATTCGATCACTTATGTATCCGTTATTGCTTAATATCGTTCCTTTTCACTTTTAGGTCTCTTGAAGGCAAATCTTTGGAATGATGCTTATTTAGACGAAAAGCGCGAATATCTGAAGAAAATGGCCAAAGTCGAATCGAGACACTCAAAGCTGCTTGAAACATAAAGCGGCGGCGTCCTTTGCATATCTGCTGACGCGTCGGGAAGGAAACCTATGACGGGTCGAGCGAAATTGCATGTTTTCAAGGGACGGCGTCGGGTTCTAAAGGAATAGGCCGTCGTAACTCGGGCGGCCTAGATGCGGCCAAGGCGGCGTCGGGCGAAGGGGCGGCGTCACGGTCATAAGGTGGCCGTCGCAAGGTTCACGTGGCCAAGGCGAAACCCTAATGGCGGCGACACGGCGGGCGTCACGAAACATAAGGTGGCCGTCGCGGATGTAATCTTATATATAGAATCCGAATTTTTAGGTTTTGGTGTGTAGTCTTTTGGAGTAAAAACCTAAAACCAGAACCAAAACTTTCTTGTGCGATATTTTAGGGTTCTAAACCTATTATACATCAAGATAAGTATTTACTTCATTAATTTAATTATGTCTTTGATTATTTGTGTGTATGCTTGCATGTTCTCCATGTCCGGCTAATTTATTTGTGTGTTTGCTTAGGAATATGAAACTTAATTATTGAATATTGATTGGTTGATACTTATCTTAGTTGACTAATGATCTAGAGTGCGCTAGATTATTAGTTGTGTATAATGCTTGACTTTTCTTTGTGAACTTTAGAATATAATTATCTAGGTAATTGTAGGATAAAGTATTCAAGGACAACCGTAGAGTAGGCGTCTATAAATCACTAGAGGATTTGTAAACAAGACCCTTTGGTAATTTCAAAGAGTTAGGGAAACAAGCAGCCCTATAGCCTTAGAATCTGCATAACTAGGAATAAGGGCGTGACAAATCAACCATCAATAGGAGATAATTAAGAGTAGTAAAACCTAAGTAAACACATCTTTAAACTATCATACGAGTACACATCAATTAGACATAGACTATCACAACCTTAGCTTAGATAATTAGATAATAGTAGAGTAATCGGTAGCAATACCAACCCCCAAATCCAATACAAGAGATTAGTACCTTTTCCATTTCTACAAAAATATAAAAATACAAAATAATCTTCCTCAACCTCGACCTTAGCGTAGTAACTTCTCACTAGCATTCCTATTCCCCAGAGAGCGATATCAATACCCGTGGCTTACCCTAATTACTACACTACAACGATTAGGTTCACTTTGCCTGGGGTGTTATAAAACTTTCTTTCGAAGAAAGGAAGTTTCCTTGACCCCGAGCAGGCGTGTGGCGTTATCGATATCCACTTATGGCAAGGTCTAGGATTGTTGGGCATCTTATGCATAGTGAGACTTATCCTTATTCCTAGTTTCCAAAGATTTAGCGGTTGGTAACCATCTAGGTGAGGCTTTTGGTTTCATTTGCTTCATATGCCTTTGTAGATGACTTAGTGTGAATCCTAGACTTAAGGGTTGTACCATTGCATGAGCATTTACATTCTTGAGGATTTTGTGAAACATTTATCATGATTAGCATTAAAGATACATTTGAGACACTTTGAGCAAGCGACTTGTTTGGATTCGGAAATAGATCTAGATTTCTTAGAGTGATACTGCTATGGGAATAGCTTTAATCGAAACGCAACTACTCTTAGATGTCGCCAATCCCTAGTCTTTAGATTAGTGTTCCTAGGTAATGGTTTAGAACTACTAGCGGTGCCTTGAAATTTTGAAGAATTCATCATCCTAGGTCTTGCACCTAAAGTTCCATCTTCGATTATGTGACTTCTTTCTAGCCATTTCAAGATAAGAGTTCTTATACAAGTCATTCATATCAATTTTCCTAGGCAATTGAGGTGAAGTGATTGGTTTTCAAAACTTGTTTCGCATCAACTTGGGAAGCGAGCCGCGTTTTTGAAAATTTTGGTCGTTCGAGATCTAAGCGCATTCGGTTGTCTAATAAGCGGTTTCCCAAGTTTGATGGTTTTGAAAACTTAGTGTTCACACTATTCCATGTTGTTTTTAAGAGCTCATTTTTAAAGCAACAATAGCGAAACTCTTTTCACGAAGTTGAGCTTTGAGATCATCAATTTTGCTATCAAAGAGTTTCTTTCCATTGACTTAGTTCTAGCTTCTTTGTGAGTCACTTAGTTCTATGTGATTCTTTCTCAAAGACTCATTTTCCTTTAGTAATTTGGCCACAAAGCATTAATTCATCATTTCTCATTTGAATATCATCAATAGCATTAATATCGAATTACTTGTAACCAAATTACTTTTCACATGCATACAAATATGTTTCTTCAAATTGTTGATGGTTGATTCTTTGTCTTGAAGTGAGCTTTCAAAGTGTTCATTTCAAAAGTTCGCGAATTCGGAAGTTCAGATTTTACATGGTTTGTTAATTTGGAAACTTTCTTCTTTACTTTATATCGCAATTTCAATTGAAATGCAATGTTTTCAAGATTTGAGAATTTGTTTGAAAGTTCATCAAAAGCCATTTATCAACCTTATTGTATGTTTTGAAACACTTAATCTCGGACTCGACCTCGATTCTGAAGATTTAACAAAGTCATATTCGACATCATGATCGGTTTGTTTAAGTACTTTAGCGGATGCACTATATTGAGCAGGAAAGGGTACCTCATTACATGACACTGCTCAATTTACAGTGCGATATCGCATCCGCATCATGTGTAACAAGAGTCATTTGGACCATTTGGATGTGTCAAGCTTATCAATCTACGAGCCTACGTATTCGGTGCCAAGCGATCCATCATCGGTGCTTTACCCGACTCATCATTATATGTTGACTCGACATTACGCATTCGAACACACGATTCTTCAACGGATACATTACCCACTTATCACAATTATCTCTCAAGCGCACGACACTCATTCACGTTTTCATTTTTATGTGTAACTTCCTCAATGTACTTCTCCACATTATCCATGAGTTGTATGAATGTCTCGATGAACACGCTAATTTCCATTCGGTGTGTCTCTTGAAAGACATTTCGATCATGTCTTGATCATAATCGATGTAAATTCCCCAGCGATGAATGGTGAAATTGGTTGTGGATCACTTGAAGTGCGACCTTTGGAACTAACCTCTTGAACCTTCTCTTTATCAAGTTGTTGTTCCAATTGTTCTAAGATTCAATAATCTTGTTCCGATTAATGTGGATAAGTCTTGACGGAAAAGGGCAATGCATGTTCGTTCCATTCAATCGGTGTGAGCAACATAAGGTGTGAGTGAAGTTGTTGATAAGATTCAATGCTACTTTCCTTTTGCATGGCATTACGTAGTCGGCGGTGCGATTCTTTTCATTGGACTCGGAGCATGAAGAACTCAGTCATCATTGATTGATTCCATCATACGTATTCGATCGAATAGCTAATATTCTCATGGTTGTCTGACATCATACGGTTTGAGTATACGAAATCAGGGTCGATAGAGTAGGACATGATGTGGTAGAATGCAGGATTTTACAAGTCTATGATTCAAGCAGAAATAAAATCTTTCGCGGGATTATACTAAAATCAAGACCAAACCGTTAAGCAATGACCAATGGAATGTGTTAAGATGAGTGATGGATCGATACAATGAAAGACGATTGTGTGATAGGGCTTTAGATTGTTAAGTAGGAAAAGTGAAATGTTGATTGGTTGAGATTTGGATTGGTTGATGCGTTTTCTGGAGAATTTTGGGTCTAAAACTTAAAACCTCAATAACTTCCTTTCGGAGGGATTTGGGCCTCGAAAAATTAGTTTCACGACATCGTGGTGAAACCTCACAATATTCGACTGTTCGATCGTTTTGGCGGTATTTCATTTGAAAGCAGATTCTGAATCAAAGTTATGGCCGTTTGAAGTTTTGGCGTAAAAGTCAACTTTGGTCAAACCTCTTCTTCGTAAAATCAACCAAGTCGCTATAACACTTGAACCAAGTCGCTAAGCACCAAGTCGCTAAACACTAAATTAAGCTAAGTAGTAATTCACTAAGCCTCAAGTCGCTAGCAAATTTTGGCGACAATTAAGCTACTCAAGTCGCTAAAGATTCAAGTCGCTAAAGAGCAACTCGCTCTGGACCAAGTCGCTACCACCAGTCGCTACCCGTAGTGGAGAGTCCACTACTTGTGCTTTTAATCGCTGGGTCTAAGTCGCTAGCTCCAAAGCGTAACTCGCTACAAAATTGTGAAGCAAGTCGCTCTGAAGAAAGAGATCCGTATGTCAGTCGCTAGCAGAAAAACCACATAAACATCACTTTTCAATCAAAACAACCCAACCAAGATGATTCAAGCTTACCAAATGAAAACCTAAACACTTGTGATGATTCTAAACATAAAAGTACTAACAAAATCCAAGCTTTAACACAAGAAATCAACCAAATGATGCACAAACCACTAAACTTTTCAAACTCAAAACCACCTAAAACCACTAGAAATCCAAAGATGTGCGATATGATCTAACCATGGCTCTTGATACCAATTGTAACATATTGGTTCATAAACACATAACAAACAATAATATGGTCGAATTATTTAGGGTTTTAGAGAGAAAGTGGGAGCCTTTCTAGAGAGAAAGTGAAAGAAAACATAGAAGGTTAGATTAAGATGAATGAAAGGTCCAACCCTACTACTTGGGAGGTAGAGGGTATTTATAATTACAAACATAACGACCTCTGTCGGCACGTGGATCGGTGTCACGATTAGGTAAAGACCGTCCTTCCTCCACGGTGTTGCTCTAAACTAAATAGCTAACTAAATAACTAGTAAATAACGTAATGTCTCTGAGCTAAATTATGCTATATTATATATGGGTGACAGACACTTCACTATGGAATTTCTAATTCCTAACGGAGATGATAATTGTTTGAAGACAATTACCATAGAAAACATAAATTATTATTATGCACTAAGCTCATGACACAAACTAGCGCATACACTAATTCTTGGTGTAAGTGATAAAATTGCCCGGATGGAATTGCCAATTCCATAGATAACCAAATATAGTGCGCCCGGTTATTTCCGATAACCGAGTCGAGTCGTTAATTCCCATAGTACTATCCACAATATTAGCGTTCACTCGCAAGTGACTAATGGTTCATGATAAAAGGGACTTCGGCGAGCAACTTAGGCTATAATAATAATGATCGGGAAAGCATACATTTAAGAAAAGACTTGTGTTCTAGTTTATAGCATGCATCTCCTCGTGGGGTTGAAAAGCAAAAGCGAGCGGTATGAACTCACCTTAGTTGAAGAACTACGAATTAGCGTAAGTTCAAATAGTATAAGTCTGCAAGATCTTACACGCGACCTAGATTAGTATAGCTAGTCTTGGTTTATAGTTCTAGGCTTAAGACTCAAAGAAGTGTGTTTATGTACAAAAGCCTTTTGTATTGTTGTTACTTGTGTGGCGCATGTAAATCGTAAACCATTTTCTAAGTGTGTGTAGCTATTGGCTCATGGAAGTGTACAAGCATGTAAGTAGATAATATATCAAAGGCGAATAAACTTTTGGTTCGTCAATAACCGAAAGACAGAGCGCGAAAAGAAATTACAATGAATATTAGACGTTGACAAAATATAATAGCCTTGTCGTTAGAAGTACTTATACATATTTAGTCAAGTGTATTTATATATTACTTTTATAAATAAAAGTATGTAATTAAGTAGTGGAGTTATTTAAGTTTTTATATTTAAAATAAATTAGTAAACTATATACTTTAAGAAAGTATGCTTGTTTAATATATTTTGCTTATTGTCCGTTTATTAGTTTGGCTACAGCACTTTAAGTGTAGGATTTTTACGAAAATTGGGCGCGGCCCGTGAATACATTTAGTGCTACCGGGATGATTAAAAGTTAAAATTTATATATTAAAATCATGAACCGCAAAATAATATTTATTAAAATCTAATAAAATTTTTAAGTAAGTTTAAGTGTGTTTGTTAGCTTAATAAACCTTGAAGATTGATGATCTCAAAATAAGTTCTAATTCATATTTTCATTAGTTTGATTACACTTACAGTTTAATGGCGAGAATAATGAATTTGATTATAAGCGTTAAAACGAGCCATGTTAAGTTTAAAACAGAGAAATTAAAGTCTTAAAATAAGTTAGCGCTTATATGTTTAGTTTGATCTAGTTTTGCAAGTATTTAAAGTTATATGATATATGTTTAGTGTGTGTATATATATATATATATATATATATATATATATATATATATATATATATATATATATATATATTATGGGTAGTATATGCTAAGAGATCAGTGTGTAAGGCGTGCGGCGTAGCTTTAAACATGACGAGAAGTTATGTCGAGATCAAATGAGCCGGAAATTTAAATAAGTAGTCGTGAAACGAACCGAGTGCGAAATAAGTATATCAAATGTATATTTTTATTGCTGACCAGGTGGGCTCGTGGTTAGGCTGTGGGCCGCCTTGACACAAAACAAGTCCAGACCAATTGATTTTAACTCTACTAAAATTATACATGTTTGTAATTGCATTAGGACACTTATTTTGACAACCTGTGAGTAACAAAAGACACAACCCAAATTTCAAAACTTTGAGTATAATGAAAATATGCAAGTATGAGGTACCCAGGTTTCCACCCACCAAACAAAAAACACAATGCCACCAGACACAAACCAAATCTTTATGATTTTAACCCGTTTAACTCAAAACCAATTCACCCTTCTACTCAAAGTTTAACTTAAACATACCATGTTTACTTAGCTTTTGATATCACATAAATTAAGGCCAAAGGAACTAAGAAAAGCTTACCTGCTGTGGGTTTCGACCTCGACACAAACCAAGACCCGTTACGGTGTTGTATGTTTGTTGCCAAAGGTGCAAGTAGCAAAACCAAAAGTTCACCTCTGTGATTCAACCACGGTGGGTTTTGACCAACAAAACCAACATAACCCAACTTGAAATCAATAAGTCACATGTTATTAATCAAAAGCAGGTTTTGAAAGAAAAACTTGACCAAAGATATGGAAACATCAAATACTCATCACGTGGTTCGACTTAGACCACAACCAAATACAAAACAAGATTTACCAAATTAAGCTAGTGGATATAATAAGAAACAAGATTTAGGCACTTTCACTCATGAGCCAATCATAGGTTTTAATTTATGAATTTATTTATTGTGCCACATTAAAATCAACAACAACATCGATTAACAACTCGTAAAATCAAATTAAAACATCAATCTTATTATCATTTTAACGAATACTACGAAGGAAAATCAAAGAAACCTTTACATGAAGAGGATAGTGAAATCGATTGAAGGAGAAAATCAAAAGCAAGAAACCGAATACCAAACAATCCATACGAATCCAAGCAGCACCCATCAAGACTTAACACAAGTCATGAATCTTTGGGACCAAAGATATGTTTTGTGATTGGGTTTTGAGATGTGTGTGTGAGGTTGCCACGTGATTCGACATGCTTAAATAGGAAATAAGAGGAAAGGCTTGACCATGTTTCGTTGTGGACCTTGTGATGCCCGTTTTGAGCAAAGGTCACCTTTCTTTGATGGCATCTAGGGGATCTTGTGGTCCTTGCGTGGGAAGGAGATGACAGTTAGTAGGTATCACCAAGAGAGTGGGGTGTTGGTTTGAGATGAAAGTGATATCTCATTTGTTTGAGTTTGTCAGGATTCGTGAAGGAGAAGGAGAGCGAGGAAAGTGTGAAGGGATAAGAGGGAGAGGGGTAGGGGCGTGGCTGTGTTTTCAGAGTAGGGTAGCATTTTTTAAATGTAATATTAGTAGTGTTAGTATTATTATTAGGATTATTTAGGTATTGTGTGTATTTAGTGTCCGGCTGCTAAAATCGTAAACGCAACATCTTGAATGAGTAAAATGTAAAAATTATGTTTTTGGACACGTCTTCGAAAGTTTGATATAATAATATTGTCGTTGTCTTTGTTAGTTCACTCTTATATTTTAAGCGTAATTGGTATGTAACCGTACACGTGCGGACTCGCTAATCGAGATAATCTCTCGTTGACATGCTTTGTTCATCGATAAATATTAGAAATGATTTATTCTCATCATTCGTTTATCAAAGCTACTCGGTATTGCATATTTCAAGTAAAAAGTAAAAATTTAGGCGTAAAAAGGCATAAAATCATTTAATTAAATCAGGATAAACGATTACTTCGTTCTTTATGGGTGAAAAATGACTCGGGAATTTACGGGTGGTTACAAATTTTCTTTACGGTTTGAGGTACAAATATTCTGATCTTTCTCTTAAGGTTTCTCATGATCTCTTACGCATCTTTGATCTTTAGCCATTTTGATTATGGACCTTGAACCATTTGATATGAACCTTTGAATTGAGCCTTTGCCATGAACTTTTACTATGAACCTTTGATTGTGAACCTTTGATTATGAACCTGTGATATTCGATGACTTAGACATTTTGCCAAACTTTTGACTTTGCCTTGGACCCTTGGTTTGATACCGATCCATTTTCCTAGCCATGAAGGTAACATGGCCATGTCATTGTTGCACCAATGGCATGACTCACGGGTGGTCGAGTGATGAACCATTTCGCCCCTTTTCTGTTATATGTTTATGAGCTCAAGATATATGTTTGGCCACTATGATTTCTACAGGGGCGTATGGATGCATCCTAGATTTGTTCTGTATCTGATCTGATATGACATGATTGATTTATCTGGTGACTGATGCTTGTGTGTAATACATGTCTTTCACATCCTGGGAGCTAGCTACTCCATGGTTACTTATGATATGATATGATTTGATTTGTTTCTGGGCTCGTGGTAGATTTCTGACAACCTTTACACTTTTGATACACCGATATTGTACCTTTTGTTATTCCACAATGCACCATATTCTGTATTTCTCATCTTTAGTTTTCCGTTGATTACCCATTCATTCAGGATCCTTATGTGATTCATCTAACTACCATTCCAGTTCATTTGATTTGTCATACTCTCATTCCATTTTGGTTGACTACCAAGCTTATACTTCATATTACCACCTCATCCGTTTACTCTGCTATTATATGATTTATGTGACTACTGTTTACCCCGCTATTATATGATTAATATGTGACTATCATTTACCATGCTATTATGTGACTAATTGATTCACTCGTTTGCCATACTAGTATGTAATTATTTGACTCATCCGTTTACCATGTATACCTCGTTCAATTATTTTGTGGGCTATGATTATCATTTAGTATTCCTATTTTCTATTTGTGACTACTATTCTTGTACTTTTGGTTGGTATTTTTCCGTTGCTTACGATATTGTTTTGGCTTAGTAATTTATGTTTACATGACTTGTTGATCTGCCATGTTTACACTTACATTCATACTCTTGATTGATGAAGGAATATGGTTCAACTTATGTTATCATCTAGTTGACTTGTTTAGTTTGCCATGCTATGTTCTTGTTTAGTTAATTCATTCAATTATGATGTTGGTTTGGTGTTCCTACGATACATGTGACTATCATGCTTATCTGTTGTTAGTATTTCCATTGGTTATGATACTTGATACGTTTATTAACGTGAGGTTATCGACTTGTGTGATTGCCATGCTTACATTCAATTTAGTTGCTTCCGCCTTCTTATAGAATTCGACTTGGCTTATATGTATTTTGACTATGTGATTTATTTGTGTTGCCATAATTATGTTTAGTTGATCTGTTGTTGATATACTTGTACCTTTGTTTGGTTACTTGATGTTTATAATCTTGTTTATCAACCCCATTTGTTTATGTCGGTATCTGTATGTTTGGTTATTTATATGTGCTTATATCTATTCACGATACCGCTTTGCTTTGGTCTTCTTTGATTTTGTTCCTACGGATATCATTAATATTGTGTTCGCATGTTCCTCATTGACTTATAGACTCATTGTGCTCATTCGTTACGACTTCGTTACGGTCTCCTTTGTTTCATTTTGTATTTCGATTTTGTTTAGCTTTTGTTTTGTTATATCATTCCTTTGGGCTTTTTAAGCTCATCGCATTTCTTTTCCATGTAGCAGGTACCAAGTGGGATGTTGGGCTTTGATGAGCTGAGAGTATAAGTATTTGAGTGAACCGACCCTAGTTTTCCTATCTTATTGGACTCTTTTTGAAGATCATTGTTTTGATATTACATTTTTTGTGTAGGATATTGGATTTCACATACACATCATAACATTAACATCATGAGCTTATAGATGATTTTAGAGAGAGAAAGTGGGATATTCTAGTAAGAGAAACTTGTGGAATATTAGATTACCAAAGAACATCCAACCCTCTACCTTGCAAGGTAGAGGGTATTTAGGTTACAAACTAAACGACCTCCTAACGGCACGTGGATCGGGAATACGGTGGGTAAAGACCGTCCTTCCTCCACGGTGTTGCACTAAACTAAACTATTACGCAAACTTAACTAATAAACTTATAAATAATGAAACTAACGACAAATCTACGAGCTACCTTATGCTAGATAATAGTTGGGGTGACCCACTCTTTAATACAAAATTTTCTAATTCCTAACAATCTCCCCACAAGGAGGTCACCCCATGTTTTACATTTCAAATCCTAGCATTCTATTCTTGACTTTGTTCTTGAGCTCGTGAGACTTTAATACTTCAACTTCAATCTTTGTGCATAAGTAGTGCAACTTCAAAGTCTCGCATAGATTTGTACTTTAAAGTGGAGGTCTTTAATGATCCATGAGATAATAATTATGAGCCGACATTTGAGATCATCGACTACAAAAATTTTGAGACATCCTTTGTGGTGTTGGTATTATGTGATGTTGTGACATTAGGACCGACATGCTCACATTCGGATCATGATATCTTCTTATCAGTAGCGGAAGCTTTTGTTGATTCAAGATATTGGCGGTGGTGGCGCGAGCATGGGTGAAAATATCGAGTCATTGATGCACTAATCATGATTTCTTTTGAGTTGAATGTGTTAAGTGAGCATGCGGCTATGGATTGACCACTTCATTACGATCATTTTAAGCGTCGAGCATACACATACAACGATTAGCAATAAATCGCACGAAAGTGTCTTTGATCACTTCGTTGAATTGAGGTACACGGCCCACGGTTCCCGTTGATCGATACATGTCTTGCTCGTGATCGGTATAATTCAAGAATTTCCTTGGCGAGGTTTCGCACCGCTTAGCCGTTCTCAAACCGGAACATCTCAAAGAAGACAACACGGAGTGAGTGAACCAATGAATTTTAAGTTCAGCGATTGATGAAAAGAGATTTGAAAAACAATCGTGTATTGCTCAATAGAAATTGTTTTGCAATACAACGAAGGTTTTATTGAAACTCAATTATCAATAAAAAAAACACCTTTGGTTTGAAAAATGAGTACACGGTCGATGTGCTAAAGAAAAGAGTTTTTAAGCACAACGACCGGTTTTCAAAGGTATCCGTCAATCCATAACTGAACCGGGATTGATTCAAGTGATTGAATAAGCCCCATTGTTTCGTTCGGTTGTCACATGGTTGATCCATATAATAGATCTCACATGCCACCTACCGGGAGCTTGTTTGATGTTGGCTCGAAGGCTTTCCATCTTCATTGTGAATATGTATACACATCACTCGGATGTTTTGGCAATACCACAAGGATAATGCGTGGGACTCAAGACATAATCTCTCTTTCCACATTGTGTGAAGCAGAGAGTCTTCATTGAAAGTGTCCTAATGAGATTTATTGATGATCTCGTGGCTCTAGACTCAATATTGTGCATATTTGGATCTGTCTGGGAGACTAGGATAGGGTCTCCTTCTTCAATATCAACAATCTCTAGAGAAAGTCGATAGATAATGTCGGTTCCCGTGAGAATGAAACAAGTCCTTTTAAGAGGAACTTGAGTGGTTTAGAAAGTTGAAGTGCGCCACGTCGGGTCCATGACGTCTTGTCTTCAATACCGATGTTACCATCGTGAGCATATGAAGTGAACCCGGTTTACGCCCTAAGGTTGAATAAATGGAGGGCTATTTGTTTTCACCCTTTTCTCATTCGGTTCTTTTTAATTCTTGACCCCCCGGTTGCTTACCGAGACTTCATAGCAAGAACCTTGTTGGGTTAGTTCCGATGAATTGCTCTATCTCGATCCGCACTCTTCCCATATCTCACTTTTCTCCTTTTATCATCATACCTAAGAACTTCTACACTAACTAGTGGATTGTCCTGGGTAGATCCCTCCGGTTACGGCGGATCATAGGAACACATACCAAACCTTATCATCCTTATATCACCGTACATAAAGTAAAGTTGGTCGGTCAATTTGGTATTGTTCATCCGCCATTGGAACCAATAGAAAACCATTTGAAAATCAATCTAGATACTTGTGATATATTATCAAAGATTTTGTACACAATTGTTTTTGATATTTTTAGAATAAGTGCTCCCCCCTCAACATGTGCATCAAATGTTTGAAATCGTTTTGCACACGGAGGCAAGAGGAAGAAATTACTTCTTTGATTACCATTTTTCTAAAAGATATCAACATCACTTCCCACATCAAATCGAGTTAGATAGAGCATTTTGGGAAGGATGAGGTTTTCATGATATTGCTCCCTCAATATGTGCTTCTAGGTTTGAAAAGAGTTTTGCACATACTAGAGGAACCCTTTATATTGAAGTGCGGTATGATCACCAAGCGATTAGAAGCCATTTAACATACAATCAAGGTACCTTAGAGACTTGGAAAAATTGTGTACCTGAGTATTGAATTTGTTAATATTTAAAAAAATGCTCCCCATAATATATGCTTGAGATTCAAAATTGTTTAGCACATATTAGAGAGCGATGCACAAATTGGTCATCTTTTAATCATCTTTCATATTTATATCACATTTTCTCCCGATCAAAAATTTCAAATCCTTTGAGATTTTGGATCTCAAGTAATTAAATATGCATGAATAAAACATTTGTTGGAGAAAATGTGTCCGGTTTTATATGAAAAGAAGAAGACACCAATGAAGTTCCCTTTTTGAAATAAGAGGAATCCACAAGACAAAACCTATCGCTATTACATGCATTACAGTGGTTCAAAGTTAGTACACCACTTGATACACAGATTTAATACATAAGAGATGGAGTCCCAAAGATGTCTTTATTCCGTTCTCAAAGAAGTTTGTAGTGGCCGTCCGAAGCCTTCCACCAACAAAACTTTCAAAGTGCGGAAGATCCTTCGTGTCTTGAGTCTTCGTCGATTGCGAGAATGAAGTGTTCACACCTCTTCAAGTCATCATTAGTCCAAAAGTAGTCTTAACCCAAGATTTCATATCAATTTTGACTTCTTTGATTCGGTGTCAAGTTCTTCTTCGACCAATTTGAGCGTCATCACTAAATTTGTAGAGCTCACATAGTCTCATAAGCATGCGAGTCCCATATCATCGATAAAGATGGCGACTCTCGGGGTGTCGAGGACTTTGTATTCATGATGAAATTCATGCCTGTGGCACTCCATTGAGGACATGTATGGTTTATCTGGTTTGGTAGCTTTCCATGCCGAGTTGGAAGTCCTCAACTCGTTTCGAATGACTAAGCCTCGAATCCAAAGAGTGACAACGAGATAGGGCCTTTTCTCACGGACGAGCAAATGCTCAAGGTGTCCTTGAATATTTAGAAGGTAGAGATCTTGAAATCATTCGTGAAGATGTTTGAAATCGTTTTCTTCAATAGAATATTCTTTCAAATCAGATCTCTTAAGGACAATCTTCATCAAGTACTCATATCCATATATCGGGAAGATCTCTACACGAACCACACTTAAGATACGGAGCTCGGATCTAACATTCTTGCATCTTTTTTCAGCACCATGTCTTTCAATATAGAAGCTCTTCTTTTTGTACCACCAGTGTGAAATACCATATGATGCGGCAATGTCATATTTAAGTTCTTCATTGACCCGAAGCGATCGGGAACCATCATTCAAGCCCTTGATCGAGTATGTTGCGACTTTCATCTTGGATATTGATAGTGCGGGTCTTCTTTCAGTGAGTGACCACAAAGATAGTCCAAGTCATGGTTGAAGAAGAATTCACGAATGGTCATCGACGGGTTCACCACCAAGAGGAAGAGATTTGTGAACATTGAGGCGACTAATTTGCTCACCGACTTGGTCATTGAGCATCTTATAACATTCTTCCATTTGGTATTGAAGTTGATTGGCATCCGAATGGAAGACCTTAACAATTTCATAAGCGGTCCTTCAAGATCTCTTGGAGTTAAGGATGAGATACTCTTACATTTACAAAACCATTTAATGAAGCTTCCCATATCACCGTAAAGTGAAGAAGAGAGTCTTGTGGAGTTCTTCATAATTCTTTGGTGATAGTAGATACCCAATTGTTGTCGGGTATCATTGAGTCGGACTCGTGGATGGACCATGTAGGTTACGGAGAAGGAGGTCTATCTTCAACGATACAACTTTGAATCGAGTCCTTGATGGTGCAACTCGATGTCTTTGGCGTTTACACGCGGTAATCATCAAACCAATCTTCTTCGATGGCTTAGGAATATGCTTAGTTGATGCATCATCTTCATCGATTCGACTCTGTCATGACATGCGACTCTTCGTGAACCATTTGATCATCGGAAAGGAGGTGGGTGTGGGTGTGAACCTTGAGTCAACCGTCGTCAGCGGCAGATTTCTTATGAGTGCCTTGTTTACTTGTAGGACTTGATTGATTGGAAGGTTTTGGCGGTGATGATGGTGGTTGTGGTGGAGGTGTGTTGGTTGTCATAGAAGGTTCACCACTCTAGAAGTTCCAGCGCCCGTTGGTGGTGGAGGTGGAGGAGGATCTTTCGGTCTTTCTTCAATGTTTCCAACACAATAGCTCTCCTTTTCCTTTTAGCTTCCTTTTCCTTGATGTCAATCATATCACGCTCATAATTGTCGAACTTAATGGATTCTTCAAGTGCCTCATAGAGTTTCTTGTGAACCTCATGCTTGTCCTCTTGACCATACATCTTTTCACGTAGGCTGCTCTCATATCGGTGATAGGTAGGTCCTTGAATCGTCTAAGTAGGGCCTCCATTGCCCATTCCACAAGATCCTTGACTTCCCCTTCAATGGCGGCAAAGAACCCTTCATTGAAGTTGAGGTGCTCCAATCTATAGACACGATCCACAAGGAATCAGCATTTGGGAAGTTGCCTTTCGGGCTTCTATCCTTTTACGGCTTTGTCCAAAGGTTAATCCGAGGTAAGGATCCGAGGTGGTGAAGGCGGTGGAGCATCCACATCGACCAGCGATAATGACGGTTCGGGGGTTGGTGACGATGTGGGTGGTGTTTGTCAGATTGATTGAGCGGGTTTGGGAGGTGAAAGTTCGATTGTGAGTGAAGATGCGACATCGGAGGAATTGTTGATGTATCTTCTTGAATGTTGACCGTAACCATGGATTGTGCGATATCTAAGGGTTTGTCATTTATGTATTGATCTCCGAAAGTGAAATCGATGTCGAAGTCCTTGAGTGAAGATAGAGAGTTGGTAGACATATTTGGTTCATCCATCCGCAAGGTCTCATCGGATCTTGTCTCAAGATTCTCCTGCGAGCCTTTACGCAGCAGGCGTCAACATTCGGCGGTTGAGTCTCACTAGGTGTAAGGTTTTCTTTAGGCGTTTGAGACACTTTGTCCACTCCAGTTGTTCTTTAGCAGGAGATGATTCATTCTTGTAACACCCCAACCCGACAAGGGTAAAGATATCTCAAATACGGTTTCATATCAGAACTTTAAATACTATACAGTAGCGAAAACCTTTACAAAATATTCAAAAAGAAAACATAAATAGCTAAACTTCAAAATAAATCTAAGATCCCTATTAGCAAATCTTGCTCTCGTCTCTACTCTCAACCCAGATCAGCTATCCCAAAAGCTCATCTTGAATGCTTAATACCTGCCGCAGGAAAAGAAAGTGCGGCTGAGCTTACAAAGCCCAGTGAACAGATATAACGAAACAAAAACTAAACAAAACATAAATACGAGTTGAACAAAGAAACGAATAACAAGATCATAGCGGAACGAGAATAATGAATCATTGAGGATTCGCGAAACACAAATATCACAATCCGGTAGAACAAATAGCAATCAAGAACAAACACATAGCACATTGATGACACAAAGCAAGCACATCATAATCAACAGGAAATTAATGAATCGATGATTTAAGCACATATAAGTCAAACGAATACCGAAAGCTAGCGAAACAACTACTAGAAGTAAACATGTCCTTCACCCAAATCGGATAAGTTACATTTAATAAACTTAACCAATTCGATAGTAGCAATGAAAATAATAGACAACACATAGTAGTCACACATACCAATGAAACACCTTACAAAACTATGATTAAATGAACTAGAAGCATAACATAGCGGATAGTAAGTTAACAGCCGAGACATTATAAATTAAACCATTTTCCCAGTTAAACTTTAGTATAAGCGGAATTTAAACATGGCGAGTTACACATACGACATGAAAACACAGTGACAAACTATAACTCAATAGACAAAGACATAACATAGCCATTAGCAATTATCGAGCGAGATATCATAAGCTAAACCAGGTTCTCGGATCGAATCTTAACATCACATGAGTTTTAACATGGCGGACAAATCATAAGCAGATAGATACCCTAACGTATAGGCACAGTTCATAAAATAAGCGAACCATCATACATACTAAACTTCCAAAACACTCAATTGTACACTAGCACATTCATCTTGCGGATCAACGAATTTCACATAACGATAAACTAACATAACATCGGATGAAGACATGCGAAATATATTTAAACATATTATTCATAACCTAGCATAGTAGGCGGTAGTCACATAAACATACAAAAGCATAAACACATATAATAAGCCTAGCACATAATTATAAACACTTGAACATACCGAATCATAATCGAATACTTAACGAAATAACGAGATAAAGATTTAGTTAAACTACCACGAGCCCGAACATATCATATCAAAAACATCATAACTATATAGAAACAATCTCAAAATAATTCGAGTAGCTAGCTCCCGAGTTTTATGAAGGCAGCGTATTGCACACCTACATCATTCAACTATAATAAATCATATCGGATAACGGATCGGATCTAGGATGCATCCATCGCCCACAAACATATATTGGTCATATAATATAACTTGAGCTCATACTAGATAACGAGATAAGGGACGTGGCGAACTTCACTCTCTCGCCTAGAGTCGTATCGAGAGTGCATCAACGACACGGACATGGAACCCCATGACTAGTTATTATTTGGCTCGGTGTCAAACTAACTTAGGTCAAACAAAATTTCAATTATGACACGGTCTTAATCAAACACAAGGTTCAAGAAATAACATATCGATAACTCATATCATAAGGTTCATATTCAAATATAACATTGTTGAAAACATAAAGACCTTGATAGAGCTTAAGCACTCGGAGATCGTTAGTGTTGCCTATGTAATCACAAGCAAACTAATAGAAGATCTCTACAACTCGTATTCTTTAGCGGAATGTAAATACAAGTTATAATAACTAAGAACTCTTTGATCCTCTATTGATCTTTTGATTATTGAAACTCTATGTTTGAGATATTTTACAAGACTTGAAAGACTTAGAAAAACTTATCTAATACAAACTATTATGGTTCCTTTTATAGGCAAGAAACCCTAATGACTCACGAGCGTTTAGCGACGCTCCTAATACAAACATTGACAAAGCATGCATCTAGACAAGCATGCAACTAATCATATTGTTTTGCTAATCATATTGTTTATTCCGAGTAAGCTCTATACAATACAATACCAACCTATCTTTCATACAGTGACTTTTCCCTGACACTGCCTAGATCTGCTTATCTCTCCTACGTGGATTCGCACTTTCGGTGAAATCACGATTTGCTTTAACACTTCTGTCAAGTATAACTTCAGCAGAATCCATTCTTCGTCGGCGAAAACTCTTGGCGAGATACTTGACAGATCCGATAGTTTACCGTAATTCCCAACAAACAAGGTTCAACAAATATGCATATCAAAGTCTTCCTAACATAAAGTTCAAATCGATATCGCATGGTTCAATAAAACATAAGTTCGGATAAGCAACAGTCAAACAATCGTGAAAGGGTTCATAGCAATGGCATCGGAAACCCTAATAAGGAAAATAGTAAAACTAACGAAAAGAACATCATAAGGAACCTTTCTTGAAAAGGTCGAATATCCATACCTTAAAGCAAATGAGAGAAAAGCAAGCGAATGTAGGAACACGAAGATACAACGTCGCGTCTCCTCCAACGAATCTACACGGAGTATGATTTATTTAATACTTATTAGCATCATTAAAGTTATAACGGATTAATCACATTAACCTTCTTAGAGTTACAATTATATTCTCATTTTATAAGCTTCTTATGCATTTGTAAGTGTGTTACCTATTGATATCGTATTTTATCTTTCAGTTTCTTAAACTCATATTCGGACCAGATTTAGCGATTTTTATAAAATACTTACTTAGCTCAAATGAAATCAAGCAAAATCCAGGGGTTCCCATATGAGTTAAGAGACTCTACAAAAATTGGTGGGTTCTATTTCCATGCTAAATGGCCTATGGAAAATCACAAGTCCGCACCTATCCGTAAAGTGATCGAAAATACACCTTAAAAGTTTACGCTTATTGGACCTGTTTAGACACCTTGGAAAATCCCGAACTCCCGAAATTCATTTATGTCATAATTATCACTCACAGTAAAGGAGAGCTCCCAATTCCTTATGGTTTGAAAATGAAAAATCAAACAATACAAATAAATTTCGAACCCGCTTTCTCAGCTTTGACACTTGATCTTGTAAAATTCAAAAATACGACTTAGACAACTCCAAATTCGACCAAACCACTTGGAAAACTTAACTAAGACATAAAATAAGCTTTTCCACACAAAACCCAGATTATTGCACTTATAAAATTGTATCTATAACACACACAAATTCGACATATGATGCTGTCCAGTTTAGGGTTTATTAAAACCATTATAATCACATGTTTAGACCATTAATTACACTTAGGGTTCCATTCCAATTAGGGTTTCAATTTATTGGGCATGATAACATTTATATATATGTGATTCGGTTCTTATGCTCAATATATATCTATGATCCTATTCAATAATACGTATTACATACATGTTCTCTTAACAAGGTTCAATTCACTATGGTTTATTCTTGGTTTCATACGGTTCGCCACAAAAGAAAAGCAAGATTCGACTAAGCGAAACATATTACAATATATATACGTAAGGTGTAACAAAGGAAGATGAATAAACACGTTATACCTTAGCTTTGTTGAACAAAACTCATGACACCAAGAGGTCTAGGGTTCGGCCGAATAGAGAAGAAAGAAAAGAGAGGCAACAAAACTAGGGTTTCAATTTTGTGTTTTATGTGTTGTATTTATAGCTAGTCATTTTCGGTTTAGGGCTTTTGAGTGGGTATGGGCTTCGCATTGGGTCCAACCGAACAAACAACCCACCCTTTGGGCTCTCTTGGCTCTGCTCCATTGATCCAAACGAACAAAATAATCGCCCAACATGGTTCACCAAATAACGAATGACAAGGCCCAACACTTTAGCGAAACGTTTAAATCTTAAATAAGTAAAATATCGATCACGTTACATATTTTAGTTAACTTCTAATTATTCGTAAGTTAGGTTTTAATTTTCGTTAAATGATTATAAACGTATTTTACGTATTTTATACTTTTCGATTCCAAGGGTATTTTGGTCTTTATTATGCGTTTATATTTTTAGGGTTTTACAGTTCTTCTCTTCAGCTCGTATTGATTGGTGGTGCTTAATGGAGACGATGAGATCGTTAAAAGCATGTGAGCGGCTTGTTCAGTTTCAACACTAGCAACCCCTTTTCCTTTGTCTTGTGTTATTGGGGTTGTTTGTCGTGGCGAGATGATCGGGTTCTCTTAACACAATTCCACCCATCGGAGCTTTCACATTCGGACTTTCTAGGCTTTCTTTGAATTCAAGTTGTAGATCTGCATCATCTTCATCGATTAACCTTGTACTATTCTTTGGTACCTCAAGATTTTCACCAATTTCCTTTTCCACTTTCTTCCTTTTACTTTCGCTTCTTGGATGCGGTGTCCGAATGTTGTGACCTTTCAAGTCTCTTTTAGGAAGAGGCATAGGAAGCTTGTGAGGTGACGTGGATTGGGAGCATTGGGTTGTGGAGTAGAGGTGTGACATCGCAGAGGAACCGGTAGCTCTTTTCTTGTATTGTTTAAAGTAGTCCTTCTTCTTGATATCTTACGTGAGTAGACTATCGTGAATTGGCAATCCAAATATTTCTTTATCCATACCTCTAGGAACATATTTCAGGTTTCCTAGAACAAATTCATCTTCTGCTTTGTGTAAAGTTGATTCAGACCTAGGATTGAAGTTGTGATTTTATTGCAAGAACTGGATAACAAGCTTAGAAAATCGGATGCTGGGAATCACAAGCTTGTTCTGTTTCTTTCGGCCTTGAGCTTTGTTCTGGAGATTAGTTCTATCAGATATGAATGTGTGCATTGATAAAGAAAATTCTTCCCAAATACGATCCGAGACATTCACATCAACCCTATTAACAATTCCCATAGGATTTGCAGGATAGGAATTCTCACTTTATCGAACCACGATGTTTTGCGAGATAAGCACAAGTTAAGAATAGTTGTAATAGCTCTCGTGGTTGATACATGTGTCCAATGATGATGTCGGATGCTCTTGAAATGTTGTTCGATAACCCAACCCAATTAGAAAGACAATCGGATCGTCCACACCGTGGAGATTCGAAAAGAAGGTTAGGGTTACATGGGGTGATTCCAAGAGCCTTGCTCGAATAAGCGTAATCAATCGTGAACTCCCCATCATCCGGTTTGCAAGAGTATTGAGTCGTGATTTTGTCCCATTGAATGGTGTTCCGTAATTGTTGAATGTAAATGGTTGGAATTGAGCATTGCTTGGTAATAGCACCAAGAAGTTTGTGTTCTTGAGGATGTCAATAGACACTTTGAGTATCGGATTTTGTTGTAGCTTACGTAGGTCCACATACGCTTACTTTTTCAATATCGCCCCATTGACTCACGGGAAGGATTTCTTCGTCTGAGAGAACTTTGGATGATGCCGAAGGGGTAACGCTCTTTTCAGGGTTTGAACTTGCCATTGATGATCTGAGCAAACATACAATCAACAGTAATGATTGGGAACGAGTTAGATAATAAATGATAAGTGAGACAATATTGAGAGCACCCTTATGACATAGACACATAGAAATAGTAACTCAGAAGGAGTCCCCGAAACACATATAGAGAATGACTGAGTGGCATAAGAGAGATATTTCAATGAAGTAGAATCCTTTAGATAAATTTTCACACGACGAGTTGATAAGGGATTAAAAGGCTAAAGAGTGCATTGCAAAGGGATCATGTCATAAGCCAAGATACAAATGTAGAAGTGATATAACCAATATGCATGAGGCAAACAGTAACATTTGGTTGTCGTGAGAGAAACCAAGTACCGTTTGCCAAAACAAAATGTCATAGCAGTTACATAGAGTATGTTGACTCAACACGTTGAATCGGGAGATCCTAAGTATTGTGAGAATGAGATCAACTTTAGCAATAAACCTTTAAACATTTTAATAAACCAAAAAAAAATCCACCAAACATGTCTAGAGTTAAAGATAGACAAGTCATTAGAAGTTTAGCTCTTTAAGTCGCTATGTATGCTAATTAAGCTAGCTTGTAAGGACAAGTCGCCATGAACAAGAATAAAACCAAGTCGCTACAAATCAGAAACTAAGTCGCTAATGTCACTAATTCGCTAACTTGTAAAGACAAGTCGCCATGAACAAGAATAAAACCAAGTCGCTACAAATTTGTTAACTAAGTCGCTAATGTTACTAATTCGCTAACTTGTAAAGACAAGTCGCTGACAACTAACTCGCTACCCAAGTCGCCAGAATATAATAAACTAATTCGCCACAGTATCTTAGTCGCTAAGTAGTGTGCTAACTCGCCATGAAGAACATACAAGCTAAGTCGCTACCAAGAACACGTTAAGTCACCATCAAGAACACTCATAATAAAGCACAAACAACCCAATCCACTAATCAATCACCACCAGATCATGAAAACTAATTAACAAGCAATCAATTTAAGATATACCAAACCATTTGTACACTTTCAACATCATAATAACAACAAAAACATGATTTCATGACAAATCGAACCTAGGTGGGAATCAAACAGTCACAAATCACGAGCTCGAAGGGATCTGGTAAAAAAGACAAGTTAGAAACTAGACCCAAACGCATAAGAGAGAACAAATGAGGTGTGATTCAAGACGTACCACTTAAGTCGCTAGAATGAACAAATAAGCTTGACGAGAGAGAGAGAAAAAAACACGAGAGAAAAGAAAAAAAACTTATTTGAGAAAATATGGTAAGTCGCTAGGGGTATAGGAAGGATCTTTGGCAATATGACACATTCGGTCCCCGTGGTTATAAAAAATGTGGTAAGTCGCTAGTGTAAAACTATTTTGGCTATTTGACACATTCGATCCCTGTGGTTTAGAGGCAAGAGTGGTAAATTGCAAACAAGGATATTAGACTAAGACTTTAGCATAGATAATGACAATAATAACCATGACTCAAATAAACGTTTAATCTTTTAAAAGCATTTAATGCAAGGCACTCAATACATGGGTACACAAGGATAATCACATGAGCAAGATACGACCACAACCTATAATTGAGAGAAACACCATAACCGAGATAGTTACAAAAGCATAACCGATTAGTCACACAAGCAAGACACAACCACAACTTACAAATGAGCAAACATCATAACCAAAGACGAAGCCAATGGCATATGAAACTAATACAAAACTCCCCTCAATCAATGTCATCAAAGACCATTGATTGATATTAACCAATCCCATTATAAAACAAGAATATATCATTTGTTGAACTACATCTATGATCCCGTGCCATTATTGAATGACATTTCTAGGGCCATAGATGTTATCGATAACAAAGAATGTATTCTTTATTAGATTGAGGAAAATGATAAAATTTTGAATTTAAAGAAATGACACATATATAAAATTTTATTTTTTATTTTATTTTTTTTTTTTATTTTTTTTTTTTTGAAAAACTAGATTTATACAATTATATAAAAGAGCGAGTCCCGATTCAAGATGAATAGGAGTCAAAGTAAAAGTACATCAACTCGCAAGCTATAGCTCTGAATGAGCTATGTTCATTTCTAAAGGGAACCAAGTCATGAAGTTCTGATTGAGTTGAGCATTGTACTGAAAAAGACGAGAGCACATTGTCTGGAAGCACATGTAGAATTGCACATAGAAGGGTTAGTGACATGTTTAATCTCACATTTGGATGCATCACGAGATAACACAGACGTATTATTAATGGGGATCCTATTAGGTTCTACATTCTTGAAGAGTTTTCTGTGGGAATCCACTTGAGGCATGATCTAGAAATGTAAATTCGTTTAAGTCCTGTAAACTTAAAAATCGCGGTGGGAATCCATTTGAAACCACCGTTAGTTGAGCTAAATGGGTGCCTGACCTTGTTTTGACTATTTGTCCTTTTGTGATTAGCGTATATCTTAGGGGATTGATCGGTCAAATGATGTTTTGCATGAGAGCTAGTTATACTTATTGCATTTCTAATCTGGGAGTATTGAGCATAAGTCCGGGTTTGAGATCCATCATATCCGAACTAGGCAATGAAGTGACCGGTTTTGACAAACCGACATATTATCAACTTGGGATGTAAGCTTAGATTTCAATGGTTTAACTCTTTCGGATCTAAAGGCATTAGGTTGTTTAATAATCGTTCGTTTGAGTGGTTACGAACATTTGACTTTCCCAAAGTTGAAGGTTTTGCAAACTTAGTGTTCATCCTATTTCCAATGTACTTCTAAGCTCATTTTTAGGGCAACAATATTGAAGCTCTTATCCCGAATTTGGGCTTTGAGGTCATCAATGTCTTTCATCAAGAGGTTAGATTGAGTGACTAACTTAGAGTTTGTTTCCTCAAGGTTCTTTCTTAACCGCTCATTTTCTCTTAGTAGGTTGGACACACATAGAGCTAGTTCGTAATTTCTAGATTCTAGTGTATCACACATCTCATGACAATATATTTCCGGACTTCGAAAGAAGTAATTTCGATTGCTAATGGTCAAATCTTTGTCCCGAATCGGATTTTAATCGATTAATTTCAAAAATTTCGAAATTCGAAGTTCCCGATTAGTACAAGGTTTTTTTGCATAAAACATTTCTTCCTTTTGTTGTATTTCAATTTGCAGTGAGATACAATGCTTTTCAAGAATTGAAAACTTGTTTGAAAGCTCATCATATACCCTTTTTTCAATCATGTTATTTGCATTAGATTCGTGCACAACCAAGATCGATTTTACGATGTTAAGTTCGAGTAAGAGTCGGTACCTTTTCATGAGAATTTATGTGATCGCTATGTACCTTATCGAAAGATGCCTTTTCGACTCGAGAATTTGAGATCGATGGTTGTCTTCATCCTTTTCATTATAATCGAGATTCGCAATCGGTGTCATTCATTGGTTCAATCGAATGTTGCATGACTTGTCACAATTGCTCCATGGTGTCTCTTGGTACTCATTCAATGCATTCGCTTGTTATTCTCTTTGCGCTTCCTTGATGTATGTTTCCATATTACCCATAAGTTGAATAAATGAGTTTCGAACTCATGAATTTCCATTCCGTATGTTTTTGAATGATATTCCACCATGATATCGTCAAAATATGAGGAATATTCTTCCTGGATAAGTAGTGAAATTGATTGAAGATAGTTCAAGAGCGGCATGAGACTCATCATTGAGAACTTTTCTTTGGTAATTTGAAACCTCGACTCGTTCTAAGTTAAGTAAAGCAGTTCTTGTCAAAGAGGAAAATCCCTGACGAAGGATAGCACAACTTGTTCGATCCATGGTTGTAGATAAGAGTAGTTTGAGAAGTCGACCGAGATGTTGAAAGGGCTCACCGGTGCATTCCATATTCTTAGCATCATTTGCACACATTAGAGTGACTTATTTAAGTTGTTCGATTAATCGATGTCAATCATTAGATGTATGGCATTCGTGTAAGCATTCGGTTTCACTATTCGTGTTGTGTCATAGAGAGCAAGTACTTTGGTGATTAAAGGATCCGTGATGATCGACATTGTGTTATTTTGAATTACTTCCCAAGTTATTGGAAATCCCAAGAGCAAAATACCAAGTATACAAGATGTTAGTATCAAATTACGAACCCCTAAGTCGCTAGAGATATTGAACCAACTCGCTAGCAACTAAATAGCAATAATCCCAAGTCGCTAGATCAATATCCAAGTTGCTAAGTACAAGTCGCTAATCCTCAAGTAGCTAACACCTAATTCGCTATACCACCAAGTCGCCAAACAATTGCAAGTCGCTAAGTAGTAACTCGCTAAGCATTAAATCGCTAGCAAAATTTTGGCAAAGAATTAGCTAATCAAGTCGCTAAAGATTCAAGTCACTAAAGAGCAACTCACTCTGCACCAAGTCGCTACCACCAAGTCGCTACCCGTAGTAGAAAGTCCACTACTTGTACCGTTAGTCGCTAGATCCAAGTCGCTAGCTCCAAAGTCAGTAACTCGCTACAAAATTGCAAAGCAAGTCGCTACGAAGAATGAGGTCCGTATGTCAAGTCGCTAGCAAGAAAAACCACATAAACATCACTTTTCTATCCAAAACAACCCAACCAAGATGATTCAAGCTTACCAAATGAAACCCTAAACACTTGTGATGATTCTAAACATAAAAGTACTAACAAAATCCAAACTTTAACACAAGAAATCAACCAAATGATGCACAAACCACTAAACTTTTTCAAACTCAAAACCACCTAAAACCACTAGAAATCCAAAGATGTGCAAGATATGATCTAACCATGGCTCTTGATACCAATTGTAGGATATTGGTTTCACATACACATCATAACATTAACATCATGAGCTTATAGATGATTTTAGAGAGAAAGTGGGATATTCTAGTAAGAGAAACTTGTGGAATATTAGATTACAAAGAACATCCAACCTCTACCTTGAAAGGTAGAGGGTATTTATAGGTTATAAACTAAACGACCTCCGACGGCCTGTGGATCGTGAATACAAGGTAAAGACCCGTCCTTCCTCCACGGTGTTGCACTAAACTAAACTATTCTCGCAAACTTAACTAATAAACTTATAAATAATGAAACTAACGACAAATCTACGAGCTACCTTATGCTAGATAATAGTTGGGGTAACCGACTCTTTAATACAGGAATTTTCTAATTCCTAACATTTTGACATATTGGATTTTGTATTTTTCCTTGTAAGTCATTCGTTTATATGACTTGGTATTTTATTTTATAAGACTTCCGCTTGCAAAATTTTATTAGTATGTTCTGATATGACTCCATAATGTGACATTCGGACCCTTGTCGGGTTGGGGTGTTAATACACATTTCTTGATAAGTTGATTCGAATATAATATCGTCCACGTATATTTGAACATTTATTATTTGTGACTCCTTTTTCTTTGAAAAAAGTGCGTTGTCAACTAACCCCATGGTGTAGTTGTTTTTTATTAAAAACACTTTAAGTCTATCATACTAAGCCTTTGGAGCTTGTTTAAGACCATGGAGAGCTTTCTTTAATTTGTACACATAATTAGATTTTTCAAAATCGACAAAACCCGGAGGTTGAGATACATAAACTTATTCATTTATAAAGCCATTAAGAAAAGCACTTTTGACATCCATTTGAAAGAGTTTAAGATCATGAGCACAAGTATACGTGACAAAGGATTCTTATAGACTCTAATCTAGCTATGGGAGCATAGGTCTCATCAAAGTCTATACCTTCTTGTTGGTTGTATCCTCGAGCAATAAGTCTAGCTTTATTTATAGACACGACACCACTTACATTTAATTTTTATACACCTATTTTGATCCAAATATTGTTAGGTTTTTGGGTGGAGGGACAAGTGTCCAAACGTTATTAGCAACAAATTGATTTAATTCTTTTGCATAGCCATAACCCAACTTTCGTCTTTTATAGCGTCTTGAGTGTTTTTAGGTTCTATAGTTGACACGAAACAAAAGAGACTACTTTAGTTTTGAACTTGAGACCTTAGAGTTCTTTCATCCTAGAGTGATCGTCTACTATAACCAAGTTATAGAAGTTACCTCCACATTTTTGGATAGCCGACGGACCAAATAAATCCATATGTAAAAGTTCTAGACATTTTGATGTAGAAACAATATTTTTAGCTTTATGACTAGCATGGACTTGTTTTTCGACATTACAAGCATCACAAAAATGATGTTCATATTTTAGTTTAGGTAGGTTTCTTACAAGCTCTTTGGATGATAGCGATTGAAGAAGTTGCACATTGGCGTTACCAATCTTCGATGCCATAAGGTCGAAGTATCATCCATAGAGGTGAGACAAAGTTTATCTTTTGGGTCATTTCCGATTTTAATAACGTAGACGCCATGTTTTCAAATACCTCTTCCTATAGTAATACCATTTTCAAGATTTTACTACTGGTTTCGCTAAAGAGAATTGTGCACTTTTTCTCACATATTTGACCTATACTTAGTAGATTAAAGTTTAGGTTTTCTACGTGGCACACGTCATTAATGGTTGGGGAATTGTGAGAGATTGTACCTTTTCTGATGATTTTGCTTTTACTATTGCCGAACACCACATTTCCTCCATTAAAGGATTCTTATGTGGAGAACAACGCTTTATTACCGGTCATATGCCTTGTGCACACGCTATCCTTTGATCCATTCGTCCGCATCCAAGTCTACCTTTAGGCACACCTAAGACAACAAACAACTCAAAAGTTTGGTCTCTATTTTTCATAGGTCCATTAGTGTTATACAATTCATTCATATGTTGCATGTATGAAAATGGCGTAAAAGTATTCCAAGGTACGTAGTTTTGGAATGAAAAACCATTTTGTGAGTTGTGATTCCATCCAATTTGATTATGGTTACTTTTAGGAAAGACATTATTTGACCTTTTTATCGATTTGTTTGCTTTGGTAAACAACGGGGGTTTGTTTTTCAATAGACCTTGACCTTGTTTTAAAGAGGGCGGTTGTTTAACATTCTTAACAGTAGCATTGGGTATTTTCTTTTTATTAACGACAATAAATTTGGTTCTAGAAGAGATGGTTACGTTATTTTTAGCCTTTGCTGCTGCAGATGCCTGGATCCCTTCATTTGCACTAGCCGGGTCCCTTTTTTAAGGATCCGCCGGATCCGGAACACCAGTAGCTGCTTTTTCAGTTGATTTAACAAATTGTGTTTCATTAACTTCGCTAGTTGATGTAATATGTTCCTGAATACCTAGACCCTTTTGATTATTACCTCGTTGGAGTCCTTGGCCATGAGAAAAATCTCTTCCTTCTCTTCTTACCCTTTTTTATGTTCTTTATGTTTATGTGAAATCAACTAAAGTAACAATAAGTATAATGCAAGAAAGGATAGAAACGATCAAACCACAACACGAGAGTTTATAGTTGTTCTGTTTACAAGGATTCTTTTTCCTTGCCTACCACTCCTCGAGTCTCCAACTCGAGTATTCTTCACTAATCAACAAGATCCTTTATCCGGCGGAGAAAACCTTTACACGTCGGTTACACAATATTTTCGCACAAAGCTAGATGTTGAGTTCCTTTACAAGGGTACAACCACTCCGTCACTACGTATTTTGAGGACTAAAATACTAACCGATCACTATGGAAAGTTTATGATGGTTTGGTACAAACAATGATGTATAAACAATTATAATACACACTTATGATGAACAAACAAGACTTGCAACTCTTTGTTGAAGCTTATAAGTCTTCAATGATGTTTTGATCTTCTTGCTAATAAAGAAGCTCACAAAGATGAATATGAATGAGTTAGATACATGGAATAATGAGTAGGAGAGAATATACAATGTTTATGTATGTAAGTGTGTGTAAAACAAATAAGTTTGGTTTGCTATTTATAGGCAAAAACCCACAGTAGACCACGGATCCGACGGAACCAAAAAATTGGTTCCGTCTGTGTACCATTTTGGTTTCGTCTGTCCTTGACATGGGATCTTCCAAAATCTTGCAAATCTAGATCATATCTTTTTAAAATATTCTTTATGATCCTAATAGATTTGATATCTCAGATAATCTTAGAGTAGGATGATCCATGTAATGATGTAAAATGCATTTACATTTTGATTAAAAGATTTAACAAAGTGAACTTGTGAAATATAAATAGTAGTTAGCTAAGTGATGTTAATTAAGTAACTTATATTAAAATCTATTTTAATGAAAAACTTTGTAGCTATATATAAAAGACTTGACAAAATTTATTCTTTCCTAAAATAAAGTTTATTATTGTTGTTAACAAAAGATAGCAAAGATCGTAGAATATAGATAACGTTTTTAGACGATATTTGTATTAACATACATCACCTTGCAAAACATATTTGTTCCTGATGCCTTCTAATACCTTTAGAATTTTTGATGGAGCTCTATATATAAAAAGGTAATACAGGGGCTTTCAAGTACAGAAAGTCGACAAAAATTCAACGACATCAATAGTTAGCTCTACCAAAGGGCATGTGTCCCAACTCCCAATAGTACCCCTTATTGTGTGAGAAGCTTTCTAGTCAAATGGTTTTGGATTCAAGTTCTGCTTTGGACATGTGAGATGAATGTGGTATATAAATTGTAAGATAGTTACGAGTATCTTTTCTCAAAACCCCCCTAATTTTGTGTTGCAATATGCAACGTCTATAAAATCCAGCTAAAAAGTAACAAGGTAAATATCAAGTATCAAGTTAATATAACCCTAAACATCACAAACTAGTTATTATATTGCAATTTTTGTCAAAAATTTGATTTATCAATCATTTTTATAAGTGACAAATTATCAGATTCCTCTGGTTGACAAATTTTGCATCTTAATTATCTTTCTCGGCAACTTGCCCTACAAGGATATAAAGATCTCCCAAGATTCATGGATTCCTTTTGCATCAATTCTTTGGAAAAGTGATGAAATCAGTAAACATCTCTTTTATCTAGTTTCGCACCATATGCAAGTGTCCAATAATGGGGAACAAAAGTTAAAATGCTACTTGTAATATCAAATGAAAAGTAAAAATGGTTACAGAAATACAAACTTGAAGATAAACTCCAGAAATACATGGATTTATATTATGTTCCATTAAGGCATTAAAAAATCTCTCTTTTAGTCTTTATAAATCAAAACAAGATGATGACAATTGACAACAAACATGGCAAAGAAGCATTACCCTCCCTGATTGAGGATCTTTAACACTTTGAGAGCCTGGCCTCAAAAAATTATTGGTGGGAAAAAAGTACAGCATCATTAAATTTTCTTGAGCCCGAGATGAGGAAAACTAACCGAATTAAGCGTGGCTTTTTGTGCTTTTCGGGTAGAATATTATCGGTAGGGTAAGCTCTTCGGTGTTTCACGAACCATTCCAATCATTGAATCATACTCTTCGCCTTTTCGTGTGAACTTCTTGCAGATAATTTCTCCAATTTGATCTCCTCAAAGCCCTTTATGCTTTCGAAAGAACATGGACCATGGCCAAGTTGGAGTAGTTAATTGTCGATTGAGAAATGAAGGTTATTTCTTCTTCTCGTGAGCTTCCTCATGAACTTGGATGGATTGCCTCCCATACCTATGAACAAAATAAAGATTAGTGTAAGAAGATAATAAATTACTAGAGCAATGACCTGTGTTAGGGTAAAAAGGTGTGCTTGGGGTTAAATCAAAAAGAAATTGAGCTACTTATGAATTAAATCAGGAAAATTGCATTTTAGAAAAAATGTACTTCCAAATCAATTAGGGAAGGACTAATAAAATCAATGCTTGAGTCCAATGTTAGAAGTTTATAATAAAAAGAAACCCGGTCAAGAGTTATCGAGTAACCAGACCCCTTATTTGATTATAAACTTATAACACAGGTGTTTTATTTATGCTGGAGTGTGTCAATAGGAGTATGTCTTTAAAATCTGATGTATAGGATGCTAATCACACGTGAAGTTAAGTTGACCATACATCTCATAAAACAAATTTAAATTTGCCTTTAATTGTATGTATCGAGTTCATACGATGTTTCCGACCAACAAACTATATAGCAAAGATTTCGCTTCTAGCACATATTCTAAGAGTAAAATTGTGATAGAAAGAGACCATATTTCACTACAAATTTTGAATTTGGACGTCATTTAGAAAAATATTTTGACACGCGACTAAGTTTTAGACCTTGCACTATACCATGTGTATATTTGAAGTCATAAACATTAACCTTATTTTTGGGACAGAGGATATGGTTTTATAGTCAAGTAAAGACAAACAAGATTCTATCTCGGATGCGTAGGAGTGCATTATAGTAGAGCAATCTCGCTATTCGGAAAAAATAAAATTAAAAGTGTTGTATCCGTAACTTCCAACCAGTCCAACAAGATACACGTCACACACATCACCATAAAAGTTATTTCGTGACATTAACTAGAGTCGATATTTTTAAATTTGTAACTTTACACCGTAAAACATATATGTGATACAAATGCACATCGACACTTCTAGATGTAGCAAAATAGGTGTGTTAGGCGTGGTTGGTTAACATGACACCGCTCTGTGTTAAAACATGCAACTTATATCAAGGGTGGTTGAGTCCAGTTGACCTACAAAAACTCTTTTTTCATTCATTTTATAAGAAAACTACTAATAGTTAATGCATTAAAATGATTACGAAAACAACACTTCTTCTTACTATTGGAAAAACAATTTTGGAGGTTGTGAGACACTAGGACCAGATATACACCTTGAGTGACTTTCAACGACTTTGACCCATGCGATCCGCTTCTTATTTTAACTAATTCTTTTATTCAACCTGTTTGAAAAAGAGCATAACCCAAATCAACCGATTCATTCGTGTATGGGTCTAAGACCATGCGTCCACCCTTTACTGTAAGGGAGTAAAGCCTACAAACCTCTCCAAATGGAATTCTTGTATTTTGCCTTACAAGGGCACCGACGGTAACCATGGCATTTTTATCAACATATGACCCATCAAGCGTGGTCGCACCCATGCCAACGAAAGCCTCATCTTCAACAAGACATCCATGTAAGACAATACTATGACTCGTGATATGGTTTTCACTATAAAACAATGGTTCTAACTGCAAATTAATTGATGCATTGAAAGAAAAAAGGTCGATATCATAATATCATTCATATTTTGCAGACTAATGGTACTCACCTACAGTAACATTGTTGCCAATTATTGTTGGCATAACATTCCCGCTTATGTTAGATTTGGCTACATGGACAAGAGCATTGTCTTGGATGTTTGTTCCTGATCCAACACTGATACTGTTCACATCACTTGCAGACGGACCACACGTTAGACATAATAAATGCTACTCAACCCAAAATTTCGAAAGTTTGAGTATCAGTCAAATATCCAACTTCCCCTCCATTATAACAAAGTAGAAGAATTTAGGCAAAGTACGTAACAAATTCAGAAAGACATCAACATTTCAGGCTAATTCTGCAGTCTCGTCTCAAAAGTTCATCTGTTTCAAGCTATCAATCAATTCTATTTCCAATATGAATTATGAAAGCACATTCAATTCATGTGTTATGACTTCAAATGACATTTATACTTTAACTTTCCATCTTGGATGAATGATCTTATCTTCAGGAGGTATATCAATGCTTATTTTAGAAGTAAGCATGTGATATTGAATAATTAGAATCACATTATCAGTTCTAACAAGAAAAATGTTCCAAAAAAATAGTGTTTAGATGCTTTTGCTGCTTGAAGAAGTAATGATCAGATATTAAGTGTTCGGTAAATTCTAATTTGAATAGACGAAATGACCATAAATGACATTTTTGTACAAAAATTTTAAATTAGTTTCCTGAAATGGGAGTGTTGGAATCACTCCTAACTAGTATTTCAAGTGTTAGTCATTAATATGTAATAGGTTGCTTGATTAGGCTTTTATGTTAGTAATTAAGGCTAGGCTCAAGTAGAAAGCCCATGAGCCTATACAAAAGCCCATGTGGCTAATGAAGGGACTAGAAGTGTTGCCCTAGCTCCCTTCCCCTATAAATACATTGTATCCTCTCACTTGAGAGGTTGGTTGTTCACTTTCATATCCTACGCGTACCTTTGTTCATTCTATCGTGTGTTTGTGTTCAACTGATCATCTCTACCTATATTTATATCATATTGATGCTTGTGTTAACTTATGGTGACCTAACAAAGGTATCAATTTCCATCTAGTTGGGTGAAACCTTTGTTTTTGAAGTTACGATTTGTACGCTGTAAGGTTGTCTCGCTTCCACTTTTCTCACGCTTAAAACATTAAAATTTTCACTTGTAAACTCAAGATTCTTATAGGTTAAGGTTTATTTAGTGTCAAAGTTTCATTTTTGCAAAAGTTACAAACTTTACGAGTTTAGAGTTGTTTTGAACTTGGTTTTGATTCTTATCATCGCCACGCGTAAGGAGAAAAGTAACTTTGGATCATCAAGTTTCAAACTTTATTGTTATTTTGGTGATTTTGAAGTCGTTTTATCCTTAAAATCAAGTTTCCAAAACGCTTAATGCATAAAATCAAGCTTGGTAAATTTCAGACTTTTACGCCTAACAAAACCCTAAAGTTACGCATAAGTCATTGTTACGCCTAATAGTCTCTTCGCGTAAGGATTTTCTTCATCGATCTTCGAAGCTGTTGATTAACTCAGTGTTTTCTTGCTTGAATAAGCCTGAAAACACTTCGACTTGTTGATATCTTTTACACTTGAATAAGTGTAAAGGATTTTAGGTAAACCCTAAGTTTACGCCTAAGCTAAAAAGTTTATTTATAAACAACTTATGCCTAAGTTAATCTTACGCCTAAGGTTCTTACTTCTAATCATTTAGTTTACACACAAGCTTACGTTTAACCTAAAGCTTACGCCTAAGGTTCTTACTTCTATTGTTTACGCGTAAAAGGAAGTTACTCGTAAGATTGTCTATTTACGCCTAAGCTGTGTTTTACACCTAAGTGTACTTCATCAACAAACATCAAGTTTCATTCGACTACAAAGATCCATCATCAACACAAGTTTCAAGATGTCTCAACCACCATACTCTAACTACTTTTCTCATGAGTATCATCAACAACAACAACAACAAAAACAACAACTACAACAATATCCTTAACAACAATTTCAACAACCATCATCGCTTTATTTTCCTCAAATGCACAACCTCTTCCACCACAAATCCTCAACCAAACCCTCACAACAATATCAACATTGTAACTACTTCTAATATCGCTTTCATAAGTATGCTATGAATGTCACAACGCAGTAAGGAACCTTCTTGAAGAAACCACATTCTAAGTTTTGAAGAAGGTCATCCTTGAAGGTCCTTTTATATGCCTACTATAACTATACCCGAGATCCAATCGCTACTCCACCAAGAGATGATGTTACCAACATTCTCGAGTAGATCAACTCACTCATCGAACAACTTCTTCACTTAGAAGTCGATGAAATTGCAATGAAATATATCCTTTTGGGATTACCCAATCCGATTCTTCGTAGTGTTGATGCTCAGAAGACTGCAAAAGCTATGTGGAAACAAATTCATCTTCTAATGGAAGGCACAAAACTCAATCAAGAAGACATGGAATCAAAACTTTACTTATCATATGAGAATTTCATGATTGAACCAGGGGAATCATTAGAGTCATACTATCATCGGTTCTCAGACATCATCAATGACTTGGACAAACACGACATCATTATGCCAAGGATTACAATCAATACAAAGTTCCTCACCGTCTTGGTCCCGATTGGGAAAAGTATGTTACATTTATCTATCAAGCTAAGAATCTTCATCAAACAACGATGGATTGTTGTATGACTACTGAAGCACCATCAAAAGAAAGTAGACAAAGATGTAATTCTTCGTGGAGTCCGTGCATCTCCAACTCTACCGGATAATCAAACCCTTGCTTTGTACACTCAAGCATTTTATCCTCAATTTCCAAACTTGCCAACTGCCTTCACAAATCCACCACAACAAACCGCCAGACACACCATATGATCCATCACAACAATCACAAGAAACTCGACTAGTTACTTACAACAACAACAATATTGATTCAAGACTCTACAAAGGAAACTCCGGATGAGGATGTCAAGCCTTCTATGCGTTGAATCAAGGATTTGTAATGATTGCTAGATCCTTCGGAAGATTTGCTAACAAATCAAACAATCGTATTCGTACCTCATCAAACACAAGAAATCAAGCTGTTGTTAACAATGGAAGAGTTGAGGTTCGTAGCAGTGGAAATGGTCGCCGATGGGTAGTGGTCAAGGATTTAATGCTAATGGAAGGAATAACATGGGTGCTCCACAACAACGAGTTCAAATGGTCGATCGTGGAAATGTTCGATCGGGGTTAATGGTCTTCGATGCTACAACTACAACGAGAAGAGTCATCTGGCTAATGCTTGCCCAAAGCCGAGAACAAGAGGCAACGCTTATCACAAGGAGACTTTACTCTTGGCTCTTAAGGATGAAGCTGGTGGAACACTTACCAACAAGGAACATAGCTTCATGGCTAATGCAGAATCTGATGATGACATGGAGGACTTGCAAGCTAACGCAGCTTTGATGTTGATGGCCAACATGCAAGAGATCCACATGAGTGACACATGCCCAGTGTATGACACTGATGGCTTGTCTCAGGTATCGGATCCTAAAATATGTCTTATACATGATTTGATATCTCCGCCTGCATCTGCATCCGACGAGGCACAGAGTGTTCAACATGAGCCTTCAACATCTCATCACGAAGAGAATCAAATGGATCCCGTAGTTATATTTGACAATCAAGATGACCTTATGGTTAATATTGATAATCAGGTTGACTCCGTGCTAATTTTTGGGGATCTAAGTAATGATTATGTGGAGACTCAAGTTGAACAAAATGAGCCTCCATCTAATCCAGATCCCGGGCTCATGACCTTATTTCAGACCACCCAATCTCAATTAGAGAAGTGCAATGAGATTAATAAGAATCTTAATGCTAAGATTGCACTGTTAACTAAGGATAATGAATGCTATAAGTTACAACTCAATAATTTTGAAACAAAACAGAAACGTGAATACAGTTTTGAAGACGCTTTTTCAAAATCATACCAAAATGAAAAATCTTTGGAAATAAAGATACGTGATCTAGTCGAATCCAAGAATGAATTGCTTTCTTAAATAGAACAACAAAAATTTGATCATCAACAACAAATTAACGCTCTTACTTCGGAAACTCAAAAAGCCAAGATGTCAAAAATAGTTTTCTGAGTACCAAAACATTCAAGGACGAGAATTGATCAATATCTTGACGAAATTGTCGATTTACAAAACAAAATCAAAGAGTTTCGAAATGTTGTTTATAAACATGGTGAGTCAATCACAACAATTCAAAAGTTTACTTTTAAGCCAAATCCCGATGGATATGGGCCAATTCTTGCTGATTACAAACCACGTTTTTCACATAGAGCATTTAAACCAAATCCTCAAGTGTACAGTACAAAACATAGAATTGATGATTCCATTATGATTGTTGTTGAATATAATCGTGAAGAGGAATCCGATGCTGATGCTGAGAGTCGATTAAAAATGGAAAATGTTGAATATAACAAGCCATTTGATTATTCAAAAATCATACCTTTTGTTAAACAACAGGATAATACTAACACACCTTAGGTTATCACACCAATTCCTGAGTCCTCTTCTGAAGTTAGTCCCCTAAACAATGTTGCACAATTTAATGGTCTTTTACCTTCCTTCAGTGAAATAAAACCATTACCCGACAGATTCAAATTCTTAAATATTTTGATACATTCATGTCTGACATCAAACTTTTGAACATGAAATTGAAGTTAATTCTGAAATAAAAGCTGAACATTTTCAATCGCCATATGCGCAAAATCAAAGAGATATTTTTCAGAAAAGGCTTTTACCCCATGTCCGAAATTTACGAATGTGTGCAATATATTGGGAACGGGATCTTCATAAGGAGATTGGACTTATGAAAACAGTTTTAGAGAAAATAGAAACATCGATTTCAAATACTAAACAGAAAAAGAAAATATTGAGAAATCATGTTGATCGATTGTTGAAAGATGTTATCTGTTGATACCATAAATGTTGTCTCATTACATACTTTTGCATATGCATTTGATTATATTGTCATGATTCCATTGATAATGTTGAGAATGTCGATAATGTGTCTCAAATCGAGTATTTGAAAGTTAAAATGAGCGTTTGTTAAATGAGCTTTCGAATGTAAAACGTCGTCTTCAATGGTGTCAACAAGATTGTAAAATCGAGAACTTGCTTTGCAAAACAAAATCAACCAGCTATGCATCACACCTTTTGAACCAAAACTTGAACAACTGGATGATGAAAACGTGTCTTTAAAATGTCAAATTTCAAAATATGAACAAGAAATTGCCAAAGTCAAAACTGAATATGGTGTCATATCTGATTTGCTCAAAAAGACTCGTGCTAAAGCGTCAAAAGATCTTGATTATTCTCTTAAATACACAAAAGAAGTAATTAATGCTTGTGGAAACGTTCGCTCTGAAAATCAAGATTTGTTGCACACTATAGTTGAGTTGAAAGAGAAGTTAGGGAAATATGAACAAGATAAATCTAGTAACACAAATGTCCTTGCACCTGGAATGTTTAAAATTGACACTAGGATGCCTAATGACAAACCACAAGATACTAATGTGCTTCCTTCCACTTCTACAGGAGTAGTTGCCTCTAATCCTAACGTTAGCACTTCACAGCTTAAGAGCACAAATAGGAAGAATAGGAAGTTGAAACGTAAGAGAAGATCAGTAAAGACCCCTGAAGTAGAAGAACACACTAGGACTTTGAATAAAACTCATGTTGCACCCACTTTAGACATTGCGTTAGACAAATGTAATAGAAAAAGTGATGTAACGAATGCTGAATCTTTAAGTACTTTGAATGTTTTGTTTGAAGCATCTTGTATTGGTTGTCGTAAAAACATGTTTTCTGGTTGTCATGATAAATGTGTTGGCTAATCTATCTTATCTCGTAAGCGGAATAATAGAAATCGGATTACCTCTAGGCCCACTAATGCTTCTAAGTCTGTGCTAGGTAAACCGCCTTCTAGTGTTTGTGCAAGTATCATTGATGTACCCCTAGAACCCACTTCACATCCAAGGAAGAGAATATCACCTAGTGCATTCACTAAGGCCAAAGCACAAACTAGTTGGACGTGGCAGAGATGGTTACAAAATACACCAGGATTTAAATGGATTTCTAAAATCATAAACATGTGTGTTTCAATCAGAATCGTAATGTAACCCACTAACTCTTAGGGTTCAACCTCTACTTCTATTCCACCTATGTCGTCGTGTGTAATGCGGTGATACAAATCATCCTTTAGATTGTTGATAGCGGATGTTCCCGGCACATGACAGTAATCTCAAATCGTTATCAAACTTTGTCTCAAAGTTCATCAGTCTTGTCGGTTCGGAATGATCACTTTGCAGCTATCATGGGCTACGGAGATTACATCAATGGGAACATTGAAATTATCGGGGTTTATTATGTGGAAGGTCTCGGTCACAATCTCTTTTCGATCGGTCGGTTTGTGATGGAGATTTGGAAGTTGCTTTAGGAGAAAACTTGTTTCATCCGTGATCTACAAGGAAATGATCTTATGTCCGGAAAAGAACATCAAGCCTTTACACAATCTCAATGCAAGACATGATTGCTTCATCTCCCATCCGCTCTACTTTCTAAGGCAACATCTACAAAATCATGGTTGTGGCACATGAACTCTCACATTTGAACTTTCAAACCATAACCAATCTTGCACGGCACAAACTAGTTGAAGGTTTTCCAAGGTTTAGGTATTCAAAATATCACTTATGCTCAGCTTGTGAATAAGGGAAAAGCACTCGTGCTCACTTTCCTTCAAAGAAGGATCACAACTCTCAGCATGTCCTTCATGTTCTTCACATGGATTTGTATGGCCCGATGCGTGTGCAGACTATTAATGGCAAACGCTACATTCTAGTAATTATTGATGACTACTCTAGATGGACTTGGGTTTATTTTCTTCGAAGTAAAGATCAAGCTCCACAAATGATCATCACCTTTCTCACTAAAATTCAAGTTCATTCAAACACGCTTAGACAAGTAAGAATGCATAAAGGAACTGAATTTGTGAATCAAACTCTTGAGATTATTATGAAAATGTGGAATTGAGCATCAAACATCAATTGCACAGACACCATAACAAAATGGAGTTTTCGAAAGACGAAACCGCACATTAGTGGAAGTTGCAAGAACGATGTTAATCAATGCAAAACTTCCAGATTACTTATGGGTGAAGCTGTGTCAACTGCATGCTATACTCAGAACCGTTCTATGATAACCAAACGCCACAACAAAACACCTTATGAGCTTATCCATAACCGAAAACCGGATCTAAAACACTTTCACGTATTTGGTGCTCTTTGTTACCCGAATAATGATCGTGATGACTTTGGAAAGCTCAAGGCCAAAGCTGGAATTGAAGTCTTCGTTGGGTACTGTGAAAACTCAAAGGGATACCGGATTTGGAATCGTCGTACAAGGGAGACTATGGAAATGATTCATGCTAATTTTGATGAGCTCACAGAAATGGCTTCTGAGCAAAACAGCTTGGAACCCAGACATAACCGTCTAAACTTCCCCTAATCATCAGCTAATCAATCATTTCAACTCACTCGTCGTCAAATGGAAACGTTGTTTGCTCCTTTGTTTAGTGATGATTTTGATCAACGTGCTCCAGATGTATCAAATGTTTCCGCTGCTCAACCTGATAATATTCCAATCACGATACACCGAAACAACAACAACCGCTTCGATGCACCTCGATTGAATCTACAACAACAAATGAACAAACGACTTCTAATGATGTCGATCCGGATGATGACCCTCTTAATCTAAACGTACTCGCACCAAATGGATTATGATGGAAATGCATTCTTTAACCCTTTCGCCATCGAAATGCAAACTCGGATGTTCTTTGAATCTTCAACTAGCCATCCGAATCCACCAACCGCACAATGTATATCAACATCAACCTCCACACACCGATGGACTAAAGACCATCCTCTTGTTAACATTATTGGTAACCGAATCAACAAGTCGTTACTAGACAACGCCTTCAGATCGACGGTTAACATTGCATTTATACACTCACCGTTTTCAAACCGAAACATCAAAGATGCAATGACCAAAGACAACTGGATTGAATCCATGCAAGAAGAAGTGAACCGCTTTAAACGTTTAGAAGTATGGAACCGGTTGAAAGACCAACAGGGTGATAAGGTCGTTTTCATAGTATAGATATTTTCCAAGAAATACAAAGGCAATGTATTTCCGGGTTATTCTCCCAATAAGGATGAATGGAGTTTATAACTAACGTCGCGTTTACGGGTTTTGAATGGGAAATAATGGAGAATAATGGGATTCTACACTACGATAATGAAATATGAACTAAAACGAACTAATTAAGCATATAAATCAATAACATAAAGCTCATCTATCCTAAAACGTAATTTAAACTTAAAACGTAAACGTACCGGAAATTAAAAAAGCGATTTAAAAACAAATAAAGCAATTATATCCCTACATCCGAAACTATATTTTTCCTAGATACTATTTAATAAAATAAAATTTTAGGAAAAAGAATTATATTTTTTTGATTATTTTTCTATTTAGTATGAATTAAAAACGGATTTACACTAATAAAATGCTTAGAAAATACTAAAATAACTTTGAAAATTAGGTAAAAATAATTTTTATGACTTTTTGATTTTTCTAAAACTAGAAAAATTAAATTTATATTTTGTGACCTTTTTCGATTTTCTTGGATTAAAACTATTTAAAAATGATTAAAAATATAGAAAAATGGTAAATGGTCAGGAAAAATATGAAAAATTACAGATAAGTCCTAAATAATATTCTAAATCTAGGAAAAATATGAAAGACAACTTATTTAACCTATATAAGCACTTTTGAACATTCATGTCTGACATCAAACTTTTGAACATGAAATTGAAGTTAATTCTGAAATAAAAGCTGAACATTTTCAATCGCCATATGCGCAAAATCAAAGAGATATTTTTCAGAAAAGGCTTTTACCCCATGTCCGAAATTTACGAATGTGTGCAATATATTGGGAACGGGATCTTCATAAGGAGATTGGACTTATGAAAACAGTTTTAGAGAAAACAGAAACATCGATTTCAAATACTAAACAGAAAAAGAAAATATTGAGAAATCATGTTGATCGACTGTTGAAAGATGTTATCTGTGCTGATACCATAAATGTTGTGCTGTTACATACTTTTGCATATGCATTTGATTATATTGCTGTTGATTCTGTTGATAATGTTGAGAATGTCGATAATGTGTCTCAAATCGAGTCTTTGAAAGTTAAAAATGAGCGTTTGTTAAATGAGCTTTCGAATGTAAAACGTCGTCTTCAATGGTGTCAACAAGATTGTAAAAATCGAGAACTTGCTTTGCAAAACAAAATCAACCAGTTGCATACACACCTTTTGAACCAAAACTTGAACAACCGGATGATGAAACGTGTCTTTAAATGTCAAATTTCAAAATATGAACAAGAAATTGCCAAAGTCAAAACCGAATATGGTGTCATATCCGATTTGCTCAAAAGACTCGTGCTAAAGCGCCAAAAGATCTTGATTATTCTCTTAAATACACAAAAGAAGTAATTAATGCTTGTGGAAACGTCATTCGAAAATCAAGATTTGTTGCACACTATAGTTGAGTTGAAAGAGAAGTTAGGAAATATGAACAAGATAAATCTAGTAACACAAATGTCCTTGCACCGAATGTTTAAAATTGACACTAGGATGCCTAATGACAAACCACAAGATACTAATGTGCTTCCTTCCACTTCTACAGAGTAGTTGCCTCTAATCCGAGCGCTAGCACTTCACGACTTAAGAGCACAAATAGGAAGAATAGGAAGTTGAAACGTAAGAGAAGATCAAGAAGACCCAAGTAGAAGAACACACTAGGACTTTGAATAAAACTCATGTTGCACCCACTTTAGACATTGCGTTAGACAAATGTAATGGAAAAGTGATGTAACAATCTTCAATCTTTAAGTACTTTGAATGTTTTGTTTGAAGCATCTTGTATTGGTTGTCGTAAAAACATGTTTTCTGGTTGTCATGATAAATGTGTTGCTAAATCTATCTTATCTCGTAAGCGGAATAATAGAAATCGGATTACCTCTAGGCCCACTAATGCTTCTAAGTCTGTGCTAGGTAAACCGCCTTCTAGTGTTTGTGCAAGTATCATTGATGTACCCCTAGAACCCACTTCACATCCAAGGAAGAGAATATCACCTAGTGCATTCACTAAGGCCAAAGCACAAACTAGTTGGACGTGGCAGAGATGGTTACAAAATACACCAGGATTTAAATGGATTCCTAAAATCATAAACATGTGTGTTTCAATCAGAATCGTAATGAACCCACTAACTCTTAGGGTTCAACCTCTACTTCTATTCCACCTATGTCGCCTCGTGTGTAATGCAGTGATACAAATCATCCTTTAGATTGTTGATAGCGGATGTTCCCGGCACATGACAGCAATCTCAAATCTGTTATCAAACTTTGTCTCAAAGTTCATCAGTCTGTCGAGTTCGGAATGATCACTTTGCACTATCATGGGCTACGGAGATTACATCAATGGGAACATTGAAATTATCAGGGTTTATTATGTGGAAGGTCTCGGTCACAATCTCTTTTCAGTCGGTCAGTTTTGTGATGGAGATTTGGAAGTTGCTTTTAGGGAGAAAACTTGTTTCATCCGTGATCTACAAGGAAATGATCTTATGTCTGGAAAAAGAACATCAAGCCTTTACACAATCTCAATGCAAGACATGATTGCTTCATCTCCCATCTGTCTACTTTCTAAGGCAACATCTACAAAATCATGGTTGTGGCACCGCAGACTTTCACATTTGAACTTTCAAACCATAACCAATCTTGCACGACGCAAACTAGTTGAAGGTTTTCCAAGGTTTAGGTATTCAAAATATCACTTATGCTCAGCTTGTGAATAAGGGAAAAGCACTCGTGCTCACTTTCCTTCAAAGAAGGATCACAACTCTCAGCATGTCCTTCATGTTCTTCACATGGATTTGTATGGCCCGATGCGTGTGCAGACTATTAATGGCAAACGCTACATTCTAGTAATTATTGATGACTACTCTAGATGGACTTGGGTTTATTTTCTTCGAAGTAAAGATCAAGCTCCACAAATGATCATCACCTTTCTCACTAAAATTCAAGTTCAGCTCCGAAACACAGTTAGACAAGTAAGAACAGACAAAGGAACTGAATTTGTGAATCAAACTCTTCGAGATTATTATGAAAATGTGGGAATTGAGCATCAAACATCAATTGCACAGACACCATAACAAAATGGAGTTTTCGAAAGACGAAACCGCACATTAGTGGAAGTTGCAAGAACGATGTTAATCAATGCAAAACTTCCAGATTACTTATGGGCTGAAGCTGTGTCAACTGCATGCTATACTCAGAACCGTTCTATGATAACCAAACGCCACAACAAAACACCTTATGAGCTTATCCATAACCGAAAACTGGATCTAAAACACTTTCACGTATTTGGTGCTCTTTGTTACCCGAATAATGATCGTGATGACTTTGGAAAGCTCAAGGCCAAAGCTGGAATTGAAGTCTTCGTTGGGTACTGTGAAAACTCAAAGGGATACCGGATTTGGAATCGGCGTACAAGGGAGACTATGGAAATGATTCATGCTACGTTTGATGAGCTCACGTGAAATGGCTTCGAGCAAAAAGCGACTTGGAACCCGCATATAACCGTCTAAACTTCCCCTAATCATCACCGATCAATCATTTCAACTCACTCGTCGTCAAATGGAAACGTTGTTTGCTCCTTTGTTTAGTGATGATTTTGATCAACGTGCTCGGATGTATCAAATGTTTCACGCTCAACCTCGATAATATTCCAATCACGATACACGAAACAACAACAACAACTGTTCGATGCACCTCTGATTGAATCTACAACAACAGCTGAACAAACAGCTTCTAATGATGCTGATCCAGATGATGACCCTCTTAATCTAAACGTACCTGCACCAGCGGATTATGATGGAAATGCATTCTTTAACCCTTTCGCTACTAAAATGCAAACTCAGATGTTGCTGAATCTTTAACTAGCCATCTGAATCCACCAAATCTGCACAATGTATATCAACATCAACCCTCCACACACCAATGGACTAAAGACCATCCTCTTGTTAACATTATTGGTAACCCGAATCAACAAGTCGTTACTAGACAACGCCTTCAAACTGACGGTTAACATTGCATTTATACACTCACCGTTTTTCAAACTGAAAACATCAAAGATGCAATGACCAAAGACAACTGGATTGAATCCATGCAAGAAGAGCTGAACCAGTTTAAACGTTTAGAAGTATGGGAATTGGTTGAAAGACCAACAGGGGTGATAAGGTCGTTTTCATAGTATAGATATTTTCCGAAGAAATACAAAGGCAATGTATTTCCCGGGTTATTCTTCCAACGAAGGATGAATGGAGTTTATAACTAACGTCGCGTTTTACGGGTTTTTGAATGGGAAATAATGGAGAATAATGGGATTCTACACTACGATAATGAAATATGAACTAAAACGAACTAACTAAGCATATAAATCAATAACATAAAGCTCATCAATCCTAAAACGTAATTTAAACTTAAAACGTAAACGTACCGGAAATTAAAAAAGCGATTTAAAAACAAATAAAGCAATTCTATCCCTACATCGAAACTATATTTTCCTAGATACTATTTAATAAAATAAAATTTTAGGAAAAAGAATTATATTTTTGATTATTTTTCTATTTAGTATGAATTAAAACGGATTTACACTAATAAAATGCTTAGAAAATACTAAAATAACTTTGAAAATTAGGTAAAAATAATTTTTATGACTTTTGATTTTCTAAAACTAGAAAAATTAAATTTATATTTTGTGACCTTTTTCCGATTTTCTTGGATTAAAAACTATTTAAAATGATTAAAAATCTAGAAAATGGTAAATGGTCAGGAAAAATATGAAAATTACGATAAGTCCTAAATAATATTCTAAATCTAGGAAAAATATGAAAGACAACTTATTTAACCTATATAAGCACTTTGGAGTTCTACTGTTTCAATTAAGCACTTAAAAATAAGCTAAAAGGCACCTAAAGCTACCAAAAGCTCAAAATAGCTTAAACCTACTACAATGAACTTAAAGCAACTGATAGTGACATGATAAGGGCAAGCAATAAGCTATTAAGCACTTCTGATAAGCTAGAAACCAAACAGACTTATGTTAATAACTAAGATGAGGAGCACTTTTAAAGCCTATAAAAAGCTGATAAGAAGCTAAAACTAAAATTTGCAAAATATGTAATAACTAGAAAAGCAACCAACGATTCCCTATGCCAAGTTTCCGATCATAAGGACTTGTAATGAGTAAACTAAAATAAAAACACAAGCTATTTAGACGCTATAGTCAGATGCGGGGAGATTTGTCCAATAACGACCTATTTTAAGCTACTAAAAAGTCGTAAAACAAAATCTTAAAAATAAAACAAAATTACTAGCTTGTAGATCACCTAGTAGACTCTAGATTCCCAAAGTTACAACTATTTTGGCCTATAAATAAAGAAATTAAAAATGCAAAAGATAAGCCTATCGAAACTGAATTGGAATTTTGACTTTTTAGAAAAAAAACTTGTAAATTGACTTATATGACTTTAGATTTAATCAAACTTACTGAATATAAGTTTTTAAGCTATCCTAGACCCTAATTAAGCTATATAAACTGACTATGCACCTATTTGAGAGAGTATGCAAACTGTTTTCATAAATTGATGCAGGAAATTAAGAGAGAAATGGATTTTGAGTTTTTTTTAACAAATAACCTATGAAAATTATGCTTGAACTAATCTAATTAATCCTATATGAAGCTAATGCAACTAAGCTACCCTACTCAAACAACCTAGAACTCAGTTTACTTTACTAAACCAAACACCCCTATAAATGGACTGATTTAAGATGTTTTAAGTCAAGAGAGTGTTTTAAGTCAAGTACCCTATCAAATCAGATTATTCTACTTATATAAAGAGTATATGAATGCAATTGGACTAAACTAATCAACTAATACTAAAAATTGCAATGAATGACAGATTATGATATAGAAATATGCAAAAAATGTAAAAACAAACTATATGATGATAAGATAAACTATAATCAGCTAAAGTGAAATGAAATTAAGCTAAAATAACATATCTAAACTAAATAAGCAATTAGAAAGCAACAAAAGGGAAATAGGTACTCACTTGGGACAGCATTCACTGATGGCACAGGGCAGAAAATCAATAATCAACCAACTTCAAGCCCATGGCAGCCTATGTAAAAGATTTTTTTTGATTTTTTTCCTTTTGGGAAAAGTAAAACCAACTATTAAACTTGCTATTTTTAATTTTTACAAATTTTTATGACCAATTGAAATGACTTAAATTGCTTTAGAAAACTGAGGAAAACCAATTTTTGGACAGAAAAATGACTCAACAGATTTGATTAAAAAACACTTGAAATGACTTGACACTTTGAAATTTTGATTAAAAACACATTAAAACAGGGTAATAAGCTCACCTACATCAATTCTAAACTATCTAATTGAACTAAACTTGAAAAACATACTTCATCCAAACACTCCTTTATAAATGGCCAAATGCAATTTTACCTTCTAATCTAGACTAAATATGACTGAGACTGAATCAACATGAACAAAGTAACACTAATCTCAACTATTAAATAACTTGAAATCAGAAATTAACTTGAAACTGTTTTGACTTTAAATTTTGACTTATGTTGACTTTTTGGAAAATGTTTGGAAATACACCACTAACACACTACTAAGCTTACTTAAGCTTGTAAAAGCTTATGTAAGCTTATTATAACAGTAATTTAAATGCTTAGAATAGAATTCAAAATAATTAAAGCTTGAGACAAAAATTTAAAAGGAAAAGAGGAAATTGCATTAGAGAAGATTGAGATTACATGTTGTTATGTTTAATTGTTATAGGTTGATTACGCGTAAGGTATCAGATTAAGGTGTTCATGATGTGTTACGCATACGGAATACCTTATGCATAAAAGTTACGCATAAGAGCAATCTTACGCGTAAAACTTACGCATAAGGGTCTACAGGGAGACTACGTGTATCCTGGAAGGATATGCGTAAACTTGGATGTTTACGTCTAAGGGCTACTCTTATAAGTAAACCTTACGTGTAACTCCGTTTGCCAAAGCTTACGCGTAAGCATATAAGCTACGGGTATGCCTTTACGCGTAAGAAATTCTTACGCCTAAGGGTTGCCCTTACGCTTAAGCTTACGCCTACGCCTAAGGTCCATTGTTTACGCATAAGCTCACATGCTTACGCCTAAGCCAATTTGTCACGTTATTTTTTTTTAAATGTTACGCGTAAAATACTTGTAATAAGTTACTCATAAGTCACAAAAACCAAAATGTTACTTGTAAGCTATCAAAAGATAAAATGTTGTGTGATTAAGTGAAATTTGGACATTAAAATTCAAAAATCGCATACTCACGTAACTTATCACTTCAACTTCAGACAATTGGACTTATGTGACTTTGGACTCATAACAATCATAAACATGATAACTTCAATTAAATAACTGGACAATAAAATCAAACTTAGACTAACATAATGTCTTTCGATATGTTGGTTCTTTTGTCTCAATACCTTTCAGATCGCGAAATGGACATCAATTAGGAAAATCTCAATGCCCCTAATGAACTCACGATGGCGATATCTTCCCCATGCGGATTACCACAAAACTATTGGAAAGAACAATCTCGTGAGTCGACTTCAAAACTTCACATGTTCAATCCTCGTGCGAGTTGCGCTGACATACTCAAAGATCATCCCTACCGCCTCATGCTATCTAACTTTGCTTCGGTTCGAAATCTACATTCATCAATTCGGTACACTATGGACAAAATCGATGGTCAAGATGTTTGTAAAAGTGACCATTGGCACCAAGGAAGTCATAGTTACGGTGGCGGATCTTCGTGTCATTCTTCTTCACCGCTTATTAACTCTTACGAATACGCTCCAACCCCAGTGAAGAGGAAGTATTGCAGTTCATGATTGACATTGGATATGATGAAGCTTCTGGGATCATCACCAAACATTCCAGTGTCGATCTCAAGAACATCCCTCGGCCCTGGAGGACTCTATACATCATGATCGCCAAGTCTGTCTCCAAGAGAGATATTGGTCATGAACACCCAAAGCTAATGCATCTCCAAACCTTTTGGGGAATGGTCAACAAGAAACACATTGACTATGCAAGCTTGATATGGGAAGACATGATGCAACATTACAGGAAGCCTGGTTCCAAAATCCCTTTCATCGATATACAAATTTGTCGATCCACAACCTCCTCGGGAAGCACTGGACATCCCAATGAGAATCAATGACCCCAACATACACTCAATGTTGTATGAGCCGACCTTGATGCGTGTTTTATCGACTGTGTCTTAATATTTATAGTGTCTCGCTATACCTATGGTCTACCCTAGTGCACTAACGGGCAGTGTACCTGGTCGTGTGTAGTGTAGTAAACGGTAAAGCCGAGGTCATCCCAAGAGCTATGTGTGTTGGATTATTACTAAGTCTAGTGTCACAGAATAATAATGGTTTCGATAGGGATTTAATTAATTAAACTACTAATGCATAATAAAGTAAATAAAAGCGATAAATGGTAAAGGAAATCAATAGAGAAAAGTGGTGCTAACCTAGTTAATCCTCCTAGCTAGTTATGTCTACGCTCACTTACTTCCAATTACTTGTGGGGTCAAATTCGAGAGGACAACATTTGGTCAATTCGCCTAACCTATCAAAGAAAGATGCCACCACAGAGAAATCAAAGCACCGTCATAAGTCCCTTGTTCCCGGTCCCCAAGCCAAGTCATTAAGTACCGCTACATGCTAGATTCATAATAGTGAGTGCCGGCCGTTAGGAACTTAGACACTACACCCCCAATTCTTAAGTTCATCCAAACGATAGGTGATCGCTTGGTCAAATCGCACAAGTAGAAAGGGTCGTCGCTTGGTCATATCTTACCCTTCCTGTCTCGGTCCGCCACCTAGGGTCAGTTGGTCATATCTCCTAGGCAATTGGCCTCACCGCCATTCAAAACTACCAAACCAAGGGTGGCTACCAATGAACTATGCATGCATACACTTAGAAATAATTGTACGGAAGTAAAGGTAAACGCAAACAAAACAATTATGAATCATAACTAGGCTAGCACCAAAAGGTGCTTAGCCGCTCATATTAATCATGCAAATCAATTCAATATTCAAAAGTACGAAATACATGAATTGAAAGTAAAGAAATATAAAACGCTAATGCTTATCGAGTGGAGTGACTTCTCCTGGAAACAACTCCGTATGCTCCTCTAGACCGCCTTGAGCTTTTTCCCACGCTCGTGAGTGTTGTTTGTGGAATGGGATGATTAGAAATGCCGGAATTCGTGGGTATTTATAGGCGATCATGGTTACGGCGAACCAATATAGGAGTTACGCCAGAACCTTCTATTTCTTCGTAAAATGCACTAGATCTGCTGGTTACTGCGAACCTTATGAGTGGTTACGCCGTAGTCTTCAATAAACTCGGTTACGTCGTAAGTGATGCAGTTACGGCGTAAGTATCGGCGCGTGGAACCTCTTTTGACCTAATGTAGTTACGTCAGAACCTTTGGGAGGAGTTACGCCAGAACCTTCCGATAAGTTGGCATACCGAGTCACGCAATAGTTACGGCGTAATGTGAGAGATGAGTTACGCCAGAATCTCTTCAAAATAGCATACCGTGATAAATCTTTAGATATGTTTCCATTTCCTGCCTCTTTAGCTCCAATGCTCGTAATTTACCCGAAGTGGAAAACAATGGAAAACAAGCGAAATCCATATAAATGATATAAATAACGAGCATTATCGGGGAAATTGACACTTAATATTCGTGACTATTTGATGTTATCAAATATCCCCACTTGAACTCTACTTGCCCTCAAGTAGACCTTATTAGATAGATTCCTAAAAGATATCTCCCATAACCCGGAAAATATGAGTTTACAAACCTTTATGCTAGAATAAAACAAAGTCGAACACCTCACGAAAGGGAACAAACACTCAAATCTCTCAACTATTCTAAGTGTCAATTTCGGGTGATCACCAATCGCATACCATAGCATGTATTCTATCATAAGCTTGGCGGTTACACAAATCTCCACCACTAGAGTTAAGGGCTAAACAATTCTCGAAGGCAATATGGGTAGACACGACAAAGGTTAAGGGTGACTCGTCATTACTAACATGTCACGGCGAAGTGGACAAAATCAATGATACATGACCAAATCCATGGCCAAGACACCAAAGATTGCTCACTGCATCACCTAGACACGCTTCATGACTAAAAGGGTAGGATAAGACATGGGATATATAATTGGTGTAAAATAAAAAACAAGCATGTAGTCTAAATCTATAACCAAGTCATCACCACTTACCGTCCGCCCAAAGTTCAAGCTTAGAAGTCAAGAAACCGGATCATGAAATGCAAGGTAGATGTGTCATTAGAGGACGCCGTGATGGGCACACTACCTTTTCTCCAACTGTTGGCATAACTACCAACTCCAATCTTCAAATGTGACCGAGGTGGCCTCCTCGATACTAAATCAATAAAGCTCATACTACAGTGCTTATAACATCGCACTTTACAATAGCATAATCATAACAACTATTTTTTTTTTTATATATTTTTATATAATCATTTTTTTTATAACATAAAATATCAATAAACATAATAATATCCCCACTTGAGATGAACAATGGGAATTGGGGTCTTCAATGATCTTCGTAAATGTTGTCGATGAAAGCGTGATTTTTGAACCTTTCCACTCGAACCTTGAACTTAGGCAAATGATGACTTCCCAATCACAAATAAAGACTACAGGTAGGCTAAGGTGTATAGGTGTATCAAACAATATATTGGGTGAACAAAATGAAAGGAATGGCTCGTAAGGGTTTATCTAGGGTATCTTGCACTAAAGATGAGTGCAACAAAAGGGTTTCACATGGGGTCGAAAAGTCGAGGTGACTAATCGATAGACTCACAATGGTAGGTTGTTTGGGTGATAATCCTATAATATTGCCTTCTAAAACTGAAAAGTCCAAATACATCGAGCTAACTCAACATACCTCGCCTATGGTCTCGAAATGATGCAAAGGCCAAGTTCTAAAGTTTACAAGCTACCGGCACACTCATAATTTGGTGGATTTGGGGTAAAATATTGGAAACGGATAAGGCTAATCTCACCATATAATATCAAGGGTTGTATGTGCTCGGCTAAGGTCTAATCTAGTTAGGATAAGAAAAACATGTCAAAATTTTAAAATGGCATAATTTTTCAAAATAAACTAGAAAAATGAGGGTGAAATAAAGTTCAAGAGATAATTCTACTCCGTCCCCCACTTGAATTGTACAAAGTCCCTTTGTACTAGGCATTAAATAAAGGTGAAGAGAAAGGTAGAATTAGAGCGAGAACTTCCCGAAATTTGCTCCATAAAGAAGGAAGGCTCACGAACAAGAGACGTGCCTTCATATAAGCGCCATGAACAAACTTCAATCCTCGAAATCACAATACCGACAAGCATAATTCTAAAAAGAAAAATGAAAATGAAAACAAACCTAACTCACTTTCATAGGAATCACGGTTGCATTTAGCGAATGCAACAAGCCTTTTAAACCACTTGGTGTCCCAAGTGGACGAGTGAAGTCTCGTGAGGGTTTACAGAACACACCCACAAAGTTCATTTAAAACTAATACAAGGTTATTGTGTTTTAAAATGAAAGAATTAAAGCAGAGGAAAGTTACGTCAGAACTCTTTGAGGGTCGTAGTTACGCCAGAATCGCAAAACCGGAATGAGTCAGAAGCGAGTAGTTACTGGCGAACCATCGAGATGGTATTACCGTAATTGGTAATGCGTCAAGAATTTCGCGCTAAAAGGTTGGTTACGGCGAATCACCAAGATGAGTTACGCCAGAACTCGCTTCGATCAAGAATCGCAGCAGAATTAGTTCCTCGCTTCCGCAAAAATAGTTAGAAAACACAAAACCTACAGAATGGAAATAAAACAAAAGAAAGGGATAATTCGGTTGTCTCCCGAAGAGCACTTTTCTTTATTTACGAGTCTTGTTAGACTCGAGTCATGGGCTTCTATGGGGCCTTTGACATGCCCCACTTTTTCAATATCTTTCATCAAGTTATTCCGATCCAGTGACATTGGGAGTCAGTGCGGTCAATTCCTTGATTCCCTTTTCAAAACCTTGCAAAACTTTTCATCCGGTCCTAAGTAATACCTAGTGAATATGAACCTTTCGGTGACAATAGGTGGAGGTTTTCTATATTGGATCCCAAGTAGTTTGCATCTGCTTTGCTCATACTCTTCATCATCAATGTCACCATACACGCCTTGTACCGTGGTTCATTGTCGCGGTTCCTTTAATGCGAGAGTCTTTAGTTTCAATAGAGTTGTTCACAATCCCGAATTGCAATCTTCTCTTGTGTCAGTCTCGTTATCAAATCACCGAGTTACCAGATCGTGAAGAGTCTCATGATTATCTTTATTTATGCGCCCTTCCAAATTTTGTTTTTAGTGGATGTATCCACTTTTCCATACTTGATTTTCACCCAATCATTAAATCTTAATCGGCCCGACCATTGCACCTTGGTACGCTTATAGTCATTTGTTGAAGTCCAAAGAAATTCATTAGTTCCTACTCTTTTGTATTACTTCCTCCATTACGTAAGTTTTCGTAAGGATTACACGAGGCCCAAGAATCCCCATCGCCAGCTTTTAATCATTTCGCACCAATGCTTTCGACCAATGACCTCTCGCCGCTGGTTGTTGTCTCGTGATTATTCTTATTGTGTTTGCTAAGACAAGGATCACCCATATTTTCTTTTTATCATCATCGCTAACTTCTCCATACTTAATTCGTATCCAAACTTCGAATGTTATCTCCTTGTCATTGGTTGAGGACCATAAGTATTTGTTGTTTTTTGTTCTTTCCTTGTCTTGTCCCCCGTCACAGACGTCTGAGTAAGGGTTGCATGAAGCCCATAGATCAAATCCTTTATCGTGGTCAATAGGGATAGCTCTGCACCAATGATATTTTAATTTGGGGAAGTGCTTGTAATCTACTTTCTGAAATTCGTGCCATATTTCGTCGGACTCGTTCTTCAGATTATTTGATGCGCCATCGCTTGTATTCTTTCATTGTTGAATTCCTTGGGTTTCTTATCCCGCATGTTACGATGATTAGAAGCGCAGTGCTTGTGTGTGATGGAAGGAGGAATAGTTTTGCTTTTTCCTTCTTGATAACACAAATAGATTCGATCGGGTGACATTTTCCAACGCCATCCATATTGAGTGTAAGCTTTCATCGCTTATTTTAAAGTGATGATTTTTCTAAAACATTAATCTTAGCACGAGCAGTAGCTAGAAGGGGTCTTCCTAAAATTAAAGGAATGTCTAGGTCTTCTTCCATGTCTAAAATGAAAAAGTCTACAGGGAGAGTGAAAATATTAATTTTGATAAGCACATTCTCAACAATTCCTCTTGGTATGCTAACCGTTCTATCAGCCATTTCAATGGTCATGCAAAGGGGTTTGATGGGGCCTAGATTCAACCTTTTACACATAGAGAAAGGCATAATACTAATACTAGCCCCTAAATCGCCTAAAGCATTTATATTATGTAAATTATTAATAGAGCAAGGAGAATGAAACTTCCCGGTCCTTTTCCTTGAGAGGATTTGATTTAGGATGATTGCAGAGCATCCGGCGCTTAATTTAACTTCATTTCAGTCCTCGCTTTGTCATTAGTTTGTACTTCAACCTTTGCGACTTGTCTTGTTGTATATGGTTTCATCTAGTATTTGCAATCCGAGAGCTCTTCTTTATCGTATCGAAAAGGGTGTAGAGGGTTTTCCATTGTCGGAGTATATGGCATTACAGAACTATCATCAAATGAATTGTCTCGATTAACATCATTTTTCACAATCAAGTTCTTGTCGCCCTCCACATTCATATGTTGTCCTGTGAGAGCATTTCTAGAGTCATGGAATCTTTTGAACAATGCGTTCTGTTGGGCTTGCCGCTTGTCATCTTCTTCAAGATAATTTTTATTGATTCCTCGAGTGAAGAAGTTCTTGCCTCAAGGGGTCTTATAGAACGATTTCCTTCTCCATACTTAACCTTCTCGACTCGGGGTTTATATCATCCATAGGAAAATTTCCGGTTGGTCCTACCATCATTATTATTGCATCTAATCCGAATAGCATGAACATTTTCCCGAGTTTCTTCATATCTCTTCCAAGGTTTTCCAATTTGCTAGAAATGGAAGCAATGCTTATTGACCCTGTCTTAAAGCTTTGGTCGCTCCCCATCATGCCATTTTTGAGAGTGATCGCAAGTCTCGAATGGCCTCAAGGGCAAGGGTAGGAGTCATGTTCGAATAGGTCCTTAATAGTCCAAAGATTTGTCTTGTAGTAATGTTAATTCCTTTGTAGAAAATGTTGACCTTCTCCGGTTGTTCGTGATCATTGGTAGGACACTTGTAAAGGAGATCGTTGTATCTATCCTGTGCTTGATACAATGTTTCATCGCCTTCTTGTTTGAAATTATGGATCTCCAAAAGTCGGTTAGAAATCTTCGATGGTGGACAATATCTTTGAATAAAGTGTTTCTTTAGTAGCGCCTAAGTATTAATTGCCCCGCGGCAATCTTTCGATCCATCTTCCGGCGGCTCCAAGAAGAGTCATTGGGAATACCCTTAGCATAACAAAGATCATGAGACACGCCCGGAATGTTGAAAAGGCTTGCAATGTATAGGACATTTTCAACGTGCTCATATGCATCTTCGTCCCTGTTTCCTGAAAAAGGGTTAGCGCGAAGCTCCCTCATAAATTGGTCTTTGATTTCGAAACGGACATCCGCTCCAATTGCCGGTCTTACGAGACCCGACCCTTGTTCCGCTCTTGTCAACGCCAAGTATTCCTCAAGAGTGAGGTCATCGATGTTAACAACTTCCATGGTACCTGAAAACTTGAAATATGATCGTGAGAAAAGTTTAAAACGAAATTAAAGACTTAATATCAATCCTAATATAACTCCCGAAGAACGCGCCAAAAACTTGATGCGTGTTTTACCGACTGTGTCTTAATATTTATAGTGTCTCGCTATACCTATGGTCTACCCTAGTGCACTAATGGGCAAGTAAAATCTCGGTCGTGTGTAGTGTAGTAAACGGTAAAGCCGAGGTCGTCCCAAGAGCTATGTGTGTTGGATTATTACTAAGTCTAGTGTCACGAATAATAAAGGTTTCGATAGGGATTTAATTAATTAAACTACTAATGCGTAATAAAATAAAGCGTATAAATGGTAAAGGGAAATCAATAGAGAGAGTGGTGCTAACCTAGTTAATCCTCCTAGCTAGTTATGTCTACGCTCACTTACTTCCAATTACTTGTGGGGTCAAATTCGAGAGGACAACATTTGGTCAATTCGCCCTAACCTATCAAAGAAAGATGCCACCACAGAGAAATCAAAGCACCGTCATAAGTCCTTTTGTTCCCGGTCCCCTAAGCCAAGTCATTAAGTACCGCTACATGCTAGATTCATAATAGTGAGTGCCCGCCATTAGGAACTTAGACACTACACCCCCAATTCTTAAGTTCATCCAAACGATAGGTGATCGCTGGTCAAATCGCACAAGTAGAAAGGGTCGCCGCTTGGTCATATCTTACCCTTCCTGCCTCAAATCTTTCACCTAGGGTCAGCTTGGTCATATCTCCTAGGCAATTGGCCTCACCGCCATTCAAAACTACCAACCAAGGGTGGCTACCAATGAACTATGCATGCATACACTTAGAAATAATTGTACGGAAGTAAAGGTAAACGCAAACAAAACAATTAAGGAATCATAACTAGGCTAGCACCAAAAGGTGCTTAGCCACTCATATTAATCATGCAAATCAATTCAATATTCAAAAGTACGAAATACATGAATTGAAAGTAAAGAAATATAAAACGCTAATGCTTATCGAATGGAGTGACTTCTCCTCGAAACAACCCGTATGCTCCTCTAGACCGCCTTGAGCTTTTTCCCACGCTCGAGTGTTGTGTGTGGAATGGGATGATTAGAAATGCCGGAATTCATGGGGTATTTATAGGCTAGATCCGGGTTACGGCGAACCAATATAGGAGTTACGCCGTAACCTTCTATTTTATCGTAAAATGCACTAGATTCGCTGGTTACGGCAGAACCTTATGAGTGGTTACACCGTAGTCTTCAATAAACTCGGTTACGTCGTAAGTGATGCAAGAGTTACGCGTAAGTATCGCGGCATGGAACCTCTTTTGACCTAATGTAGTTACGTCGTAACCTTTGGAAGGAGTTACCCGTAACCTTCGATAAGTTGGCATACCGAGTCACGCAATAGTTACGGCGTAATGTGAGAGATGAGTTACGCCAGAACTTCTTCAAAATAGCATACCGTGATAAATCTTTAGATATGTTTCCATTTCCGCCTCTTTAGCTCCAATGCTCGTAATTTACCGAAAGTGGAAAACAATGGAAAACAAGCGTAAATCCATATAAATGATATAAATAACGAGCATTATCGAGGAAATTGACACTTAATATTCGTGGACTATTTGATGTTATCAGTCGCAAAAGAAAGGGATGCAGAAGAAGAACTTGCTAAGAAGGCGGAAGAAGAAAGGATCAGAAAGGAAACATATGACTACATTCTGGGCAATCCTGAACACAATCTTGAGCAATCCTCGGAGCAACCCCATGAAACTTCCACAATAGAATCATCTTCTCACTCATCCGCACCACCATCCAAAGAAACAACAACAAAATCATCATCAAAATCAGTCAAGAAAAAGGCGGATACATGGGCATCTCGAACCAAAGCCAAGATCCGAGCCGCTGCATCAATCCGTAAAACGTAAACAAAGTCTTGGACCGAAAACTGAACATGCTAGCTAACAGGGTCAATGAGATTTCTCAAGAGATGAACACGTTCATAGAGGAAATAGATCAGATAAAGTTATTCCTCAATAGAGACGTTAAAGGAGAAATGGACGAGCAGATCAGGAACTATACTCATCATTTCCTTCTCCAAACTGTCCCTTAAGTGACTAAAGAAATGTTCTCAAGACCACTCTACCCAACGCTTAAGACACTGGTCAGGTAAACAATTACAACAACACCGGTGGTCATGAAAACTCGACCAGTCCCTCCTCCTAATGTCACTGAAGCTGATTTGATTTCACAGCTGATATTACAGATGTCTCCTCGATCTCCTACTTTCACATCTGATGAATCAAAGCTATTTGAGGCACTTCTTGCATATCAACTGAAGACAACGTGCAAGGAAGCAGCTGATCAGGAAAAGCGACCAAGAGATGATGATGACACAGATAAAGACTCGAATGCAAAACATCCTAAGAAAACTGGAGAGTCATCATCATCCATGCCACCACCACCGCCAAAGACCACCACCACATCTACTACTCAAGCTTCTCAACAACCTCCATCGTCTGATAAACCTCGGGATACTGTGTCTCCACCACCACTGGAGAAAACCAGTGATTACTTTACCTATACCGGTGGTGAAGATGAAGAAAATCCTGAGCCCCAACAACAACCATCACCTCAACCATCACCTAAACAACAACCGGAATCATCCTCCCGACCAAAGAAGAAGAAACCAAGTTTGGTCGTCTCCTGGTTAGATGAAGACGACACAAAGGGGTATAACTGGTTCAGTCAGTTGGTTGATGCGACGCCTAGATTACCGGAAGGTCAAGAACCGGTAGACGGTCGTACAATGGAGCAAGTAAAGATTATCCAAGATCATTTCAAGATTAAAAAGATGACGAAAGGGGATTGCGCAGGATAAAGAATGACGCGTTCAACTTGCTGAAAGAAAGATCAAACAACGCAATTGAAGTAGAATATCATTTGGACAACATTGCCCGTTGTAACATCCCGCCTACTGTTACACAATATTGTCCGCTTTGCCCTTGTGGCTCACGGCTTTGTTTTTGTGGCCCTCGTGTGAGACTTCCCGGTAGGTCACCCATACCAGTGCTACTCTCACACGAGAACGCTTAACTGCATAGTTCCTTGAGAACCCTACTCGTAGTGGAACACAAAACGCGTTGTGTCTGATAAGGCGGATGTTATTCTTATATACCAAAGATCTCTCCGTGCCTCATCATGTGGGATTTGCCTAAGGTGTTATAATCACCTCTTTGCCTAGGGTGTTACAATCACCCCCCTTAGGGACTCATCGTCTCGATGAGGTTTGCCCCACCATCCCGAACGGCCTGGAGTGGCTCGATACCACTTGTAACATCCCGCCCACCGTCACGCAATATTGTCCGCTTTTCCTCGTGGCTCACGGCTTTGTTTTTGTGGCCCTCATGCGAGACTTCCTGTAGGTCACCCATACCGGTGCTACTCACATGAGCACGCTTAACCGCATAGTTCTCGAGAACCCTACTCGCAGTGGACCACAAAACGCGTTGTGTCTGATAAGGCGGATGTTATTCTTATATACCAGCATCTCTCCAGGCCTTTGTCAATGTGAGATTTGCCTAAGGTGTTACAATCACCCTCTTTGCCTAGGGTGTTACACCCGTGCAATGTCCAATAACATCGACTGGCTAAATCCCGAATCTTACATCGATTTTTCAAGAAAGGATAACACTCCATACTACAACGATTGGACAAAACCATTACCAACCATTGGCCGACCCGAGCAACCTAAGATTCCATACCGCTTCTTCTTCAACAACGACCTTGAGTTTCTCTAACGTGGCAGTAGCGTCAGCAAAAAGTATGCTACATCACTCACCTTCAATATACCAGCTGCAGTCTTCTCCACAAACATAGCCATTGAAGAAGATGCCACCAAATTGTTCGTTGACAACATCGTGGACTATGATCTTGATGCAAAGTATGGAATTCATCATTGGCCATCAAGAAGAAGATTGTACTACAGGAGTTGTCAAGTGAAAAAGTCAAACAAGGAGGTTAAAAGTGATAAGAAGATCGTTGCTATCATGAAGGTCACATTGGCGACTAAGTAGGTTATTCATTCTTGTCGGAAATAAATGTCAAGCGACAGGATGAACAAGAATATGACTTCACTGAGGCTGATTTCTCGAGATTGTCACTCAACGACATCGAAGATATGTACCTCGAAAAGGTACAAGGAAGCATGAGACAATTCTCTACAAATGTTTAACTTCAGCACATCACAGCCCTACTGATCTTCATTCGAAGCAAGGTGATTCAAGAACGTGTTGAAGATTTACAACTTGCGGTCAAATCATACCAAAAGAAAATTAACCTTACATAACCGTTGCTACACTTTCCCAACATCAATCAACTACCTCAGTACACTATCATGAAGAAACCAAAATTTAGGGTCGTCTACCGCAGTGAACTTCATCATACTTGCTTCATGGCATACGACGAAATCCACAAATTTTGTGATCATACGTTAAAGATGGTTCGGGATGGGTTAGCTTACCGGTTAATGGATATCCAGGAAGGTATTGGATCGAAGAAGAGGTGGAATTCAGAAGAAAGAAAGGAAGCTTGCAGGATAATCAAAAGGCTGGAAGAAAGGATGTTCCATCGAGATCAGATGAGGAGATTGGAAAGTTATGTGGGAGGACGACATAATTTCTCTATTGCAACCTTTCAACGTGAAGAGAGAGTCCCGGGTCGTGTGTAATTTTTAGGTACGCCTTAAACACTTGTGATTGATTTTTTTGATGATTGATTTATTTATTCATAATGGCTTGTGCACACATATCAGTGTACAACCCGTACTTGTAATGAAAGGACCCTGTGGTACGCCTCATTGCCACAATCCTTATAAAAGAAGCGAAAGCTTCTTACTTTTGAGTAAAATTTATCAAACTTTCAAAATTTTCAAAATTTTGTTCAAAAGAACAAGTACTTCCTCTCGTGTTTTCAAAACCTCAAAAGTTAGTATTACTTGTTGAGGGGGAGTATTTGCTAAAATATCTTTGTTCACAAAATGTTCTTCGTAGAAATCTTCCCACAAAACTCGAAATGGTCATATTTGCTATCAAATATCAAAAACAACATTTATATGCCATTTTTTAGGGGGAGAAAAATTGTGTGATACAAATATGTTGGATTATGATTGAATCTTAGTGTGATTAGACTTGACCAATGAATTGACGAACTCTGAAATGTCATAAATCGAAAAGATTTGTCCTCCAAGACTTATCTGAGTAGATTGTACCTATTCGAGAAACTCTTGATAGACATAAACTTTGACGGGTTTGACAACCTTTTCAAGGTTTGTCCACACCTTCAAGGTAGTTATTAGAGCTCGTTGTCACCTAAAAGCTGACAATATATCTCTTTAACTATGCAACGTAACCGTGTCTCGCGGGGAATTGTCTATCTTGAGTCGATTAATTCAAAAGTGCGCGCTCTACCCTTACTGTGCAGATTTCTGTAAAAACACTTAAGCACATGTGGAGGGGGAGTATTTCTAAAAATACAAAAATCTCGAAGTGTTACAAACATGTTTTCTTTCATAAACACTTTGAGAGGTTTTCGAGAAAATGGTTTTATAGCAACATAGGATAGTCATGGAGTTATAAGGTGACTAAGTTTAGGGATAAACGTCCTATGATCCGCCAGAGCCGGAAGGATATACCCAAGGACACCACCAATAGTTAGTATTTAGAAGTCCTTAGGTATGATTATAAAAAGGAGAAAATGAGAATCGGAGAAAAAAGGAGTTGAAGAATTAAAAAAAAAAGTAAAGCAAAGGGTGAAAATAAATAGCCCTCCAAATAATTCAACTTAGGCGTATAACGTTCAATTCATATGCTACTAGTCGTCACTAGATGACACCGATATTGAAGACAAAGTCGTCATGGACCCAAAGGACGCACCGCACTAAACCTTCTTAGCCACTCAAGTTTCTCTCAATGTAAGCTTGTTTCATTCTCACAGGAACCCTACGTAAACTATCGACTTTCTCTTAGAGATTGTTGGTATTGAAGAAGGAGACCCTCTCCCTAGTCTCCACTCAGGAAAACCAAAGTGCACTTATTGAGTCTAGAGCCACGAGATTCATCAAAATATCTCTTAGGAACACTTGAACTTTCATCGCTTGTCGTTCAACATTAAGGACGCAAGTGATACATTCTAGAGTGTTTCGCAGATCTTAGCAATCTGCCGAGAACATTTATGAGAGGATTCACAACTGTGATCCTCAGTGATTGAATGGAAACTCCGCCGTGGTCAACATCAAACACCGACAACAGTCACTCGTAACTCCTTGTGAGTTACGCTTAATGTTGTCTCAAACGAGTCTCAATCATCAAGTGATGCTTGATGTACCTCAATGACTCACTGAATCAGATGTACTTGATACATCGTGTTATCCTACTTGAGGACTCGGCCATGAACAACTTTTGCTAGAATTAGAGATGTGTTTCACACTATGCTGTTAACACCCTCGAAGTTGGAACTTGTAAGTGCTGGAAATCCCGCTAAGGAGATTCCTTTCAAGAATCGAGTCCTGAAGATGTGGGTCATTACTTGAACTTGTTCAATGTAATGCCAACTGTCCCTCCACGGGATTTGGACGGTTGATTCGCCCGACCAAGGTGAATGGAATCAAGACATTCATCATTAAAACAATCGTAGTGGTCAATTCTCTAAGAAAAGTCCACAGTGATCGATTGGTGTTTTTCACTGACCCATTTGTGCAGCTGCTAATGGATGTTTGTGGGATGAATGATCATGCTGATTCTCCACATGCTCATACCAAAAACAACGTAAATGAAGTTCTCTCAAAAGGCAACTCAAAAGTTAAAATGATTATTCGTCAAAGCCAAATAATCTCCAAACTTTAAAGACTAAGAGAACTACATCACATCTGAAATCCAAGGTCAAAAGGCATGTGAGCATGTTGGAGAAAGATGTGAAGACACCTGAGCAACATAGCTGACCGGAGGCAGACAATCACATACTATCACTACATCCACTAAATGAACAAAGAGCAAAGAATACAAAGGCATCAAAGCTGAAAACTTCAAAAGAAACAAGATCCTTATTATGGGGAGATTTTTGGAATCAAGGCACTTATTCTCACAAGAAAGAAGAATGCTAAAATACGTCAAAGCAATCGCTATTACATCATCACCAAAAACATACTCAAGATTGTTGAATTCATCACTAACACTTAGGGGGAGATTGTTGGAATCACTCCTAACTAGTATTTCAAGTGTTAGTCATTAATATGTAATAGGTTGCTTGATTAGGCTTTTATGTTAGTAATTAAGGCTAGGCTCATGTAGAAAGCCCATGAGCCTATGCAAAAGCCCATGTGGCTAAGGAATGGACTAGAAGTGTTGCCCTAGCTCCCTTCCCCTATAAATACATTGTATCCTCTCACTTGAGAGGTTGGTTGTTCACTTTCATATCCTACGTGTAACCTTTGTTCATTCTATCGTGTGTTTGTGTTCAACCGATCATCTCTACCTATATTTCTAGCATATTGATGCTTGTGTTAACTTATGGTGACCTAACATGGAGCAACTCTCTCAAATTAAGTTAACAAAAGTAAAAAAATAATCAGTTTTGGTGCAACATGGAGAAAACTGATTATTTAGCCCTTATAAATTAGGTAATCAAAGTTCGACTAAATTATCCAAATCATTAAAGATTGATAATCATTTCAAAAATGACAATTCAAATACCCCCTTAACCCTAGCCTAACCTATCACTGTTATGATCAGTATTGCATATTTTTAAGTCCTACTTATCCAAATTTTGCTTGCTACCTTAAGGATAGCTCTCCATTCGGGAGAAAGAAAACAGCTCAAGTTTACCTTAATTTTATCCTAACATGTACATCACTTTTGTAAGCATACATTGTTGGATAAATATATATTTATATTAAACTGCTATGACGGTGGTAATATTTTTAACATTTCTTTTATGTTTTTAATGCTTCACATGCTGCTTTATTTGCTGGGCTTCTGTGGTATTTCAGGGTTTTTGTGCAATTGGTTGTTGTGGTTGTGGTTGTTGGCTGCGCTTCTTAACAAAGTTATAGTTGAGGTAAGTCACATCTTGGTAGGGCAAGTTCTTGAATTTGCAGCCATGGCGGCTTCGCCCATTTGTTTACTTTGGTTGCTCATAAACAAAGTTACAATTGAGGTGGGCCGCATGTTGGCAGGGCAGATTGTTGGGTTTGCAGCCATGGCGTGTTCACTCACGTTGTTTAATATTTTTTCATTAAGGGTTGAATTAAGGTGTGCAGTCATCGATTCTGAGTTCCCATCCTTTTCTTTTTCCAACAATCTAGCAGATCGTTTGGTGCAAGCCTTTTCAAAAAGGGAGTTGGAACGAAAAAGGATATGTAAGGGGACTCAAAAGGGTTAATTATGCTGCTTTATACCTGTTACATTGAAACTGTTGATTGCAATGCCTATTGCAGAAGGCAATGATGATTTGTCTGCGCGTTCAACTATTTCTTGAGTATACCTCGCGCATTCCTATATCTTGGTAGGGTAACCAGGAAGGTTATGTGGTTGTAGCCATGGCGGGTGCATAGAGTGGCTCAATGAATTGCAGATCTGAGCCAGTTTTTAGATATCAATTGCGTTCAATGTAGTTGGCTGGTCTTATCTTTCTCTTATAGTTTCTTTTGTTACTTCAGCAGGATAAAAGTGCGTCTGGTGCATGCCACTGTGTAAAGTCTAACTGAATAGCAAAAGAGACTGGATGGGGAGGTAAGAGATTCCAGTTACGTGTATATATTTTTTTTATTAAGTGCTGCTATTTTGAACGTTTTTTAATGTTTTTCTATTAAGGTTTCTGGTGGGTTTTTTTTTAAGGTTTAGGGCTTAGCCAGGCCCACGAAGTTTGGCCCGTTATGACCATAGAATTATGTAGTTTTGTCGGGCCTTTTTTGAGCAGTATGTATGTCGCTTCATTTTCTTTGCTCTGAAGCTACGTGTCTTCTCCACATTTTTTGGTAGGTACGCCATTTGTTTGATCATTCGTTCATTATTTCTTGTTCGATTTCTGTCTTTGTGTTTTTCTTTTGCATGTTTGTAGGAGGTTGTTTCATCAATATGTGTGTAAGTCAGTAGGTGCTTGGTGTTGTTTATGAGCTATAGTATCTATTATTGTTTGTTATATTTTCTATTCTTTTCCAGCTTGTGGGTTGTTTAGTTAGGGATTGTTGTGTTTAGGTTGTTTTGTTATTTGGATGCTTTGATTGTTACTATGAAAGTTAAGAGTAAGGCATGTAAGAGGGTGGACGTTTTTGATAGTTGCCCACAAAATTTAGAATCCAGTGCGTCAGTGGCATTATTTTAAACGGTGTTTTATTATTTTCTATTAGGCTCAACATGCTATTTTATTTATTGGGCTTCTGAGGTGTATGTTAGGTTCTCATTCTTGGTCCAGTGTGCAAGAATCGCTTTACTTATAGATAACCTTCTTTACAAAGTTACAATTGAGGTAAGTCGCATCTTGGTGGGGCAAGTTCTTGAATTTGCAGCCATGGCGGCTACGCCCATTTACAAATTTTTTAAAGTCATTTGCTCTAATTGTTATATAGACATAGCATTCCAAGGATGTGATGAATTTGTGCGGGTCTGTTTAAAGTTGAGATTACCCATGTCTTGGCAAGGCAATCAGTAACGGTTGCAGCTATGGTGGGTGTATCTGATTTTTCTAAATCGATGCCCTATCTGAGCCTAAGTAAAAAAACCTTATAACAAGAGTGTAATGTGTAGGTACGCCGTTTTATTGATCATTCATTCACTATTACATGTTCGATTTTTGTCTTTGTGTTTTTCTTTTGCATATTTGTAGGAGGTTGTTTCATCAGTATGTGTGTAAGTCAGTATGTATTTGGTGTTGTTTATGAGCTATAGTATCTGTTATTGTTTGTTATGTTTTCTATTCTTTTACAGCGTGTGGGTTGTTTAGTTAGGGATTGTTGTGTTTAGGTTGTTTTTTTTATTTAGATGCTTTGATTGTTACTATGAGAGTTATGAGTAAGGCATGTACGAGGGTCGGCGTTGTTGATAGTTGCCCTTAAAATTTAGAATCCAGTGCGTTGGTGGTATTTTTTTAAACATTGTTTTGATGTTTTCTATTAGGCTCCGCATGCTATTTTATTTGCTGGGCTTCTAAGGTGTATGTTGGGTTCTCATTCTTGGTCCAGTGTGCAAGCATCGCTTTACTTATAGATAACCTTCTTTACTGTTAGGATTTAGAAAATTCGGTAGTTAAAAACTCGGTCACCTCAAGTATATGTATTCATTAGAAAGCTCGTAGTCGTATTCATTTAGTAATAGTTAGTAGTTAGATAAGTAACACCGTGGAGGATGGACGGATCTTTACCCACTGTATGCCTGATACACAGCCCGTAGGTGGCGTTTATTGTAAGACACTATAAATACCCTTTGCCTCCCAAGGCAAAGGGTTGGAGCTTCATAATACATTTTTCTTTATCTCATTAGAAGTTCCCAACTCTCTCCACTTTCTCTCTCTAGACTCAAGTGTCATTCGAACCGTATGATTATGTTTGTGTGTTTGTGAAAACTAATATGTAACATTTACAAAGTTACAATTGAGGTAAGTCGCATCTTGGTGGTGCAAGTTCTTGAATTTGCAGCCATGGCGGCTTCGCCCATTTACAATCTTTTAAAGTCATTTGCTCTAATTCATATATAAACATAGCATTCCAAGGCTGTGATGAATTTGTGCGGGTCTGTTTAAAGTTGATATTACCCATGTCTTGGCAAGACAATCAGTAATGGTTGCAGCCATGGTGGGTGTATCCGATTTTTCTAAATCGATACCCTATCTGAGCCTAAGTAAAAAAACCTTATAACAAGAGTGTAATGTGGAACAACCTATGGCCATTATCGGTTTGAACTGACTAGAGTATTATATATCTATATTAAACCGCTACGTCGGTGGGCGTTGTTGATAGTTGCCCTCGAAATTTAGAATCCAGTGCGTCGGTGGCATTATTTTAAACATTGTTTTATTGTTTTCTATTAGGTCTACATGCTATTTTATTTGTTGGGCTTCGAGGTGTATGTTGGGTTCTCATTCTTGGTCCAAAGGTGCAAGCATCGCTTACTTATAGATAACCTTCTTTACAAAGTTACAATTGAGGTAAGTCGATCTTGGTGGGGCAAGTTCTTGAATTTGCAATCATGGCGGCTTCGCCCATTTGCAATCTATTGAAGTCATTTGATTTAATTGTTATATAGACATAACATTCCAAGGTTGTGATGAATTTGTGCGGGTCTGTTTAAAGATGAGATTACCCATGTCTTGGCAAGGCAATCAGTAATGGTTGCAGCCATGGTGGGTGTATCCGATTTTTCTAAATCGATGCCCTATCTGAGCCTAAGTAAAAAAACCTTATAACAAGAGTGCAATGTGGAACAACCTATGCCCGTTATCGGTTTGAACGGACTAGAGTATTATACCTATATTAAACCGCTACGTCGGTGGCATTATTTTAAACGTTTTTTTATTAGGCGCTACTATTTTAAACCTTTTTTAATCCGGTGGGTTTTTTTGGTGGTTTAGTGCTTAGCCAGCCCACGAACTTTGGCCCGTTATGACCACAGATAGATGTAGTTTTGTTGGGCCTTTTTTGAGCAGTATGTATGTCGCTTTGTTTTCTTTGCTGTGAAGCTACGTGCCTTCTCCAGATTTTTTGGTAGACTTCGCCCATTTGTTTACTTTGGTTGCTCATAAACAAAGTTACAATTGAGGTAGCGCGCATCTTGGTAGGGCAGATTGTTGGATTTGCACCCATGGCGTGTTCACTAGCTCGGTGGTATTATTTTAAACGTTGTTTTATATTTTTTCATTAAGCGTTGAATTAGGTTGTGTAGTCACTGCTTTCGAGTTCCCATACGCCTTTTCTTTTTCAACAATCTAGCAGATCGCTTGGTGCAAGCCTTTGCAAAAGGAGTTGAAACGAGTAAAGGATCCGTAAGGGACCCGTAGGTTAATTATGTCGCTTATAAATATTACATTGAAACCGTTGATTGCAACGCTTATAGCATAAGGCGTTGATGATTTGTCTCGCGCTAAAAGTATTTCTTGAGTATTCCTTGTGCATTCCGTATCTTAAAGGTGGTAACCACGAATGTTATGTGGTTGCAGCCATGGCGGGTGCGTAGAGTGGCTCAATGAATTGCAGATCTAAGCCAATTTTTAGATATCAATTGCGTTTAATGTATTTGCTCGCTTTTATCTTTCTCCTCCGCTTTTTGTTACTTCAACAGCTAACAAGAAGGCCCGTGCAGCCATCGTGTAAATTCTAACTGAATAGCAAAAGAGACTGGAAGGGGAGGTAAGAGATTCCAGTTATGTGCAGCCGTAGCAAAAGTTTTATAATGCTGGTGTGTTTGTGTACCGGAGCCCATGTATTTGCGTAGTCGTTCTCTGATGTTGTGCTTTGGGTTTAGCCCTTTAGTTGAACACTCTTGTGTTGCTTTTCAAAATGTTGGCTCTGTTGGTGAAAACGTTGTTGTCTTGTTGTTGCAACAGCAGGTTATGGTTCCTAATGTTGGACAAATTTTCAATGATTAAACAGGTTTAGTGGCAATCTTTTAAAGTCATTTGCTCTAATTGTTATATAGACATAGCATTCCAAGGCTGTGATGAATTTGTGCGGCTCTGTTTAAAGTTGAGATTACCCATGTCTTGGCAAGGCGATCAGTAATGGTTGCAGCCATGGTGGGTGTATCCGATTTTTCTAAATCGATGCCCTATTTGAGCCTAAGTAAAAAAACCTTATAACAAGAGTGTAATGTAGAACAACCTATGGCCGTGATCGGCTTGAACGGACTAGAGTATTAACCGTTTAGCTTATTGATTAGTTACTTGTGGTGGTCTCCAAGTTGTTACGCTTATCCGGTATAGCTAGCGCTTCACTTTATAGGATGGTATGACACTTTGTACTTATGTTTGCAACCATGGTGAATGCGCTTCTAAACAAAGTTGCAATTGAGGTGGGTCGGATGGCAAATTGTTGGAATTGTAGTCATGGCGTGTTCACTAGGCTGATGGTATTATTTTAAACGTTCTTTTATTTTTTTTAGGCGATGGATTTAGTGACGTTGGTGGTATTATTTTAAACGTTGTTTTATACTCTTTTATTAAGCAATGGTATTTTAAACGTTCTTTTATATTTTTAATTAAGGGATGGCTTATGTGTGTAGCCGGTGGGTTTTTTTACTCTTATTCGTTCGATAAAAAAGTAGTAGACAGGCCCAAAAAGATTGCCCCGTTATTAGCACAAAATGGTGTAATTTTTTGGGGCCCTTTTCAAGCAATATATATGTCGTTTTGTTTTCTTTGCTGTGAACGTACATGTCTTTTGGTTTTCTACTGATTCTGTGGTAGGCATGCCATTTGTTGGATCATTTGTTCATTGTTGCGTGTTCGATCTCTCTGTTTATGTTTTTCTTTTGCAGGTTTTTTTAGGTTGTTTCACCACCGTGTGTAAGTGCCAAGATGTTTGATGCTGTTTAGGAGCTATTGTGTCTATTATTCTTTGTTATGTTTTTTCATTCACGTTAGTTCGGCTATTGTTTTGTAGTGTTTGGGTTACTTGGTTAGGGATTCTTGTATTCAGGATGTTCTAACAGTAAGGCATGCAAGAATTTGGACGTTGTTGATAGACGGCTTCAAAATTTGCAACCCTATCACATAACGGTCAGTGCGATATTAGTTGCATGGTCTTTAATAGTCCAACGGCCATGAATGGAACAAAGACACAAATCATTCTGTTTTGAAACAGTTTCGAGGCCGTTGCACTATTAAAGTCTGTGTGACTGATAAAACACCAACAGGTCGTTAAAGCAAAGGCATCGAATATTGTTATCATAAAATTAGACAAAGATGATTGCAAACGACATGGAAGCGAAATACCAAGGTGATGACGACCATCATATCCTAATTAACTACGTATTTTGGCATGGCAGTCACATTACAAATGTGGTTGCAGCCATAGCAGAAGTTTTATAGTGATGGTGTGACTGTCTACCTGAGCCTATGTATTTGCGTATTCATTTTCTCGCGCTGTGCTTTCGGTTTTCATATGCTAGGTGACATTATGTTACATAAAGTAATTGCGGTTGACCTGCGTGGTGCTTTAGTGTGGATATATACCACTTACGTAGCGGTTTAATATAGGTATATAATACTATATAAACATAATATTCTAAGGCTGTGATGAGTTCATACGGGTCTGTTTAAAGTTGCGATTACCCGCGTCTTGGCAAGGCAATCAGCAAGGTTTGCAGCCATGGTGGATGTATCCGATTTTTATGACTAGGTACCCTATCTGAGCCTAAATAAAAAAACATTATAACAAGAGTATAATGTAGAACAACCTATGTCCGTGGTCAGTTTGAACGGATTTGGTAAAAAAAAAGTCTGGCATTTGGCGTGGCAACTCCAAGTAATCAACAAACCTGGATTGCAACTATACAAATGGTTACCATTGGTTGTATTAGTGCGCGTTGCAATTGTTGTTGCCAATATCCTTTACCGAGGGAATGAAGTGATGGTGCAACACGTTTAGGACATTATTCTGTCACCGATGTTAACGCTGACAACTTAGCCTCAGATATGTGTAGTCTTGCCATTTTGCAATAGCAATAGGTAGCTCATTATAAAATTGCTAAACTATATACTCTTAATGTTTTATGATGGCTACCTATTGCTATTGCAAATTGTTTTCCGACCGTAACCATCAATATGTTGTTTGCAATCACTTTTGCCGTCGATTCTCTATACTGCAGGTAACACACAGAAATGACTATATGCGTTAAGTGCTATACGTGATGCTGATAATGTTGCGTTAATCTACATACACCTGGAACTGATGACGTGATTGTTAAGTGGAGCAGCTACTGATGATAACGCTACAATAATCCACATACACATGCGACTGACCAGGTAAGTCAAAAACGTGTTTTTTTAGAGTTTTTCATTCCTTTTTTTGATACTTATTTTGGTTAATGAATTGCAGTAGGTTGAAGCCAAACGACAGTAACACTTTTGTATTTTCTTACACGCTGATATTGCAACGGGGAAAAAATATATGCGAAACAACAACGAAAACAACTGAATTCGTTCTTGGCACTGTTTTTAAAGATAGAAGAATAGGTGCGGTACCAGCTGTGCAACAAGAACAGGAGCGAGGTAAGAGCATTTATATCAGCAACATTTACTTTACTCAAAATATGCTTAACACATATGATGACCTAAACAACCAACTGAAAATAAAAAATAGGTGCTCTCAAAACACCTGCATCTAAAGAAAAATGTCTAGCAGTCGCTCTCAAAGCCCAGGAACCAACGCAGAATAGGTCAGTCACACTAGCCTTACCTGAAAATGCAACAGCAGACTGTAACAAACAAAAAAATTAGTTCACAAAATTATTACTACATAGAAAACTCTTTTTATTGAACAAAATATCTTACAAACAAGTTACATGAAAATAGGCTGCATGCTAATGGCCACTTATTTCTAAATACAAATACCTTCACATCACCATACACATAGAAACTACTAACGGGTGGCGAACCATAAGAAACTGCAACTTCATTAGACTGATACAATTTCCACAATGTTAAACCCTGGAAATTACAACGACAAAATACCAGTAAGTCTCTCAGTAAACAAATCCTTATCACGCAGACTCAACTCAAGCTTCCTTGTCATAACTGCAACTCCAAAGATTTTTCATTGTCTTTCTTTTGAACCGTCCCTAAGAAATTCAAATTGCTTTCGAGGCACATTTTTGCCGACACTCTCTAGCTCACCAATCAAAGCATCTCTTTCGCGAACCACCAAGCATCTTTCCACAAATGCCATAAATCTGCTGACCTAATTTTAGATCCTCACTTCTAGATTTGCGATAGTACAGAACCATCATGTCTGTCCAGCTAGAGGAATTTGCCTCAACTTTGAGCTCATCACATTTAGGAAGTCTTACCATTCTCCTATGTTATTTCTAGAAGTTAAATTGCATCTGCAGATATGAATAACATTGGAAGCAGGTTGTCTGTTAAATAGGCATACCAACAAACAAAAAATAATCACATGCGTTAGTTTTCCATGGATGAAAATAAAGGTGCAGGGAATCAAAACAAGCTGAATAGGAAAGAACCTTTTTCGGACACTGCAAAGAGTTCTAAACCTCTCATATTCACCTAACTTTGCCAACAAACAATAAATTGATAGCCAAAAAATCACAACATTTACAGTTTATTAATTATACAAACATCTGAAACCCGAATTATTAATAAACTTAGCTCATCATTTGTTTTGTTTACTCTACGTATGCAGGCCAGTTGAAAAGTACACAGATGCAGCCTGCAAAAGCATTATCCAACGAAGCCACAAAGCAGATATGAAAGTAAAGACTACAGTTGCAACTCTTGACATCTGAAACATAGAAAGAGAATTACATTTTGTGATCTACTTTGGCAAATGTAAATATACAAGCGTTGCACCAATGTAAAATGCTAAATAAAGCATAATGACTATGTGTGTATATAACTTATATAGCGCAAACATCTTATGTAACACTGGGTTTCCCTTCGCTGCTACGATTTTAATGGTGAAAGAATTACGCTATTTGTGCATTCACGGAATTACAATAACAAACCCGTGAAATTATGAATACAGTAAGGCAGTTCAAATAACGTACAACAAAGACATTCATTAAACAAAAAAAAACTAAGCGATAACAGTTGCTACTTGCAGCGAATATAGAAGATTTAGTGCAATGTAACTTGATGTGACTAACATATCACAAATTCTGGTATAGTCTAGTAGCCATTAGTATGTCTCAACCAAAATCCAACCAAAAGAAGGAAAAAAACAATGAAACGGGAATACCTTTGCATTCATTTGACTAACCTTTATCGTCATAAGGACTACCGACATTGTTCAACCAATTGGTCACGAGTAAGAACGTTTAAAACCAGATTCCATCCACAATCCACAATTAAAAACAAAACACTACTTGGATACACATAATACTCATCAACTGCATCAATCCTATATACATTAACCTAAATCAAAAGTAGTCATCATTACAATGTAGCCACGTACAGCAGAAGTGAAGAAGCAACTTGAACTAATCTTGCTTTATAGCCAGTGCTATAATAATATAGCGGTAGAGTTATTATTACTACTTTGTAGACAACAGTACTAATATCAAAGATTGTGTGAAAAACTAGAAAAGGAGGTTGAATAGTTTGCCGATTTTAAATTAATTTCAAAAATTTCAAAAATAAGTAATGTAAGTAATGAAATCAAGTAAAGTAAATGATAGAAAGTAATAACACAACCGATTTATAGTGGTTCGGCAACAATGACACCTTCCTTGCCCTACTCCACTCCCCGAGTCACCTACTCGAGAGTTCAAGCACTATGTCAACAAGCTCCTTCAACATGGCGGAGAAGCCTCACAACGTCGCTTACACTTTTTTCGATACAAAGCTAAATACTGAGTCCTTAACACGTAGGACCAAGCCAACACAACTATAACACAACAAGTATGTGAAATATGAAATACAAGATCTTGCTACAGAAATCTTGTGGAGGAACAAATCAATCAAGGAGCCCTTGCTTGGATGACTTGTAGTATCTCGTGATCTCGACTTTGAGAAGGACCTATATGAGAATCACAACAAAAGAAAGAAGAACTACTAGATAGATCAATAGATCTAGGATTAGAAGAGAGAAGTAATATATGAGAGAGTTTGTAAGAAGAGGGGTGAGTAACAATGAAAAAATGGCTCACTATTTATAGGCAACAATACTCTACTGTTCCCCGGATCCTACGAATCCCTTACTTGAGGGATCCGTCCAGTGTATTCCCAGAGATCCGTGGACGCTCCTCCTTATTTGGGTTATGGGTCATGGGTCATGGACTTTGGGTCATGGGTACCCAAATAGATACAATGTATCTATACATTGGATCATGGGTATGGGTTATGGATTTGCTCCATGGGTTTGGGTCATGGGTCTTGGATATTACCGATCCTAGTTACAACAAATGAGTTATTACAGCAATTTATGTTAAATGACTATATATAAATGCTTTACAAAAATAACATGTATCCTTATAATTTTACTTATCATAACTTTATATTTTTTATCAACAAAACACAAAGAGATCACTAAATATGAATAAACGTTTTTACGGTTTATTTGTATTAACAATCTCCCCCTTTTTGTTGATGACAAAATATAATGTTATGATGAGTAAAACTTAAGATTAGATGTATGTTTTGAAAGCATATGTAATTTTTACTTCTTCTCCCCTTTTTTGTCGAAACAAAAAGCGAACCTAACAAAGAAATAAAGTGTGAAAAAAAAATAGTATCATCCACGAAGCACTAACTCCCCCTTGACGGTAGCTCCCTCTAGAATTGGGCGACAAGGGAGAAAATATAATACCTACAAAGAAAAGGTTAGTAGTAACATGTAATATAATCTTGTATGGGACGAGAAACAAGATGGAGAGACAAGATATGTAAACAAAGCCTTGTAATAAAACATCAAAGTGTAGTGGTATAAAGGCCACATACAAAATATAAAACTAAGAACAAGGTTTGCTCTTGAAAATGACTCAAAGAAAAAAAATAGATAAGCTAGTAATATCATTCCTTCCATACTTGCATATGGTTAGATATTGAAGTCTTGGTAAGTGATGATGTTGATGAGATCAAGGATGTGGTTAAGTATGAATCACATCTCATCCCTTATTTCCATTGCAAGTTCCCTAGTGGATTGACAATGTTCACAATGTAAATGATGTGGGTAGTGTGTGTGGATGGTTTCCGGGTAAGTTGGATTTGTGGAAGGCGGAATATGTGGTGGAAAATTTGGAAACATGGATCAAAGTCCATTATGTTGGTGAGTGGTGGAATATAAGAACCTAGATTTTGTTGTAAAATAATGGGAGCTAAAGGTGGTGAAGTTGCAAGATTTTGTAAAGTGTGTTTGAAGATGTTGGTGGTGTTAAAAAGACTCGTTCTTTTGGGTTTAAGTTAGAAGTGTGTTGAAATGATGTGGGTGGTAGACTAGACACGGGTAGTGGGATTGTTTTTGGAGTCATAAGGACTTCCAATAGGGTGATTTTAGGTAGAGACTCGATAGATGATGGTAGTGATATGCTTGATGGAGATGATGGAGGTGCTATTATGAAATCATTTGGTGGTGAATGAGTAGTTGGTGATGAACTTTTTGACAATGGGTTTAGCTAAACAACAAGGTCGGATGCTAATTCGTGCGGTTTTTCTAGATTTGGTTGGTGGCACTACGGAAGGTGGTAGGATGAAGTTTTGGATTTTTTGAAGGGGATTGTTTTCACTAGGTGGTTCATCAATGTTGGAAGATCTTTTGGATGAGATGATGATGATTGTTTGTGGATATGCAAGCATTTTGGGAACCTTATTTATAGAGAAAATAGTGCATTGTAATGAATGCTAGATCAAAATGTGGACTAAAATCTAATGATTAGATGTGAATTTAAGGCATGTTGTTAATGCAAATAAACCGTAAAAATGTTTATTAATATTTTGCGATCTCTTTATGTTTTGTTGATAACAAATATAATGTTATCTTAAGTATAATTATAAGGATACATGTTATTTTTGTAAAGCATTTACATATAGCCATTTAAATACAAAAATGTAGTAGTTAAGCATTTGTTGTAATAGTTTATTAGGATGGGTAAAAACCATAACCCATGGACCATAACCCATGGATCATAACCTATACCCAAGTTGTCTAAATACAATGTATACTTAGATACATTGAATCTAAAGAAAACCCATGGATTAACCCATAACCCATGACCCATAACCAAAAACCCATGGGCAAGAGGAGCGTCCCACGGATCCCTAGGATTACACTAGACGGATCCCAGTGGGAGGATCCGTGGGATCCGTGGAGCAGGAGAAATTTGCCTATAAATAGAGAGCCATTTCTTCATTCTAACTCACCCTCTTCTTACTAAATCTCAAACACTCTCATTCTCTTCTAACATATAGATCACTTGATCTAGAGAGTTGTTCTTCTTTCTTTCTATTGTGATTCTCATATAGGTCCTTCTCTGGCGAGATCACGAGCATTCTACAAGTCATCCAAGCAAGGGTCCTTGATTGATTTGTCACTCCGCAAGATTTACGTAGCAAAGATCGTGTATTTGATATTTCACATATTTGTTGTGTAATAGTCGTGTTGGTTTGGTCCACCGTGCTATGGACTCGGTATCTAGCTTTGTACCGGAAAAAGTGTAAGCAACGTTGTGAAGGCTTCTCCGCCAAGTGAAGGAGTTTGTTGACATAGTGCTTGAACTCTCAAGTAGGTGACTCGGGGAGTGGAGTAGGGCAAGGAAGGTGTCCTTGTATCTGAACCACTATAAATCGGTTGTGTCTTTTCTTTCCCATCGCTTTACTTTATTTACTTGCTTTATCATTAGATCTATACTTTCTCTACATCCATAAGATCTCAAATATTAACGAATCTAAAGCTTTTTTAAACTAACTTAAAATCGGCAAACCTATTCACCCCCCCCCCTTCTAGTTTTCCACAATTGGCATCAAGAGCTAAGTTTATAAAAGTTTTAAAGTAAAATTGTATTTTAAAACTTTTCGATCACTATGGGTTCGAAAATTATAAGGAAGGGCAATCTATGCAATGACCACCACTACTTGAAACTAATGGTTTTATATATTGGAAAAATAGATTCAAACATATGTGAAATCTAAAGATATTGATCTTTGGTACATTATTGTTGAAGGCGATTTTGAGGCTACCTCAAAAGATGATAAAGGAATGTAGTTAACATACCTCATGATAAATTAAGTGATGAATTGAAGAAAAGCTTTAAAAATAGTGAAGCAAAATGGTTTTATATAATGCTTTACCGAAAAGGAATTGAAAAGAATTTCTATGCTTAAAACCTCTAAAGAAATTTGGACTTCTTTAGTTGTAACTCATCAAGGCAACCAACAAGTTAAAAATAATAAAATTGATTTATTTGTTCAACAATATGAACAATTTTCAATATCGGATGAGGAAACTATAGATCATTCATTTGCTAACTTTAATACTATTATTACATCTTTACAAGCACTTGATGAATCTTTTTCTAGCCGTAACCATGTTAGGAGATATTTAAGGGCACTTCCATCAAAGTGGAGATCCAAGGTGATGGCGATCGAAGAGTCAAAAGATTTGACAATCCTCACCCTCAATGAATTCATAGGCAACTTAAAAGTCTACGAGCTTGTACTTGCTAAAGACTCTGAAGCCTCAAAGGTAAAAGAGAAACACAAATCTCTTGCCCTTAAAGCCAAAAAGGCTTCAAGCGATGAAGAGAACTCTCTTCGAGTAGTGACGACGAGGAGTACGCTATGGCGGTAAGGGACTTCAAAAAGTTCTTTAAAGAAAGGAAGATACGTCAAACAACCATATGACGATAAGAAAGGCTTTCAAAAAGCAAAGAGGACGAGAAGCCAAAAGATGATCGACTTGCTTTAAATGTGGGGACCCAAACCACTTTATTAGTAAGTGTCCCAAATGGGGTGATCAAAAGGCGTTCGTGAGCGGCACGTGGGGAATGAGCGACGAGGAGGACGAAGAAATTTGTCTCATGGCAAATGACGAGGTATGTCACGAATACTATAGTAGTTCATCACTGATGACGACTCATTGCATAATGAATATGACAAACTATGCAATATTAGCTTAAAACTAGTTAACAAAAACAAGCTTTTAAAGAGTCAAAACCAACGTTTAGATAAAGAAGTCATAGAATTAAAAGCAAAACTAAAACGCTTTAAAAGGGTAAAATAGCAAGTGGTAAATGTGAACTTTATGCTCAACTTCAAACACTAGTTGATCATCTAGATTCTAAAATTGCTAGAATGAGTACGAACACTTTAGATACGATATTAGATGGTGTTAAAACCGTAACAACCAAAAGGTTTAGGTGTTCAACAACTTGATCCATCAACTAGTGAAAGTAAAGAAACAAAATTTGTCAAGGCACTAGAAAACCAGCCATCGTTGTGGCGGATCCCACGGATCCTTGATAAGGGAACCGCTGGTGTACGACCGGGGATCCGTGGATCCGATGTAGCGACGGTAGCAATAACGTAGCTTCTTCATCTAGAACTGAGTTTGTTATAGTTAATAGGAAGAAACCAACTCATGTCACCACTAGACAACCACCTCCAAAATATAATCCTACTTTTGCAAGAAACAAAGCTCCATCTTTCTCAAAACATAATCCATCTAGGAGACCTAATAACGTTTATCCAAGAAGTAACCATCAAATGGGATGGAACCCAAATATGCAAAATGGTTTTCCTTTTCAAAACTTTGCTCCATGGAATGCATACTCATCTCATCCATACATGTCTAACATGAATGGAATGTTTAACACTAATGGACCCATGAACAAATGGGGACCAAACTTTTGAGTTTATTATTGTCTTAGGTATGCTTAAAGGTCGACCTAGACCCGGATGAATGGGTCAAGGATAGCGGGTGCACGAGGCACATGACCAGCAATAGAGATCTATTTTCCACATATGAATCCTTCAATGGAGGTAATGTGGTGTTTGGAAATAGCAAAACTAGAATAATCGGTAAAGGTACGATTTCTAACAAATCTCTAACCATTAACGATGTAAATCACGTGAAAACCTAAACTTTAACCTCTTAAGTATAGGACAAATATGTGATAAAAAGTGCAATGTACTTTTACGAAACCGTAGTAAGATATTAAAAATGGCATAACCATAGGAAAAGGAATTAGGAAACATGGAGTCTATGTCATTAAAATCGGTAATGAACCTAATGACAAACTATGTCCTACCTCTATGGATGATACTTCGACCTTATGGCATCGAAGATTGGGTCACGCCAACATGCGACTTCTTCAATCGCTATCATCCAAAGATCTAGTAAGAGATCTACCTAAGTTAAAATATGAACATCACTTTTGTGATGCTTGTAATGTAGGAAAACAAGCCCATTCTAGTCATAAAGCTAAAAACATGGTGTCTACAACTAGGTGTCTAGAATTACTACATATGGACTTATTTGGTCCATCCGCTATCCAAAGTTATGGAGGCAACTACTACACTTTGGTCATAGTGGATGATTACTCTAGGTATACATGGACAAAATTTTTAAAGAACAAAACAGAAACCTTTAATTATTTTGAAATATTAAGCAAAAAGATCCAAAGGCAACTAGGAAGTCCTATAGTGTCTATTAGGACGGATCATTGTAGGAATTCGATAATGAAGTGCAATTCGGAGCCTTTTGTGACGCTAATGGTATTACTCACAACTTCTCGGCTCCACGCACTCCACAATCGATTGGGGTAGTAGAAAGAAAGAATAGAACCCTACAAGAAATAAGTCGAACCATACTTAATGGACAATCCATACCTTAAAATTTTTGGTGTAATGCCGTTGATACTTCAACGTACATACACAATCGAGTCTTAATTAGACCAATCTTAGGTAAAACTCCATATGAGTTACTCCGAGGCAAAAGCCTCGTTAAATCATTTTAGAGTCTTTGAAGTAAATGTTTCATTCTTAACACTAAAGATTACCTCACAAAATTTGATCCTAAATCAACCGAAGGTATCTTTCTAGGTTACTCTCCAAATAGCAAAGTCGACGTCATATTAAACAAAGAAACAATGAAGGTAGAAGAGTCATTAAATATAAAATTTGATGAAAGTCTACCCAAACCCTCTCCACCTCTTGTCGATGACAAGATTATAGAAAGTGAAGCTATAGTAATAAAGAAAAAGATAAATGAAGAAGAACCTTTAAATGATGAAGTCATAAACATTAAAGAGTCCAAAGATCACCCCGTAGATAAGGTCATAGGAAAACTAAACGAAAGAACATTAAGGTCACAAGTTCAAAACCAAAGTAGCTTGTTTTGTTTCGTTTCAGCCATAGAACCTAAGAATACACAAGAAGCCATAAAAGATGAGAGTTGGGTAATGACTATGCAAGAAGAATTGAATCAATTTGTTTCTAATGATGTTTGGACAGTTGTCCTTCCACCTAGTAATCAAACCATAATAGGAACCAAATGGGTTTATAAAAACAAATTAGATGCAAACGGAGTAGTGTCTAGGAACAAGGCTAGACTCGTTGCCCAAGGGTATAACCAACAAGAAGGAATAGACTTTGATGAGACCTATGCCCCCGTGGCTAGATTAGAGTCTATAAGAATACTTCTTGCGTATTCTTGTGCTAATGATCTAAAGCTTTATCAAATGGATGTCAAAAGCGCTTTTCTAAATGGTTTCATTAATGAAGAAGTATATGTAGCTCAACCTCCGGGTTTCATCGATTTTGAAAACCCAAACATGTGTATAAATTAAAGAAAGCCCTTTACGGTCTTAAACAAGCTCAAAAGCTTGGTATGATAGACTCAAGTCATTTTAATTAAACACAACTATACCATGGGGTTAGTTGACAACACTATTTTTACTAAGAAAAGAGAGTCACATATAATCATAGTGCAAATATATGTAGATGATATTATATTCGGATCCACTTGTCAAGACATGTGTGATGATTTCTCTAAAATCATACACGACGAGTTCGAGATGAGTATGATGGGAGAACTTAGTTTCTTTCTTGGTCTACAAATCAAATAAGTAGAAGATGGTATCTTCTTCAATCAATCTAAATACATAAAGGAGATGTTAAAGAAATTCGGTCTAGAAGAGTCGAAACCAATTAGGACTCCAATGTCATCCGACACCAAACTCACAAAAGATGAAGACGGCGAATCCGTAGATAATACTAAATATCGTGGCATGATAGGTAGTCTTCTAACTCACGGCAAGTAGGTCGGATATCATGTTTAGTGTTTGCTTATGTGCTAGGTTTCAAGAAGACCCTAAAACATCACACCTAGAAGCCGTAAAAGGATATTTAGATACATTAAGGTACAACACAATTAGGATTATGGTATCCTAAGGGCACGGAGTAGAAACTATTGTATATGCGATTCGACCATGCGGTGATTACGTTGATAGAAAAAGTACAAGTGGGTATGTACTTTCATGGGATGTTGTTTAACATCTTGGTTTTCTAAGAAACAAACGGCACTAGCAATATCAACAACCTGAAGCCGAGTACGTCTCCTCCCAAAGCATGGCAACAAGCACTATGGATAAAACAAGCGTTAGTTGACTACGACATTCATCTAAGCGACATAGCCATCCTATGTGACAACAAAGGTGCCATCGACTTAAGCAAGAATCTGGTATTGCATTCTCGCACAAAGCATATAGAGATTCGTCATCACTTAAGAAACAATGTTCAAAAGGGAACATCTCTATTGAGAAGGTAGCATCCAAGACAACATAGCCGACGTCCTCACCAAACCGTTGAAGCGAGAACAATTTAACCTACTTGCCTTGGTCTTGGTCTAATGGAACAAACGTCAGAACTTATTTGACTCTACAAGGTATGTAAACACTAGCCTTCTTCTTTCCGAGTCTAGGATCTCTATTTCATGCACAACTCACAAACAATACGGAATTTTCAAAACCCAAGATAAGTTTTCTACTTATAGCTTTCTTTTTTTTTACAAGTTGCAAACACATAACTACATACACATTTTCAAATAAAACCTCTTTTAAAATGTTTTCTAAAGGATGATACCTTCAGATCAATTTCACAAAAGCAATTTCTCACGCCTAGGACAAATCGCTTTTCATTATTAATACAAAGTAAAAACCCGCTTTCATTGCATCTCATGTCTTTTGAATGCTAAAGGGACACATAACTAATGTGTGTTTCTGGTACATTCATTTAAGCAAAATGAATTAGAGCATTGATCACACTAAATTACGTACTTATGTACTAAAATTCATTTAAGCAAAAATCAATAGGATGCTTTTCACTTCTAGTTTATTTTTCTTTTTCTTTTTAGGGTCGAGATAACCGAACTCCAAATAGTTTGCATATAGGCACACTAGGCAAAAATGTTTCCAAAAGGAAAATTTTGTGCTACCGAATCACAGACCCACGGATCCCAAATTTCTTGCCGGGCCGGATCCTCAAGGAAGGATCCGTGGGATCCGTGAGACGTGTCGCTTTTACCTTCTATTTTCTTACTTTGGATGAAAAATCCACATTTGTTTTATTTTTGAAGTATGCTTTTAATGCTTGTGTTCTCATGATCACATGCCTTAAATTCATATCTAATCATTAGATTTTAATCCACATTTTGGGTCAAGCATTCATTACAATGCTTTGTTTTTTTTTATATATATATATAGAACTCCCAAAATGCTTGCATAATCCATCTCATCCTCACAAAGACAATACACCATGTCATCCACAAACCCTTTAGATGAATCACCTAGTACAAACAATCATCTCCATGAAACTCAAACCTTTGTACTTCCACCTTCCAAAACACCAAAATCAAACTCTAGGATATCCGCACAGATTAACACCCGATCTTGTTGCCTAGGAAAACCATCATATGGCTCATCACCATCAACTAACTCGCCACAAAATGCTTCCATTATAGCACCTCCCTCATCACCAACGAGTACACCAACTTCATCACCAAATCATTCATCACCTAAAATCACTCTTTTGGAACTCCTTACGACTCCATCAAGATCTTCACAACCAAAGCAAAAAGAATTAGCCTTTTTTGACACCTCCAACTTCTCCAAACACAATATTCAATGATCTTGAAACATCACCACCTTTAGCTCCCATTAAACTACAAGAACAGCTAGGTTCTTTTCCACCACCACTTCCAATCATTACGGATTTTGATCAAGATTTTCCTATTTTCCACCACAACTTCCGCAACTCACAAATCAAAACAAACCGGAATATTTCCGCACTCATTACCCACATCACCTACATTGTGAACATTGCCAATCCACTAGGAAATTGCAATAGAAGTTAGGAAGAAATGCGATTCATACTCAACCTCATCCTTGATCGCATCAATACCATTACTCATCCAAACCTCCATCCATAACCTTATGCAAGCATGGAAGGAATCACTACTACTATTTTCTATTTTTAGTACTTTTTCTTTTGAAGTCATTTTCAAGAACAAGTCATGTTCTTATATTTACATGCTTGTAGATGGCATAAATACCACTACAACTTGTTGTTTTATTACAAGGCCTTGTTTACATACCTTGGCTCCCAATCTTGATTCTCGGCAATTACAAGATTATTTAAGCATGTTACTAACCCTTCTTTTTGTAGGATTTTTTTTTTATTTTTCTTCAATTGACGCCCCAAACTAGGGGGAGCTACCGTCAAGGGGGAGTTAGCGATACGTGGACTAATTTTTCCACACTTTTATGTTTATTTCTTCCAAGGGTTAACTTTTGCTTCGACAAAAGGGGGAGAAGAAGTAAAACTTAGGGGCTTTCAAAACTTACATCTATTCTTAAGTTTTACTCATCATAATATTATGTTTTGTCATCAACAAAAGGGAAGATTGTTAATACAAATAAACCGTAAAACGTTTATTAATATTTTGCGATCTCTTTGTGTTTTGTTGATAACAAATATAATGTTATCTTAAGTATAATTATAAGGATACATGTTATTTTTGTAAAGCATTTACATTTAGCCATTTAAATACAAAATGTAGTAATTAAGCATTTGTTGTAATAGTTTATTAGGATGGGTAAAAACCATAACCCATGGACCATAACCCATGGATCATAACCCATACCCAAGTTGGCTAAATACAATGTATACTTAGATACATTGAATCTAAATAAAACCCATGGACCAACCCATAACCCATGAGCCATAACCAAAAAACCCATGGGTAAAGAGGAGCGTCCCACAGATCCCTAGGATTACACTAGACGGATCCCAAGTGGGAGGGATCCGTGGGATCCGTGGAACAGAGGAGAAATATGCCTATAAATAGAGAGTCATTTCTTCATTCTAACTCAGCCCTCTTCTTACTAAATCTCTCAAACACTCTCATTCTCTTCTAACATATAGATCACTTGATCTAGAGAGTTGTTCTTCTTTATTTCTATTGTGATTCTCATATAGGTCCTTCTCTAAGGCGAGATCATGAGCATTCTACAAGTCATCCAAGCAAGGGGTCCTTGATTGATTTGTCACCTGCAAGATTTCGTAGCAAAGATCTTGTATTTGATATTTCACATATTTGTTGTGTAATAGTCGTGTTGGTTTGGTCCACCGTATACGGACTCGGTATCTAGCTTTGTACCGAAAAAGTGTAAGCAACGTCGTGAAGGCTTCTCCGCCAAGTGAAGGAGTTTGTTGACATAGTGCTTGAACTCTCGAGTAGGTGACTCGGGAGTGGAGTAGGGCAAGGAAGGTGTCCTTGTAGCCGAACCACTATACATCGGTTGTGTCTTTTCTTTCCTCTCTTTACTTTATTTACTTGCTTTATCATTAGATCTATACTTTCTACATCTATAAGATCTCACATATTAACGAATCTAAAGTTTTTTTAAACTAACTTAAAATCGGCAAAACTATTCAACCCCCCCCCCTCCTTCTAGTTTGCCACACATGTGACCATGAGAACACAAGCATTAAGTAACATACTTATTAGTGAAAGAGCTAAAATGATGAAAATATGAAGGTTTATAGCCAAAGTAAGAAAAATAGAAGAGAAATTTAGCTTCTGTCCCACGGTTCCCACGGATCCATTCCTTTTGGGAACCGTCCAGCGTAAATGCTGGGATCCGTGGTACTGATGATCTCAGGCAACTCTAAAATTTCTTTTTGGAAACATTGGTGCCTAGTGTGTGCCTATATGCGAACCATTTGGAGTTGCGGTTATCTCGACTCCTAAAAAGGAAAAATAAACGAAGAAGTGAAAAAGCATATTATTATGTGAGATAACCCGAGTGCTCCTTAATTCACTTTTGCTTAAATGAATGTACCCGAAATCACATATTAGTTATGTGTTCCCTTTATCATTCAAAAGACATGAGATTCAATGAAAACGGGTTTTTACTTTGTATAAATAATGAAAAGGTTTGTCCTAGACGTGAGAATAGCTTTAAGAAAATGATACGGGGAGGAGTATCCTTTTAGAAAGCATTTCGAAAAGTTTCTTGTATAAAAAGGAAATTTATCTTTAGTTTTGAAAGGGTAAAAGAAAATATACATTGATTTTTGAAAATCCCCATATTGTTTGTGAGTTGTGTGTGAAATAGAGATCCTAGACTCAGAAAAGAAGGTAAGGCATAAAGTTTATATACCTTGTAGAATTGAGAAACAAATTACGACGAATGTTCCATGAGACCAAGACCAAGATGGAGTAAGTTGAATTGTTCCCGCTTCAACGGTTTGGTGAGGACGTCCGCTATGGTGTCTTCGGATGAGACCTTCTCAATAGAAATGTTTTCCTTTGAAACATTGTCTCTTAAGAAGTGATGATGGATCTCTATATGCTTGGTGCGAGAGTGCAACACCGGATTCTTGCTTAAATCAATAGCACCTTTGTTGTCACATAAAATGGCTATGTCACTTAGATGAATGTCGTAGTCAACTAACGCTTGTTTCATCCATAGTGCTTGTTGGCATGCTTTGCCAGCGGAGACATATTCGGCTTCAGTTGTTGATATGGCCAATGTCGTTTGCTTCTTCGAGAACCAAGATGTTAAACAACATCCCATAAAAGTACATACACCGCTTGTACTTTTTCGGTCAACATAATCACTTGCATGGTCGAATCCATATACAATAGTTTCTACCCCTTCCCTTAGGATACCATAATCCCAATTGAGTCGCACCTTAATGTATCTAAATATTCTTTGACGGCTTCTAGATGTGATGTTTTAGGGTCTTCTTGAAACCTAGCACATGACGGACACTAAACATGATATCCGCCGACTAGCCGTAAGATAGAGAGACTACCAATCATGCCACGGTACTTTTGTGTTATCAACGGATTCACCGTCTTCATCTTTTGTAAGTTTAGTATCGGATGACATTGGTGTTCTTATGGGTTTTGACTCTTCTAAACCAAATTTCTTTAACATTTTTTTTATGTATTTGGATTGATTAAAGAAAGGACAAAAACGTAAAAATACGGAAAAAAACGTAAAAATACGGACGAAAACGTAAAAGAAATGTAAAAATACGTACAAAAACGTAAGAAAAGGGACGACAACGTAAAGAAACGTATAAAAACGTATAAAATCGAAAAAATGGATGAAAACGTATTAAAACGGACGTATAAAAATTGAGAATGAAAAAAGTGAGAAGAGTAAATTGAGCTTTTCAAATTTGTAGTTAAAATTTGGAAAATGAGAATTTCACATTTTTTGAAAATTGTTGGAAAAAAGTGTAACTAAACGGATTTTCAATTTTTCCATTTTCATATGAAACATTTCCTGGAAAAATGGGAAATTTGTCACCAACTAAACGGCCCCTTAGTTCTCCCATCATACTCATTTCAAACTCATCATGCATGATTTTTGAAAAATCATCACACATGTCTTGACAAGTCGATCCGAATATAATATCGTCCACGTATATTTGAACAATAATTATATGTGATTCCTTTTTCTTTGTGAAAAGTGTATTATCAACTAACCCCATGGTATGGTTGTTTTTGATTAAAAATGATTTGAGTCTATCAACCAATTGGTCACGAGTAAGAATGTTCAAAACCAGATTCCGTCCACAATCCACAATTAAAAACAAAGCATTACTTGGATACACATAATACTCATCAACTGCATCAATCCTGTTAGGATTTAGAAAATCCATGTAGAAGTGTCGGTCACCCCAACAATAGTTCAAAGATATTACATTTCAGACATAACGTTATATTAGTTAGTTTACTAGTAGTGTAAGTAACACCGTGGAAGAAGGATGGGTCTTTACCACTCGATATGCACGATCCACACCAAGGAGGCGTGAGTCATTTGTATATATAGCCCTCTCCCAAAAGAGAGGGTTGGATGTTCATTTGGTAATCTAACCTTTCATTTTGATTTTATCTCTAGAACATCTCATCTTTCTCTCTCTAGAACCTACTCCATTCGACCCAATTTGTGTTTATGTGTGTCATTGAGAAAACCAATATGTTACAATTGGTATCAAGAGCCATGGTTTGATCATCTATCTTTCATGTTCTTGGATTTCTAGTGGTTTTCATAAGGTTTTGGGTTTGAATGAGTTTTGAGTAGTTTTCATCACTTGGATCACTTTTGGTGTTAAAGTTTGAATTTTGATAGTACTTTTGTGTTTAGAATCATCATAAGTGTTTATGTTTTGAATTAGAAGGCCTCAATCATCTTGGTTGTAGTGTTTTAGAGTGAGAAAGTTTGGTTTTTTTGCTAAGAAGCGATTTGTCCCTCGCATTGTTTTCCTTGAAGCGATTTGATAAGCTTTTTAAGCGGTTTGTCATTCTGGTGAACGTTCTGTGAAGCGGTTTGTCTCTGTTTGTTAAGCGGTTTGTCCTAGTTTGGTGAAGCGGTTTGTCAAATAAGCGGTTTGAGTGTTGAGACAAAGAGACAAGAAATGACAAAGTAGTGGAAGTAGTGGACGTACTTTTGTTCCCCTGCGGTTTGTATGTTATGCGGTTTGTCACTTAAGCGATTTGTTACTTAAGCGATTTGTCAATTAAGCGGTTTGTGACTTAAGCGGTTTGTCTCATAAGCGATTTGACAAACGAGTTTTAAAAGAAGCGATTTGTGATAAGCGATTTTTCAGAAGCGGTTTGTCTAAAAAGGGTTGTCAAATGCGGTTTGTCTGAAGAGGTTTGACTGAAGCGGTTTTTGTTTAATGGTTTGCTATTTTTGTGGAAAATTGAGACTTGACATCTGATATTAACACAATCAAATCATTAATCTAAGCCATATACCAACCTTTTTAACACAATCTATCATGTCTTACACTTCTGACCCAGTAATTTCAAATGTGCTTAAATTATATGATGCAGTGGACAACAAAGAAAGTATTGGTTACTCTGAACGGTTCAACATTGTGGAAAACTAGAAGGGGGGGTTGAATAGTTTTACCAATTAAAACTTCCTTTTAAACTATTTAGATCGACTTATGTCAATCTATTTGGTTGTATGTGTTGGATGTTGATAAACAAGCATATTAAGATATGTAATGAAAAGATAAAGAGTAAGAAGCACAAAACCACAACGCGAGTATTTATAGTGGTTCGGCTACAAGGACACCTTCCTTGCCCTACTCCACTCCCCGAGTCACCTACTCGAGTTCGTAACACTACACCAATCTCCTTATGGCGGAGAAGCCTTCACAACGTCGCTTAACCTTTTTCCGGTACAAAGCTAAATACCGAGTTCTTTCACACCAAGGCGAACCACACCTACACAACGTCGCCTACCCTTTATACGGTGCTACGCTAACCACCGAGTTCTTTCACACCTTAGGTGAACTACACCTTCACAACGTCGCCTACCCTTTATTAGGTACTAGGCTAAGCATCTAGTTCCATTGCAATGGAGGAACTACTACCACACTACACCAAAGACTAATCCCAAAGGAGATCTACTCCTTTAAAACATCATCAAGGACATCAATATCCTTGGATCTAATGCTAGTCTATCTAGTACATCGAAACACACCATATCGAATGTACATCTAAGGCACCTTTCACTAATGCCTTTGACTAGATCTACAAGACACCTTTCACTAATGTCTTGTGTCTTTACTTTGAAGCACCTTTCACTAATGCTTCAAGTCTTGACTTCTAAGCACCTTTCACTAATGCTTCTTGTCTTGACTTCTAAGCACCTACCACAAGTGCTTATCCTATAGACGATAGATACCCTTCACTAATATCTTCGTCTTGACATTTGAGACATCTTTCACTAATGTCTTCAACACTACACTTCTTTGAAGAAAGAAAGAGATCATCAACAAGAGGACTTTAGTAGCCTTGATGATGAAGAAGCTTGGCAACTCATGAACTTGAGCTTGGTCGACTTCAAAGGTGGTGATCTTGCCTTTAAGAGGAACCTAAAAGATCACACAAAAACAAGACTACAAACATAGATCTCTTGGATCTAAGGTTAGTGAGATTTAACTCAGGGGAGAAAGTGTGTTAGAAAGGGGTGAGAAATAATGAAGAAATGGCTCACTATTTATAGAGGAAAAATCCCACTGCTTCCCGGATCCCACGGATCCTTCCACTGGGATCCGCTAGCACAAAGCCAGGGATCCGTGGAACGCCTCTTTGCCCATGGGTATTTTTGGTTAAGGGTCATGGGTCATGGGTTATGGGTTGATCCATGGTTTTCTTTCTAGATACAATGTATCTTAAGGATACAATGAACTTGGTTAAGTGGTATTAATAAAACCATGGGTTATGGGTCAAAACCATTTGCTAGTTTTACCTATTTAGTATATACTTGTTTTACCCATTTTAGTATATACTTGTTTTACCATTTTGGCATATACTTAGTTAAGTATATGTTATCCCAATATGTAAACACTAGTTGTTGTACATATGTATATCTTAAGCATAAAATCACTTATACTAGTTTTAGTGTTTTATGTGAAAGCGTAAGTGTGTTAGAAAACTATTAGTTCAAACCATTTACGTATTTTATTTGTTTCGTTAAAATGATCTTACTTTTGTTATCGACAAAACATTAGAAGATCGTAAAATATAAATAAACGTTTTTACGGCTTATTTGTATTAACAAACATGATTGAATCAATCAATGCTGATTTGAGATCTTCACGCTCAGAGTCTGATGAGAGAGAATTGCACCAGCTCAAGCTACAGAATGCCATGCAAAAGGAGAGTTGCATTTTACCCTACACAACTTCACTCTCACCTCATGCTACTTCTACCTATAAGAATGGAACGAATATGCAATGCCCTTTTCCGTCAAGATCTATCCACATTAACGAGAACGTTAATGTTAAACTTAGAACAATTGGAACAACAACTTGACAAAGAAAAGGTTCAAAAGGATAGTTCCAGTGTTGCACTTCAAGTGATCTACAAACAATTTCAGTCGTTTATCAGTGGGGAATATAGATTAGATTATGATCAACACATGACTGAAATATCTTTCAAAAGACATACTAGAATGGAAATTAACGAGTTCATTGAGACACTTATCCATCTAATTGACAATGTATTAGTCGAATCAGCGGGTATTGCTGAAGTCAGAATGATAGACACATCAAAAATGGATGCAACAAAATGTTCAGAAACTATTGTCTCACAGAAGGTGGATGCTGAATGCAGAATGGTGAATGAACAAGCATCGGATGCATAACCATTGGTAACTGTTATTAATGATGCATCTGTAATTTCTTCTGTGCAAACTGATAACTTTACATAACAGAATCCTGAAAAATGTTCTGTAACTGAGGCTGAGTCAAAGATAAAGCATATAATGACTAACAATGTGGTTGATAAGAAAATATTTGACGAACTTTCAAACAAATACTCAATTCTTGAAAAATATTGCATTTCACTGGAAATTGCAATACAAAGAAAAGAAGAAAGTTTTCAAGCTACAAAACCATGCATAAATCCGGAATTCCCAAAATTTCGTGAATTTTTTGGAATCAACGAGTTAAAAGCTCAGCTTCGGGACAAAGACTCAACCATATGCAATTTGAAAAAACACATCTCTGACATGCATAAGGAAAGCAATTTGGGTGTGAACAATCTTGATTTAGAGGTCAGTGCTGCCATTAAAACTAGGAATGATGAATTAGCGTTGTGTGTGGTCAAATTACTAAAGAAGAATGAGTCTCTGAGAAAGCTTCACATAGAACAATGTGTCCCTGCTAAAGAAGATAGAACTAAGTCTTTAGATCAAACAAACTCTTTCTTAGCAAACATTGAAGTTCTCAAAGCTCAACTTAAAGATAGGAGTTTTGCAATAGTTGCCTTAAAAATGAACTTAGAAAAACCATAGGGAAAAGTGTGAACACTAAGTTTGCTAAACCATCAACCTTGGTGAAGTCAGTTTCTCATATCACTAGAGAACGGTCTGTTGTTAGGCAGCCTAATGCATTTGTGTCAGAAAGATCTGAACCCTCAAAACTAAGGCTTGCCTCCCAAGTTGATGAGAACAAAGTTTTGTCAAAACCAGTCACTTCACTACCTCATTAAGATATAATGAAATATAATGCTCAGGTTAAAGTTCAAACTTCTAAGACCAGGGGTGTAAGAAGATCATCTAGTGCACTTAAGAAGTCTCAAAATGTTAACCACTCTCCTAAGAAACCATTTAACAGCAAAAAGTCTAAAATTAGGAATAGGAAAATGGTTACATCTCCTACTGTGACTAAGAGATCTAACACTCCTAGCTCTTGCCTTAAGTGGATGCCTACTGGTAGAATTTTTAAGAACATTGAAACCAAATGGAATAACACTCCTAGCTCTTGCCTTAAGTGGATGCCTACTAGAAAAAAATTTAAGAATGTTGGATTCAAATGGATTCCCATCAGAATCCTAGCCACTAATGACATCACAAAGGCTGACTCTAAGTCATCCAAAGGATTGGATACTATTGCAACTAACCCATCTGAATACACGTCTACATGTGTTATTAGTGCAGATACTCCTCATTCCTTTACAAGCACAATGCTCAATTCAATCATGAACATCATGACCTGGTTTCCAACTGAACTGAAGCCTCTTCATTCAGGAGCTTCAGAATGTCAGAACTGATATACACATACTATGACACCTGATCACCTCAGCTCAGGACTCGTACCTTATCACTTGAGAGTTAATACAATTTTTATTTACTCTAAACTGTAAAAAAATTAAAATTATTAATTAATTATAAATTTTTTATATATACATATATAAGATATTTCATTAAAATTCTTTAAAAAAAAAAAAAAAAACCCGTAAAATTTGAAAAATCAGAAAATTTCAAAAATAGATTCAAAGGCATGTCTTCTGGTATCGATAACATCTACGGTCCTAGAAATGTTATTTAACAATGACACGGGTCTTTAGATAAAGTTCGAACAGAAGTTCAACCTTGTTTTAAAACATGTATATTGTTCATCTACACTTACATCCTTAAGATATTTTGGGTACATAAATAGGTCTAATTCAATCAATGACCACTCATGTCTATTCATGTCATTGAGTGAGGGGGAGAATTAATGTCATATTGCTATTCCTGTCTGACAATTTGTCTCTACATTATTGCCTCTATTCCCGGCATTTTTCTCCTGGGCTTTATATGATTTCTTGTAATAAGCATGTGTTTCTGAGTAACTAATTAGTTCAGCGATATTCGTTCTATATATGTCATCATGCTTCCTGTGTTATATGTATTGTTTGAATTGGCTTGTGTATCTCTTGTATGCATTAATCATGATTAATATGACCTATTAGGATTTTTAATGGTTTTAGAAATTGTGGAAAACTAGAAGGGGGTGTTGAATAGTTTTACCAATTAAAACTTCCTTTTAAACTATTTAGATCGACTTATGTCAATCTATTTCGTTGTGTGTGTTGGATGTTGATAAATAAGCATATAAAGATATGTAATGAAAAGAGAAGAGTAAGAAGCACAAAACCACAACGCGAGTATTTATAGTGGTTCGCTACAAGGACACCTTCCTTGCCCTACTCCACTCCCGAGTCACCTACTCGAGAGTTTGTAATCACTACACCAATCTCCTTATGGCGAGAAGCCTTCACAACGTCCGCTACACTTTTCCCGTACAAAGCTAGATACCGAAGTTCTTTCACACCAAGGCGAACCACACCTAACACAACGTCGCCTACCCTTTATACGGTGCTAGGCTAACCACCGAGTTCTTTCACACCTTAGGTGAACTACACCTTCACAACGTCGCCTACCCTTTATTAGGTACTAGGCTAAGTACCTAGTTCCATTACATTGGAGGAACTACTACCACACTACACCAACGACTAATCCCAAAGGAGATCTACTCCTTTACAACATCATCAAGGACATCAATGTCCTTGGATCTAATGCTAGTCTATCTAGTACATCGAAACACACCATATCGAATGTACATTTAAGGCACCTTTTGATTAGATCTACAAGACACCTTTCACTAATGTCTTTGATTAGATCTACAAGACACCTTTCACTAATGTCTTGTGTCTTCACTTCTAAGCACCTTTCACTAATGCTTCTTGTCTTGACTTCTAAACACCTACCACAAGTGCTTATCCTATGGACGATAGATACCCTTCACTAATATCTTCGTCTTAATACTTGAAACATCTTTCACTAATGTCTTTAACACTACGCTTCTTTGAAGAAAGAAAGGAATCATCAACAAGAGGACTTCAATAGCCTTGATGATGAGGAAGCTTGGCAACTCATGGACTTGAGCTTGCTCGACTTCAAAGGTGGTGATCTTCCCTTTAAGAGGAACCTAAAAGACACACAAAAACAAAACTACAAACATAGATCTCTTGGAGCTATGGTTAGTGAGATTTAACTCAGGAGAGAAAGTATGTTAGAGAGGGGTGAGATATAATGAAGAAATGGCTCACTATTTATAGAGGAAAAACCATCTGTTTCCCGGATCCCACGGATCCTTCCACTGGGATCCGCTAGCACAAAGCTAGGGATCCGTGGTCCGCCTCTTTGCCCATGGGTATTTTTGGTTATGGGTCATGGGTCATGGGTTATGGGTTGATCCATGGTTTTTTCTAGATACAATGTACTTGGTTAAGTGGTATATATAAAACCATGGGTTATGGGTCAAAACCATTTTCTAGTATTTAACCTTTTTGTATATACTTGTATTTACCCAATTTAGCATACACTTAGTTTTTACCCATTTTGGTATACTTAGTTTAAGTATATGTTTAACCCAATATGTAAACACTAGTTGTTGTACATATGTATCCAAGTCATAAAATCACTAATACTAGTTTTAGTGTTTTATGTGAAAGCGTAAGTGTGTTATAAAACTATTAGTTCAAACCATTTACGTGTTTTATTTGTTTCCTTAAAATGATCTTACTTTTGTTATCGACAAAACATTAGAAGATCGTAAAATATAAATAAACATTTTTACGGCTTATTTGTATTAACGGAAATGTTGCTTGTCATTGCAAGTCATTTAGAGGAATAGAATCTGCCAAATAATGTTAAGATAGGTGTTTTGTGTATGAGGTTTGTCTAAATCATTATGTTAGTATGCGGTTTGTCAAATCCAAGTTGTATTATGCGATTTGTCAATCGCAGGGACTAAATGTGTCAAAATAGAAAACTTGGTCTTTGGTATAAAAGGATGCGATTTGCCTATTTTTGGTCAAACCTCACCAAAACCTAGCCAAACTAAGCATTTTTCTCTCTCAAAACATTCATCGAAGCGGTTTGATACACTTGTGCACTAGTGGTATGTAAAAACACTAAGATTAACATCTATTTGTCAATAACCCATCACGAATTACACTTCTAATTATCATTATTTGTGCAGATCCTCTCTGTCTAATTCCATTCAAAAAAAAATCTCACCTAGGTTTGTTCTTGTTATAATGTTTAAGTTCTGGGTTTTGGTTGCAATTTGTAAAGGTGTTATTGTTATGTATAGGCATAGGTTGTATGATTGTTCCCCTTAGATTCTTATGCCCCTCGTTATACATTTGATTTAGATGTTGGGTAGTGAAATGGAAGATGTTTGTGTTGTATGTGTGCTTAGTTAATATGTTTATGATGCGTGTTGAATATTATGTGTGCCTAAGGAGTGGTTGGACTAAAATCTGCTCATAGATGTAGTATCACACGTTGTGTGCTTGAAAGCGGTTTGAAGGTTGTGCTTGAATGCGGTTTGTCTATTGGGATTTTTCTTGAAAGCGACTTGTCATGAATAGAGTTCTTATAAGCGATTTATACGTGTTATGTATACCTATGCGATTTGACCCTAGCGTTTTGACCTATGCAGTTTGGTATATGCGATTTGACCAAAGCTTTGACCTATGCGATTTGATGCATGCGGTTTGACCTATGCGATTTGACCCTAGCGTTTTGACCCATGCGGTTTGTTATATGCGATTTGACCTAAGCTTTGACCAATGCGATTTGATGTGTGCGGTTTGACCCATGCGACTTGACCATAGCTTTTGACATATGCGGTTTGATGTATGCGATTTGTCACATACGATTTGAACCTGCGCTTTTGCCCTATGCGGTTTGTCCCTATGCGATTTGATCATAAGCGGTTTGTCCATATATATATATTGATTTTATGCGGTTTGTCCCTATACGTTTTGTCTTATGAATAATTTGTTGAATGCTATGTGTCTTGTCCATCATTATATTTCTTATGTCATGTGTATTGTTGTGCACTTAACCTGATCATCATTATCAGTCAATACTCTGTGGTGTACATGAGATATCATTACTTAATGTGCCTTGTCTCATTGATATCATGTTCACTACTATGTGTATGCCATGTTATAACCATGCATTATCAATTTATTGCCTGAAATACTCTCTTGCAATGTGGTTATTTTGTAGTCCTCGTCTAACTTAACAAATTTCCAAATATTGTCGTTGTGAATGTGTGCTCTATAGAAATACAATGGCAGACATCACATCTTCCGAGAATCAAGCTACTGTTGCACCACCCACTATACTTACTAATGATGAAATTCTTCCTTTTGAGGAATGGGTTAATATTGCTAGAAGCAACTGCTTTGTGGACGTAGATAGAAACCAACCAAATCCCATCTACAGAATGGCAATTGATCTTCTGAAGAACACCAACTTCTTTGGTGCCTTGACTATGCGGTGTACAATTCCTTCAATATACCTGCAACAATTCTGGAATACAGTAGCATGGGACATGATCACAGCTGTATACACTTGTCAACTTGAAGACAAGTGGTATGACATATCTGTAGACACGCTCAGGGAGGCTCTACAAATCACTCCAAGAGACCCCGCCAACCCATTCATCACTCCATAAACTGCTGAAGAGTAATGGAGTTTGTCGAAGAACTAGGGTATCCAGGCAAGATCACAAAGATCTCTGGAATCACCACTAATGAAATGCATCAACCCTGGAGAGAGCAATTATCACTATTCTCAACCTTTGCCTTACGGGTAAGACTTCCAGGTTTGAGAGAGTGAGGGCTCCAATGCTGCAAATTCTATGGGGAGTGGTGAAAAGCGCAAACATTGACTTTGCGGAACGTATCTGGGAAGAATTCACCTTAGCTATGGACACCTTCATTACTGATAAACAAAATTTTATTAATCAAGTTAAGGGAAAGAAATCCAAAGACAAAAGGGTGATTCCCAGCATAAGGTTCTCAAAGCTCATCATCAAACATCTGCAGGAAAAACATCAGTTTAGTCCAAGAAGCGAGTCTGCCCTCCATGAAGCCGGTGATGAAAATCTCCTCGGGAATTTAAAGTTTGTGGCAAAATGAACGAACAAAGAGGTCTTTGGAATGCCAATCCCCGAAACACTTCTCACTGATAGAATTAAGAAAGCCGACTACTTCAAGAAATACATGAAAAACGCTTCATGCATGACTGTTGACGACACACCAAATCCCACTCCCACACCATCCAAATCAACAAAATCATCCTCAAGTCATCTTATGCCAACCTCCTAAGAAAAGACAAGAATGGTCAAAATCATTGACTCACCCTCATAGAAGCGTAAGAAGAGAAGGAGTGACACTGGGAAGGGGAAAGGTAAAGGGTCCAAGGAACCCGAGAAAGATATGACTTTGATAGATGAAGACGATGCTGCACTCCAACAAGGTATTGAAGCCAGCTTGCAGAGTCTTGAGGTGTCTCAGAGACAGCCAAGGAAGGGGGTTACAATACATGAACCAGAATCTGTACCACGTCAAACCCCTCCGGTTGCTCAAGGTAAAGGAAAGGGGAAGGCTGGTGAAGAAGTGGAGTTAGATGCTCAGATGTTATTAACTATCTCCACTCCAACTCCAAAGACTACGAACCAATTTGAGCTCAAGAAAAGAAATGCTGAATCATCTTCTGCACAAGAGCAAATTGAAGCGGAAGGAGAAGAATCTGCTACACAGGAGGACACTCTTGACTCCAGTGATACCCAGTCAGAGAGTCACGAATCAGAACTTCTGACAAAGGTGCAGACAGAGACTATTACGGGAACTGTACCTAAACTGGAACCGGAAACTAAACAAACTAATGCTAATACAGATGGTACAGAGTTAGGCGGGAATGAATTGTTGCAAGAAAAACATTCAAAATCTTCAAGAAACTCTAAAGCCAAGATCGAAGAACAAATGCGTCTTGAAGAAGCAAACGTTTCAACGGAATCACTATCTTCTCTCAAGAACCTTGATACGGACATAACCTATGGTGACAAATTCCTCAAGGATAGACCCTCGATCTTGAGTCGGACAAACAGAATGATGAAAAGGAAGAGGTTGAATCCATGTTTTCAGTTACTATTCAGCATGATACATCCACCGTTGCTCCTATGTCTGCACCAATAGTCTCTGTATCAACAATAGCTCCAGCAACTACACTTCCACCACTGGTACCCCTCTTATCAACCGCACTTCCACCACCCGTGTTTTCTGATACAACAACAACCGTCATCTCACCAAAGGTCATCAATGTCAATGACCCTGCTACACCACCAACATCACCACCTCCCAGCAAAACTACAGAACAACTACTTGATGAGGCATTAAAACGAATCGATGCTCTCGAGAAGCACCACCGCTGAATCGGTCAAACATCCGGAACGTCATCTATCTAAGTTGGATGGTTTCGATTTTGCATCAAGTGATCGATGCAATAGAAGTAGAGGTCAAAGACGCAATCGAATGGGCTATGAAAGCCCGCTACATAAGATATTCAAAGACTTGCCCACTTCGGACATGAGATCAATCCTCCACGATAGAATGTTTGAAACGAATGAGCATAAGGAGGATGAAGTCCACAAGAAGTTATATGAAGCTCTCCGAACTCAATCAATCATGACAATCACTTGTAGTACTTGATAGACATACGTGAAAGGGATGGGAAAGAAGAAAAGGAGAGTGGTAATGCTTGAATCAAAGTCCGAGTTCTTAAACTACCACCTCCTCCTCCTCCAACCGGTGGAGCTGGTTCTTCTGCATGCAGTGGACCATCGGTGTCATGGAAACTCAAAAGGCTAATTCACCTACTCCACCTCCTAAGCCTTCAAACCAACCTGGTTCCTCAGCTGGACAAGGGTCACAGAAGACCTCAAAAACCTCGTCCTATGCTGCATGGACCACGGTTGAATCCCGATTTACACGACCTTCACCACCATTCCAGAAGAGCAGGTAATGAATGAAGAATCATAAGTTGTTCAAGAGTCAGATTATGAGGATGATGATGCTTCCACCTAACACATTCCTAAGCTCTCTGAAGATGAAGATTGGTGGAATGCATATATAGGGGGAAACACACTAATCATCTAGGACTGCACCAACTAAAGAAATGACTCAAAGTTGGTGGCCCGAAGAACGACCTGAAACTCCTGAAACTTCATGGGCCATTCCAGAATCTGATTTGATTGTTCCTGATAACAACTGGGCAAACACCATTGCAGCCAACCATGTAGCACCTTCAGAAGAATCACTCTTGCATATTACTAGTGACATGGGAAGCTTTATGAAGTGGTATTGTGAGAAGCAGGGAATTTCATCAATCACTCCAAATGATCTAGAAGCCCAGCGTATGAGATTGTCAAAGCCTTCCATTCAGATGCTGATAATCTACAATACCAAATGGAGGAATGCCACAAATTGTTGACAGATCAAGTTGATGATAATATCAGTCGATACAACGTCAACAACCCTCTTCCTCTCGGTGGTGAACCCGACATATGACTATCCAATCAAATTTCTTATTCAACAGAGATCCGGATTATCTGCGTCTTTGGAACTCGTGGAAGCAAACCAAATCTATCTATTTCTAAGATGAAGGTCGAAATTATCCGGATCCGGGACTTGAACAGATGGTCCCGGATCAATTTTGACCGAAAAGGAATGTGAGTACGACGTTGTTGCCTCATACGCCATATCTCATTGGTGGTTCGAAGAAAAGATTCTACTTTGAAAGACATGGTGCGAAAAAGAGGCCTTGAATGTTCATTCCAAACTGCGTATTCTAAGCGTAGTCGGTGTGGTGATCTTTCCAATGTATGGATACGATTATCAAGAAGATCGTCCTCGAAGAGCCGATCCGAAGACCATGTAATTGAAGAAAACGACTTCAAACATCTATTTCTAAGTGATTTTGAAAATCAGACTTATTGAACCTCCAAGGCCACCTTGATCATCCGCCTACTCGCGAAAAGAAGTCTCTTCTTCGCAACAATCAATCTATGGATAAGAGGATTAGTGATACGACAAAGAGGGTGACTTTCACTTGGCATGGAAAGCTATCGACTCAATTCAATCTCACCAAGCCTCAATGGGAAGCCACGGGTATGAATACGTACATGACTACTCGCTTATTGACACTCCAAGTGCGCTTGTCTTTCTGAAAAATATGGATCAAGGATGCTAATGAGGTCGTGTGAAATGTATGTTCGATGATGGTACTCTAAAAGTTGTTGAAGAAGAATTGGATTCTAGGGTCAAGGAGTTTAAGCTCGAGATGAGACCGTGGAACAATACAAGGTTTTGGACGGTGCATGATGTAAAAAGGTGTGAAGATTTCATTGTTGCTATTGGAAGAAGGCTCAAGACTAGAAAGATATTTCATAGCCTAGAAAGCTTTGTGGGAGGAAGAGTTCGTGAAGGACATTACACGCTACTACAGAGAACAGAATGATGATATCCTCTCATAGTAGTTATTTTTTGTTTAACTCTCATGTGTGATGTGGTGATTGTAATATGAACAACAATAACTATAATGTATATCGTAGTGATAGGTTTATGGCATGTAGCTTCCCTCTCTGTCTTTGGAGGGAGCATTGTAGTGTTTCTTTTCAGATCAAATAAAACAGGACACATTTTTCTCCAAAAGGTTTTATACATATTTAAATCACTTGAGATCCAAAATCTCAAAGGATTTGAAATTTTTGATCGGGGGAGAAAATGTGATATAAATATGCAATCTGATAAAATGTGATCTTCAAGTCTCAATAAATAGGCATCTCTCCCCATATGTGCTAACATTTTTCATATATCAAAGCACATATTGAGGGGGAGCATTTCAAAAATTCTCCTAAAACTATCAAGGTACTAAAGCAAGATTGTTCTTTTCAAGAAGTACCTTGATTGAAAGTTTAAATGGTTTCCTTAGCTCTGTGATCGTGTAAATTGCTTCAAAACACCCCTTGTATGCTCTAAACAATCTTCAAAACTCTTTCGATTATCAATGCACACATCAAGGGGAGCAATCAAAAGAAAACCTCATCATTTCCCAAAATATTTCACTCAAAGTATTTTTGAATTCTTGAATTGATCGAGGAAGTGATGATGATGATCATTTTAGAAAATATTAATCAAAGATTAGATCTTTCATTCTTAATCTAAGATTTCAAAGTCCTCTTGCCTCCATGTGCTAAAACAATTTCTAATACTTGAAGCACATGGTGAGGGGGAGCATTTCTAAAATATCAAAAACAATTAAGGTACAAAACGCTTTGATTTTATATCACAAGTACCTTGATTGATTTTCAAATGGTTTTCAATTGGTTTCGAGGTGGAATGAACAATACCAAAAGACCGACCAATTTATTTTATGCATGAAGATATGAGGATGGTTAGGTTAGGTATTCGTTCCCACGATCCCGCCAGAGCGGAGGGATCTACCGAGGACAATCCACTAGATAGTGTAGAGTTCTTAGGTATGATGAAAAAGGAGAAAATGAGAATATGGGAAGAGTGCGGATGAGATTGAGCTAGAACTAGAACAAACCCAACAAGGTTCTATTAATGAAGTCTCGGTAAGCATTGAAGGGTTGAAGAATGAAAAGAATTGAATGTGAAAAGGGTGAAAAGAAATATCCTCCATTAATTCAACCTTAGGGCGTAAACCGGTTCAATTCATATACTCTTGGTGGTTACTAAGGTAACGCCGGTATTAAAGACAAGACGTCATGGACCCGGTGTGACTGACAAAGACTAAAATTCCCAAGCCACTCAAGTTCCGCTTAAAAGGGCTTGTTTCATTCTCACGGAGAACCTACATAAGCTATTGACTTTTGTAGGATATTTGTTTTCACATACACATCATAACACAATCATACATAGGCGTATAGGAGATGAGTTTTAGAGAGAAAGTTAGAGGTTTAGGGAACTTTAGTGAGAGAAAGAAAATTTTATTATGAGCTCCAACTCTACCTTACGGGTAGAGAGTATTTATAGTCTTACATAAAAGCACACACAACGGTGTGGATCGTGCATACAAATGGGTAAAGACCGTCCGTCCTCCACGGTGTTACTTAACTAAATACTACTTAGCTTGACATAACTTCGACTACGAGCTTTCTACGATTACATATACTTGAGGTGACCGACTCTTTAATACACGGAATTTCTAATTCCTAACAATCTCCCTAAGGAGGTCACCGCAATCATGTACTAAAATTACATAGAATACAAACAGATATTACAAAAATTGTTCTTGCATTCTTGATGTAGTACTTTGCTCAAGCTCGTAGTCATTGATTCTTCTCATTGCATGTTTGGTTAATCCAAGTGGAGGTCTTTTCTTGATCCACGTGATAATACTTTTGAGCGACTTTTGAGACCATCGCCAACAAAATCTCGAGACATCCATTGTGGTGTTGGTATTATGTGATGTTGTGACTTTCGGACCGACATGCTCACATTCGGATCATGATATCTTCTCATCGTAGTAGCGGAAGCTTTTGTTGATTCATGATATTGGCGGCAGCAGCGTAAGCATGGAATGAGAATATCGAGCCATTGATGCACTTATCATGATTTCTTGAGATTAATGTATCGTGTGAGCATGCGGCTATGGATTGACCGCTTCATTACGAACAATGCAAACGTCGGGCGTACTCGCATACAATAGTTAGCAATAAAGCGTACAAAAGTGTCTTTGACCACTTTAGTTGAATTGAGGTACACGCCCACGGTTCCCGTTGATCAAGACATGTCTTTTGTGATCGTATAATTCAAGAATTTCCTTGACGAGGTTTCGCAATGCTCTAGGCGTTCTCAAACCGAACGTCTCAAAGAAGACAACACGGAGTGAGTGAACCAATAATTTAAGTCCACCGATTGATGAAAAGAGATTTGAAAAACAATCGTGTATTGCTCAATAGAAATTGTTTTGCAATACAACAAAGGTTTTATTGAAAATCAATTATCAATCATAAAACACCTTTGGTTTGAAAATTAGTACACGGTCGATGTGCTAAAGAAAAGAGTTATTAAGCACAAAGACCGGTTTTCAAAGGTATCCGTCAATCCATAACTGAACGTGATTGATTCAAGAGATTGAATCGCCCCATTGTTTCGCTCGGTTGTCACATGGTTGATATATATAATAGATCTCACATGCCACCTACCAGAGCTTGTTTGATGTTGGCTCCGTAAGGCTTTCCATCTTCATTGTGAATATGTAAATACATCACTCGGATGTTCGGCAATACCACAAGGATAATGTGGGACTCAAGATATAATCTCTTTCCACATTGTGTGAAGCAGAGTCTTCATTGAAAGTGTCCTAATGAGATTTATTGATGATCTCGTGGCTCTAGACTCAATTTTGTACATATTTGTTTCTGTTGTTGGAATCGCTCCTAACTCGTAAATGGAACGACATTGACGGGATTACATTTCTATCTTTATTACCTCAAACACAAGGGCTTGTTATGTCATTTAGTGATAGATGTAAGTGTTTGGGTATATAAACCCCTCCATACTTCCATGGAGGGGTGAGATCTCTTTGTGTAATTCACCTTTCCTTTCATCAATAAACACATAGTATTTCCCTTCTCTCTCTACTTTCTCTCTCTAACATGAAGATGATGTTCTTTCATCTTCCAAGACCTCCCGATTCACCATATCAACCATAGAAACGATCCTAACATTGGTATCAAGAGCAAGGTCGGTTTTTCATTTTTTTGGTTGATTTTTGGTGATGTATTTTGTCAAATTCTTGTCTAAAAATCTGTTTTTTAACAAAGTATCAACCTTTCAAATATGTTTTAGTTTTTTAACAGATTTTTACAAGTTACTTGTATCATTTATGGTCAAATATTGTACTGGTTAAAAAGAATTGTCATAAATCTGTTTTGTCGTCTTAACAGTTTTTTATGCATTTTTTTGTTACTCGTATAATTTGTTTTGTACCATATTCAGTGATAAGTCAAACTGATCAATATTCATGGTCAAAAATGGGTAAATTATGGTCTTTGAATATCATCTTTACGGGTTACTATGAATCGACGGATTTTAGTGAAATACATCACGGAAAAGTGGTCAACGGTCAAAACCCTAAACTTACGCGACAAGGAGAATCTACGGTGAAAGTTACGCGTGGCTGTGAAGTTACGCCGAAGAAATGGTTTACTCATATGCTTTACGATAAGACTGTGGTTACGCGAACTTAAGTGTTTACGCATAAGCAAAAGAGGTTACGATAACCAAAACCATGTTTACGCCTATGCGAAACTTACGATAAGGTTTTGTATAAAGCCTACGATAAGGAAAATGAAAGAAAAGTTACGTAAACTTGATCGAACCTTGACCACGACCACAACCAAAACCAAATATACCATACTACTCATTGACTTGACCTACACATCATTAGTCCACTCAAAGAAAGAAAACAATCAAAACAAGACTATATGTTACCGTGAAGTGAACCACAGCCAACAATAAGCCATACCAAACCCAACACCAACCAGAATCATATCCTACTCTCGACACTTACAAGATTAAACAACATGATCTCAGTCTTTCTTATTTTCGTGTGACAGTAGCCTATCAAAAGTTGTAAGTCCAAAACCACGAAAGAAGAGTGAACATCATCGATTCATTTTTTTGTGATATTTCAATTAATGTCCGAAAAAATTAAAAGAGAGACTAATAACAATCATGTTATTGTCTATCTTAATTTCGTTGAATGAATCTCAAAAACATTAGCATATAAACACCTACCCGAGACCCCAATGGATCTTGAAGATGTCATTTCTTGAAACCTATGGTGCTTCCAATCGTAATAAATAAATATGGTTCGTGTTGATAAGATGTTTTATGATTCGGATTGACCGTGAAGAAGATTGATGATATAAGAGTTTTAGATTAGATCAATTGTTTAGATCTAATTTTTTGGAGCGTGTTGGTGACGGATAACAAGTGGTAGGCGCATTTTTTGTGTGAGAAAGTATTTAGGTTGTGTGTTAAGAAATGAGAAGAGGGTTAAAATATTAATAACATCTTATACCCATTGATATAGGGTTCGTGTTTGGATCATTCTTCGACCGTATGAGTTGTTTGATGGGCTAGCTAAAACTCATCTATGTCTTGGACTGATAATTACTTTCGTCTTAGGCCTAAATGATATATCAAATGTAACTTTGATTGGTCCTGGTTCTAGGCAAGCGTGTGATGGCTGAAATGAAATGATTTTGTATTGGATCCGAAATTAATTTTTGACATGGTCTTGGACTATATTCAAGAGATAATGGATACACTGGTATGTTGGTATTATAATTTTCACGAGGATACATTTTTTGACAAGATCAGGATAAACCATTATCATAGTTCATTTTAACCGTTAATGAAGGCTAGGTTTGGGCGTTTAACCGCAAGATGTGACTACGGCGAATTCACTATTATTAATTTGAGGTTGAAGTGGGATTTCACGGTGCGTGTACTTAGTATCCAAGATATCGGGTTGGTTGGATGCATGATTCTTCGAGATCCTTGTTCGAGCCTTAACCGCTTCGATTGACAAAGACTTGAGTTATCTAGTTGAACTGATGTAAGGAGTTACGTTGTTGTGCTCACGACATAACTATCACTTTTAAGGAGTTACGTTGTTGTGCTCAAGTGTCACACTAAGGTGTGGATAATTTGAGAAACCTTAAGTTTACCTTTTTCGATGGTGTTAAGAAAAAGGGTTCTTCGTCGACAATAGTGCAAGTTTAAGTCACAAGTTCGGGTTATACTACTTGGTCTCAAGTTCGTCATATTGAGTTTCTCCATCGAGAGTCACTACAAAAAGTCGTCGGAATGATAATGGGGTCGGTAAAGAGTTAGGCGAGAAGAGTATACACGAGTAGATAAGTTTTATCAAGAACTGATTCTCACAAGATATTTATGGTACTTCACACTTGTTCGATTAATTGAACATACATGGTTTCGATGTCTCCAATTTCATCATCAACATACGTGGTGTATGATTCGATTCGTTGAAAACATCGGGAAGAGAGTATAGGTGTTCCTTGCTTCTTTGATGTTTTGGATTTTTTGAAAACCCGCTTCCTTTCATGAATTTCTTCAATCGGGGAAGAAATGAGACGATTTGTGGTTCAAACGTCTCACTTTGGTGTTATCGTCTCACTTTACGCAGTTATCGTGTGTGAAGATTACCTAAATAGGATGTTATGATGCCTCACACACGGTCATTTTATCGAGTAATTGCAGATTAACGGTAACTACTATTCCGATAGACCGCAATATTGGGGAAGTCGTTTCATTTCGCCTTTCGTGGTCTTTGGTGTGAAGCATCTACATACGTGAGAAGATCTTGTTGATTTCTTGCATGTTACCCCAAACGGATTTTCCGCAACAAGTCGATTTACCTTGTATGGTTTATCGCTCATCTACAAATTCCTGCGCATCGAAACTTCAAAAGTTAGAGGAATGTTCACTACATCAAAGTTTCGAATCTGCAAAGACGCTTGTCATTTGGGGAAGTCGATTGAAACTTCGCCAAAAAGGAGTGTACGAGAAGTCGCTAAAGACATGCAGCATGAATTGGGGAAGTTAATCCAATTTATGCATATTACATCATTTGCCTACAAGTGAAGAAAACGGTTCTCAAGTCAAGGTACCGTAAGAAGACAAAGAGCGTAACCTTTCATCATCCTCAAGACTTGAAGAGCTTATGAAGACCTTTCTTTATTTGTTTTCTATATTTGTAGTAAATGTTGTAAGTAATCCCTTATGTCGTCCCATTGGGGAAGATTGTTGGAATCGCTCCTAACTCGTAAATGGAACGACATTGACGGGATTACATTTCTATCTTTATTACCTCAAACACAAGGGCTTGTTATGTCATTTAGTGATAGATGTAAGTGTTTGGGATATAAACCCTCCATACTTCCATGGAGGGTGAGATCTCTTGTGTAATTCACCTTTCCTTTCATCAATAAACACATAGTATTTCCCTTCTCTCTCTACTTTCTCTCTCTAACATGAAGATGATGTTCTTTCATCTTCCAAGACCTCCCGATTCACCATATCAACCATAGAAACGATCCTAACACCTGTGCCGGAGACTAGGGAGAGGGTCTCCTTCTTCAATATCAATAATCTCTAAGAGAAAGTTGATAGATAATGTCGGTTCCCCGTGAGAATGAAACAAGTCCTTTTAAGAGGAACTTGAGTGGTTTGGAAGGTTGAAATGCAGTGCGTCACCGGGTCCATGACGTCTTGTCTTCAATACCGATGTTACCATCGTAGCATATGAATTGAACCCGTGTCCGCCTAAGGTTGAATATATGGAGGCTATTTGTTTTCACCCTTTCTCATTCAATTCTTTTAATTCTTCAACCCTTCAAGGCTTATCGAGACTTCATAGCAAGAACCTTGTTGGGTTTGTTCCAAGATTTGCCTGTCTCACCGCACTCTTCCCATATCTCACTTTTCTCCTTTTATCATCATACCTAAGTACTTCTACACTAACTAGTGGATTGTCTCTGGTAGATCCCTCCGGTTCGGCGGATCATGGAACCAATACCTAACCTTATCATCCTTATATCACCGTACATAAAGTAAAGTTGGTCGGTCTATTTGGTATTGTTCATCCGCCATTGGAACCAATTGAAAACCATTTGAAACTCAATCCAGATACTTGTGATATATTATCAAAACATTTTGTACCGAATTGTTTTTGATATTTTAGAATAAGTGCTCCCCTCAACATGTGCATCAAATGTTTGAAATTGTTTTGCACACGGAGGCAAGAGGAAGAAATTACTTCTTTGATTACCATTTTTAAAAGATATCACCATCACTTCCTTGATCAAATCAAGTAGATAAAGCATTTTCGGGAAGGATGAGGTTTCCATAAATTGCTCCCCTCAATATGTGCCTCGAGGTTTGAAAAGAGTTTTGCACATACTAGAGGAACCCGCACATTGAGATAAATGATCACGCTTCAAAATCATAGGTTTAAGATAGATGCTCCCCTCAACATGTGCATTGAAAATTTGAAATCGTTTGTCACATGTGGGAAGGACAGATGTACATCCTTATAAAACCATTTACCAATTATCGCTTTAAATCCAATTTAAATCACACATTCTCCCCGATCACAATTATCAAATCATTTGAGAATTGGGATCTCTTATAGATTTAAATTGATTTTGAAAGCTTTAAGGAGAATTGTGACTTGATTATGAAAGCGTTTTAAGCGATAAGGATCGGATTTAAGACTTTAAACTCCATTGATAAAACATGCATGTACATCTTTTGAAAACAATTTAATGCCAAATAACTTTTAATTTAATTGAAATTATTCTCCCTCAATCAATGACATAGGTTGTTGATTGAGAGATAGAGATTTTGACAAATAAGTCCCGATCATTATCAAAATAGAGACCGAGTTATTTTTCAAAGCGATTAGTTTTCACAGATAAATGTTTATAGAATCGAGCATGGAATTTTGAAAACATGATAAAGTATGGCTCGTTCTTTCTTTGAAAAGCGGGTTCTTGCTCAAATGACAAGAAGCCATTTTTTTCTTTCTCCCAAAATTTGATCCGTGCTAAACTAGAGTCGTTACCTCACACAAGCCACCACTGCGAATGACCGACCGTAGAAGCTTAAACCACTGCACACAAATACAATGAAGATCGAGAATACAATGAATTCCGGGTCTTTAGTCCCACGGAGACTCAATGGTGTGTAAACGCTTGATCGACGATAGAATGATCACTAATGATAGTGATCGAAAAGGATTAGATTGAATATTACACTCTTTGAAAAAGTTTATAAATTAAAGTGACTTAAATACAAATTAAGAAAATTAAAAGATAAAATCTATTAAATAAACGCTATCACTATATTTAAAGTGATGAACGTTTAAAACCTAAAACGACGTTTAAATTAAAAGCTACGTAAACGTCACGAATAAAGCGTGAAAATAAAGAAGGAAAATACCTATGAATATAGAAAATACATTTTACAATCCTAATTATATTAGAAAATTATTAGAAAAATAAAATTATTTTTAAAACTATTTATCTAATTATTATTAATTAAAAACTAATTTAACTATTTAATAAATACTCTAAAATAAAAGAAAATACAAAATAAGGTTAGAAAAATAAAATTAAGACTTAGGAAAATCTAAAATATTATAAAACTAATTTTAAAACTGAAAAGATATTTTTTAGACTTTTTATGTATTTATTACTAATTTAAAACTATTTAAAACTAATTTAAATTGTGAAAAATAGCAAATAAAAGGGAAAAAATAAGGAAAAATCTTTTTTTAGCTTTTTATATTTATCTTAAACTATTAAAATTGAAAAATTATTTTTTGGAACTTTTTCTCAATTATTTGCAATAAAAGCTATTTTAAAATGATTAAAAACTATTTTAAATAAGAAAAATACTAAACAAGCTTAAAATTAATGAAAATTTCAGGAAAATACTAAAATAATATTAGGAATATGAGAAAATGGAAAAACATGGGCTTATGTGTGGAATTATGGAACTGATGACCAAGTACTTATTGAAATAAGCACTTTGATAAGCAAATGAAGTCCAAAGGCTACCAAACCGATATACAAGCTATAATAAGCTAAAATAACCAAAATGCAATGAGTAACAACAAGCTAGAACCTCTGATAAGCAATCTACAAAGATTTGATTATGAGAACTAATATGTTAAATCAAGAATCTGGGGCTACTTTGAGCTTAAAAATAAACCACACAATAAGCTAAGATAGGAAACCAATAAATGGAACCTAAAGATGACCGGTGACTAACTAAAACCCAAAGCTCAGACTTGGACAAGCTCAAATGAGCCCTGCACACCAGCTGCAAGAATCGAGAAAATCTCAAGATCAACCGAGTTCGATGAGAGTGGCAACTAGGCCCAAGTAGACAAGCTTGTTTAGAGCTTATAAAAATTTGGTAAAATTCTACAAAATGGTTATAAGAAAGAGGACCAGTTGAAGTTCTAATACCCAAAATTCCATTGGCATTGACCCGAATTGAATGCATGAAAAATCCTCCATTTGGACTCAAACCGACATTATGCAATATTGACTTTTGAAGAAAAAGTGAAAAGTTGACTTATTCCAACTTTGATTCCAATTTTGGGTTGAAATTGATGTATTTTGATGAAATCAAGTCGATACAATATATACCTATGTATTTTAAACATAAACCGAGCTTTTGATCTTACTAAAATCTCAACAAGAGACCGCTAAGGGACTTAAGGTATAAATTTGACTTGAGAGATTGCGGGCACCAAAGAATGACTCAAATAAGTCTCAAATGACTAAACAAGCATGAAACACCAGAAACTCAACACTGAGTAAACCTAAACCATGGCTCAAGCAGTCAATCCAAACACCCTTTAAAACAATGAATTGCATACTTAAAAAGGCTAGCTACTGATCTGTCCTATATCATTGATCCAATTGAGCTCACATGATCATAATACAACTTATATAAACAGGTTTACATTAAAGATTACCACAGATACACTATAAGCATAAAATGCAATATGACTTGAAATTGGAAAATGAGAAAGATAACTCACAACTGTGTCCAGCTTATGCAGGCTCAAAACCAAACCAAAGACTAACCTAACCTATGCTATTTCAACCCATTATCACCTCTGAATCAACATTGTTCATTACCAAACCCAATAAGCATCAACAGTTGACTTTGGTTGACTTTTTACTAAATTGCTTGAAACTGATTTTTGAGCTTATAAAAAGGTTTGAATAGCTTAAATAAACCAGATTGAGTTTAAGATTAAGCTTCTAGGAGCTTATAAATGAGAGTTGCAAAATGAGATTTTCAACAGTAAACACAAAATATAAATTTTAACTAAACTTGAGGATTGAGTCTTAAAACTGATTACAAAGATAAAGTAGCTTAATTGTGATACATAAAAGCTGAAACTACAACATTTTATTTTAACTAATACATTTTAAAAAAACGACATTAAAGGAAATTATTAAAACTAGCTACTATCCTTCTCCTCTTCTCTTGCCTCTTTTATATACCCCAAACTGCTCCCCCATGTACTCTGAATCTATCCCACCAAAATCTAGCCATTGGATTCATCAAAAGTGCCATATGTCATTTTTGGCGCCAAAAGGTCTTGAGCGTTTGATCATTTAATGGATTTGGTTGAGATAATTAAAGGAATTTGGAGTTTAGAGGAGTGGAGGGACATAGCATGGAGAGTGGGTTGAAAAGTGGAGAAACCGATGTGGTTTTGTGTATCTGAGATGGAGAGGGAGGCTCTGATGCTTGATGGTTTTGGGCGGTTTTCCTTGGTTTGACTTCATTGACCGTGGGTGGGTAATAACAAAAGGCGGGTCAAGGTTTGGGCGGTGGTGCTTTGGACTTGGATTTGGGCCTAGTATTAACATTGTGTCCGTTTGGTTAAGTAGTAACAACAAGGACCAAAAGTGTAAATTATCCAACCTCAAGGACTGAAAGTGCCACATTTCCAAACTTCTCTCAAGGACCATATTTGACAAACATTGATAGAACAAGGACCCTTTTTGCATAAAATCCATTTTTTAAAAGTCCAAGGACTAATTTTTCAATTTTCCAAAGTTTAGGGACTTTTCTTGCCAATTTACCAAAGAATCATTCAAGGATCATTTTTGATAACTTAGAATACTTCAGGGACCTTGAATGATCAAATTCCATATTTTTGAATTCCAGGGACTAGATTTGACAACTTTTAAAACTTGAGGGACTAAAACTGCCAATTTTGCAAACTTTATACATTTTTCATCTGATTTTGATATTTTTGCATTTAAAACTCATAAAACACTGATTTGTGATAATTTTATCATTTTGAAGCATTTTGAGTGTTTTCGGATGTTTTTCTGATCTAGATAGTACAAAATGATGAGTATTTAGACACTCATCAATCCCCACATCGAAATATTGCTAGTCCCTAGCAATGATTTGAGAAAACATAATGGATTTTAATCTCTTTACCAAAAGCCATCACTGGAGTAGCCAAATGTTTGATTCAAGTAAGAACCTTGGTACATCGATAACCAAATGATTTTGAGCAAATCATAAGTCAGAAGCGGATTTGATTAGTCTTTACCGAGCCGTACCTTACGGACTAGCCAACTCTTAGATAAATTATCGAATTATCTTTGGTGAGTGAATACCAATTATGGATTTTCCACGCCTTTACCACAAGCCATAACCTTGCGGGCTAGCCAACTCTTCACTTTTAGGATATGGTGAGTTGAGAACCATACAATTTTGGGCAAATTGCAAGCCATATAAGCGGATTTGAGAAATCTTTACCAAGAGCCGTTTGCTCTGGATTAGCCAATCCTTTTGTCTTACGAGACATGGCGGATGATAACCAAGATGAGTAAGTGTAGAACACTTACTCCAAAAAAAATTTTGGCCAAAAGCGGGAATTGGGTAGATAATATATGAAATTGTGAGAATTTCCCCACACTTAGAAATGAATATTGCCCTCAATATTCAAAGTACCGTGGTTATGCGAAACAAAGAACGTAAAAGGAAATACTACGCCATTATTTTAAAAGATTTTTTTTTTTTTTTTTTTTTTATGAAAACTTATATATATAACATATATAGTAAACCCCCCCACACTAGGGTGGTAGAAAGGGTAAGAAGACGAAATATGGGTGAAAACCCATATGGTGTGTGCTCTTGTTTTTTGATTTCCGAGTCGCTAGCTTGACTCGACCCAATTCATTGGTTCATGGGAAGCAAAGTGGAAGAAACAATCTCCATCGGACTTTCATTCAAGATGTTTGGACAAACATTTGAAGCACGTGAAAGTTCCACACCGATGAGATATAGAGAGAACCGCTCAAAATGATAATTGAAAATGCGGGATCAAAAATAGTGTCCTCATTCCGAAGGAGAAAAGGAAAGAGCAACCACACCATTTGTAAGGAATGGAATAAATATGCATCACAATGCATGTCCATTCCTCATTAGAAAAAGCAAATCACCATTTTGACATTTTTAAGCTTAAACTTGAAGCTTTTATGGTGATTGGTAACAAAATTTCCGGGAGGAGAGCTGAAACGGTTCTTCAATCAATGATTTTCAAGAAAAGGATGTCTCCTCCGAATCAAAGTAAGTATTGTCAATTCTGTTGGAATCGACTCATCACTAAGAAAATCATCGACCTCCTTCCAAAGTTGTCATCTTCCTCATTTGGAGTGAGAGAAGGAATGGAAGAGTCGGAAATGGGACAAGAAATGAGTGAATGATCATTATATAGGAGATTTCTAGTTTCTCCAAGATCGGCTTCAAAATCAAAGAGATCATCGTCACTTTCGATGAAAGTGGATGATGTGAGTGAGTTCATCGGTGAACTCCTCAAGAAGAGATCGATCGGGGAGTGATGCCTCAACATACTCGATGTCTCCATAAGATTTACAATCATCGCTAAAATCGGAGAAAGTCTCAAATTGATCATTTGGACACTCAAGAGGAAAGGATATCACACATATGATCGAAAATTCCTGTGACTCTCTCGGATTGGGACAAGGTCCTCAACACTAGACTTTATAAATTCGTCCGATTCCTTTTCGTGAACAAGTGTCAAGATGCTCATCCCCATGTTCGAGAGAGTGAGTGGGAATATCGGGTGTGATAACAACAGTGAGGGAGTTTAGACGGACTAGCATACATATGTTTAATACTTTCCATTTGTTCTTACGCTAGTAATTCCATCATAGTCTTTTCTCCTCATGTTCCACGGAAGGAGTTTCAATCGATGAACTTGATGAACCGTTATAAAATTGTAAGATATCAAGGATATCTTCATCATCATCGTCATCGAGAATGAAACGGAATTGAGAGCTAGATTTGGCCGCTTTTTCTTTTGCGATTGATTCCTAATAGATTGTTCAAAGGCAACTGGGAATCTAATTTAGCACCAGCTCTTGACTAACAAAACTTCCATGGATTTCTCATTTGGATTATCTTGGGAGTGTTTAGATTCCTTCAAATCTTTCACTAAATCCAAAAGATCAAGGAGAAGATTTTGAGGAAGTGGGTCATTTGTCTTGTAGAGGTTGGTCATGATATGAAGAGTCGTAATTGTTACAAGGAAATGGGTTCCTGTTTGACAATCCGAGCTAGAGTGAGGACCTCCACAATACTCACAACAAGAAACTGATGTGGCCGTGGTGGTATGTGTTGTAGTCATAATTATCATCGAGAACCCGCTCATAGACAAGCGTGTTTCACGATTGACAATCGAATCGGAATGTGAACCACCACAAGACTCACAACAAGAAACTACTGAGTCTCACAATGTGGTAGGTGATGGAATAAATCGGTTGTGTTATGGTAGGAATAGGGATCTTGGTTATAGATGGACCCGCTTTCCGATTCCACCACACTACAACCGGGCAATTGCCACCATTATAAGGACCACAACACCATTGACAACCAAGAGGGTGAGGATAAGACATAGGAAGAATCAAAGGTTAACAGAGGGTAAGAAATGAAGAATCAAAAAGGTAAGAGGGTAAAGAGGAATATTTTGTTATTTTGAAAAACATGATGATAAAACAAAGAATGAAAATATTTTGGCGTTTTTAACACTTTAGGAAAAGTGTTAATGAACTTTTGGATTTTCTAAAGACTTTACAAAAACTTTTATACAAAAGATGGAATATGCACAAGAATGGATCCGAAAAGGTTTAACACACGCTAAAGCCTCCCCGTGGCGCTAAAATTTGATCTGTGCTAAACTAGAGTCAAGCTACCTCACAAGCCGACCACTCATGAATGGTAACCGTAAGAAGCTTAAAACAGCTCGGACACAAATACAATGAAGATCGAGAATACAATGAATTCCGGGTCGTTTAGTCCCACGGAGACTCAATGGTGTGTAAACGCTTGATCGACGATAGAATGATCACCAATGATAGTGATCGAAAAGATTAGATTGAATATTACACTACTTGAAAAAGTTTATAAATTAAAGTGACTTAAATACAAATTAAGAAAATTAAAAGATAAAATCTATTAAATAAATGCTATCACTATATTTAAAGTGATGAACGTTTAAAACCTAAAACTTACGTTTAAATTAAAAACTACGTAAACGTAACGTCATGAAATAAAGCGTGAAAATAAAGAAGGAAAATACCTATGAATATAGAAAATACATTTTACAATCCTAATTATATTAGAAAATTATTAGAAAATAAAATTATTTTTAAAACTATTTATCTAATTATTATTAATTAAAACTAATTTAACTATTTAATAAATACTCTAAAATAAAAGAAAATACAAAATAAGGTTAGAAAAATAAAATTAAGACTTAGGAAAATCTAAAATATTATAAAACTAATTTTAAAACTGAAAGATATTTTTAGACTTTTATGTATTTATTACTAATTTAAAACTATTTAAAACTAATTTAAATTGTGAAAATACCAAATAAAAGGGAAAAATAAGGAAAATCTTTTTAGCTTTTATATTTATCTTAAACTATTAAAATTGAAAAATTATTTTTGGAACTTTTCTCAATTATTTGCAATAAAAGCTATTTTAAATGATTAAAACTATTTTAAATAAGAAAAATACTAAACAAGACCAAAATTAATGAAAATTTCAGGAAAATACTAAAATAATATTAGGAATATGAGAAAATGGAAAACATGGGCTTATGTGTGGAATTATGGGCGATGACCAAGTACTTATTGAAATAAGCACTTTGATAAGCAAATGAAGTCCAAAGGCTACCAAACTGATATACAAGCTATAATAAGCTAAAATAACCAAAATGCAATGAGTAACAACAAGCTAGAACCTCGATAAGCAATCGCAAAGATTTGATTATGAGAACTAATATCTAAATCGATGGCTGGGGCTACTTTGAGCTTAAAATAAACCACACAATAAGCTAAGATAGGAAACCAATAAATGGAACCTAAAGATGACTGGGTGACTAACTAAAACCAAAGCTCGAGACTTGGACAAGCTCAAATGAGCCACATGCACCACCTGCAAGAATGAGAAAATCTCAAGATCAACCGAGTTCGATGAAAGCGAGGCAACTAGGCCCAAGTAGACAAGCTTGTTTAGAGCTTATAAAAATTTGGTAAATTCTACAAAAATGGTTATAAGAAAGAGGACCAGTTGAAGTTCTAATACCCAAAATTCCATTGCTTGACCCGAGAAACATTGGAACCTTTGAGTAAATCAAAGATTGTTCTAGCGGCTTCAACAAGAGTTCGATTTCTTCTTTCAACTACACCGCTTACGTTGAGGAGTTAGTGGAACACTTCTTTGATGGTGATTCCAACGCTACATAGAATTCACTAAGTTGTTTGTTGACAAACTCGGTTCCATTATCATTACGATAATTACGACGGTTTAGTTAAGTCGAACTGCAATTTGTTTGATGAGTTTGATGATGATATCGGGAGTTTCATCCTTTGTCCTTAAGAACTTGACCCGAGTAAATCTAGAGTAATCATCAACCACAACTAACACATATTTCTTCCCAAAGATATTACGCACCCTCATTGGTCCACATAAATCCATATGAATCATATGCGAACTTCATGACGAGTTAGTAGGTTTGGGTTTATGGGCATACTTTTTGCTTTTTCCCAATTGGCATGTTGAACAAAGATGATCCTTTTCGTACTTGAGTCTAGGTAAACCTACAACTAAGTCCTTTCGGTGAGATCATTGATGGTGCCAAGTTCGTGTGATTGAGACGCACGATGCCATAACCATGACTTTGTTTTAGAAGCCTTTGGCGGCAAGCAAATTGGAGAAGACTTCATCATATCTTCGATGGAGATGGTGTATAGATTTGAACCATGTGAACCTCTTAAAGTTCCTTACCATCAAGTTCTCTAACGAAGGGTATGTTTTCTCAAGGCTACTTCTAGATCCGAATCGCAATTGACCAACAGAGAACAAGTTGTGACCAAGACCTTCTACATAGTAAACTCGGAGATAACACTTTTGCCAACCACATAGTCTCCATAACCCATAATAGCACCGAAATGATCATTCCCGAATCTAATAGTCCGATGAATTTGCTCACGAAGTTCATGAGCCGTGACCGTCATGATCGTATACTTGGAGCAACTGAGTCCGTGTACCACGAGCGATTTGAGCGATCTGCGGTTGAACATGACAAGAATGGATAATCGGATAATTGGGATCCCATGCAAGAATGGGTTCCATTTGGTTAGTAACAATGGTTGGAACACCCACATCGAAATAGAAGCATTCATATCGTCGAAAATGAGGCAATGGAATCATTGTGAATAGATGCGATACTAGTGTCTCAGATTACCCTGCTCACGATGTGCTCACTTCTTAAGGAATAGTTCTACGGTAGGCATCCATTTTCTAGTGGGCATTATCGATTAGTCTTATGACCAATGTATCCAATAATAGCCTATTTTCTTGAATGTTCTTCCTGTGGGTTTCCTTTGTTTTTAACTTTCTTTCGTTTTGCCTTTTAGCCTTCTTAGCATGAATTTTAGCATTAACAATCTTAATCGGACAATTAACATCATTAGGCGAACATTAACACCACATTCATGATTAGAAATGAAATTCAAGCGGACATCAATACAAGGTTTGCAAATAGTATCGAATTGAATTAATTACAATGCGCCTATGGCTAATACTAGAATCAACACGATTTGTTTTATTGGGTTCAAACTTAAAGTTCCTAGATTGTTCTTCTACTCTTTTCAGTGCACATTCTTAGCTTGCGAGGTCCTATCATTCCTTGTATTGTCTTGAGACTTTGACTGCTCCCTTTAATGTCACCGATTACTCTGTAGAGGAATGGGAACATTAGTTGGTTTTACTACTCTTTGCATCACTGTTTAGATGTCTTTGGGATCCAACTACATGCGGCACACTAAGGTTCACATTCTTAAAACTAAAAGTCTTGAGATTTGTACTCCTAGAAGGCACACTGAGTTCTCTTTCTTAGCATTGACGGATCTGGAATCGAACTACTTAAAGGCACTCGGTTCACATTCAAAACATTGGGAATCGAATGAATATCATACTTGGCATTAGGCATCGAGCATGGAATCAAAGGATTAACTCTCTCACCTAATGACTTTGGGCATATAGTGATCAAGCATTCTAAGATTTCTTGAGATCGTTTAGCATATAAGCATGCATGTCCAATTGTATTATCATGAGGTTTCTCTAACTTATCCTCTTTAACAATCTCACGCAGACATTCTAGGCAATCCTTAAGGGATGAGAAGTATGTTTGAGCAACAAGTTTGTTGTTCACGAGATGAGGAGGACATATTTCCGAGACAAAGCATATTTATTACAAGAGTGACCCTTTGATACACCATTCTCCCCATTGGTCATAGGCATTTTGCCTTTTACGACTCTTGATTCTCAATTTCCTTTTGCAATGAAGCTATTTGTTCGTTATTTTTGTTCTGAGTGACCTTTATTGATTCAAATAACTCATTGAAATGACGTTTAACCTTTTCATTTTCTTCTAGAAAACTTTCATTTTCTTTTGTAATGCATTTACTAGGTTTTGAAGATGAAACGTTTGAGAATCTTGAGAGTCTAAAGGAGGAGGCATTTGGGAGCTGTCATATTGTTCGTTTGACCCTTTAATTGAGAGATTTGGGCTTTCAACTTTACGATCGTGTTGCAATGAGCTTGAATCATTCATCACGTTTGTTAATTTGAAAACTGCATCAAACTCGGAGCATCCGAGGATGTCTTGATATTTGAAGTTTTGACATTTTCTTTAAGATGTTGATATTTTAGTTGTAAATTAAAATGCTCAACTTCTAGTTTATAAAATGTTTAACCAAATTGTTGTGATCATCGGTTCAATTTTCTCGTTTAGTTTAGAATTAGTTTTTCAAGCTCAATGACACGATCATGGGAGACTTTCGAGGGCAGCAGATAGTTCATGAAATTGGGAAGCATTAATAGAGCAATTTGAGCGATGAAAAACACATCTTGAGCAACACATTCGGTAATAAGAGTCTCATTTAATGTATGTAAGTTCTTCCTCTCAATCTCATTATATTTTAGTGCGCTCATAGTCACTAACTTCAACAATCATTGCATCAAATTCCTTTTCCATTCCTTAATATCGGTTTCTATCCCTTTTTAAGACTCTCAAAGTGATCTTTTAGAAGTTTAAAGAAAGGCATGACCTCGAGTTAAATAACATTCTTTCATTTGTTTAAAACCCTTTCTCCTTTAGTTATACCGATGGGTGTGATCCTTTTCTTGCAAGTTTTCTCAAAATCAACAAATAGTTGAAGTATAACGTATTGGCTAATTAAGGTCTTGCTTTTAGTGGCAATTGTTCTAGGAACAAGATGCATTGGTGTATTAGGAGGATACACGGTCGCTCTAGGCATTTTCAAAGGGAGGTTTGTTTCAACAATATTTTCGACTTTACGCTTATCTAAATCCATTTTCGAGAAAACTTGTTCGGAGTCAACAATGTACGAGGCTTAAACTTGTTCAAGGAAATCCAGTTTTCCTTCTTGTAGTCGGGGAGTGATAATAACTTTTTCTCTTTGCATTTAGGATCATTTAGTTTCTTATTCATCTTCTCCTAGTGATTTCATCTAATTTCTTATCATCCTCGGTGCACTCAACGCAACTAGGTTTTGTCTAGGTTTAAGAATCTCATTGCCATCATAGATCACACTTTGAAATCGCTTTTGCTATCTTTCCGTACTCGGGGTTGGGCTTATCTATAATGGGAACACTATGCTTATCATTGGGAACTCTATGCTTAGTGATCATGTAAGCGATCTGAATGGTGTTTCCTTGTATGTACAACTTGTTTTCAAGTTTGTTTTCAAAGTTTTCGATTAGAAAAATCTCTCAAGAGTTTTGATTCCTTTGCATTAAATTCTTGCTAAGCATTTTCACATTTTCTTGAAGTTCTTGTTTTTGTAGCGGTTTTAGAAGCTTTTCTTGCAAGGAATTTAACTCTTGTTTCAATACTTCTTCTCTAAAATTACTTTTCTAATGATTTATCACTTGGTCATCCATTTCACGCTCACGAGTGGTCAACTCAAACTTGGCACGTTGTTCATAAATGGCAACCCTTTCTTTATAGGCATTTAGTTCGAGACAATAGAATCATTAGGGTACATGCGGTGAATTCATCAAAGACATAGTCATTATTGATTTGCGGAGATGCATTATTTGAGTGCATGACTCATCATCACTTTGCTTCACATGTTGATCATGCGAGACAATATTGTTATTGTCCACATCATCAACATCTGATTCATAAGTCTCAAGAGATTGTACTTCATTATTCATCTTTTGCTCATCAACAACATCATATAATTTTAGTACCTCTGAGATAATCTTGTCTTTGGATGAGTTAGCCTGCTGTGGAGGAGAGACCTTTGGAGAAGCCATAGGTGAGATGCTAGCCATGAAGATTGTTTGAGCAGTAGGTCCATCATCGACGTCAGAGTCGTATGCATCACAGTCAGCGACTTGGAAGGCATTCTGATGATTGTGACCTAACTCCTGGATTGGCTGTTCATCAACATCAGCATCGTAGGTTCTAGCATTTCTCTCAGCAAGGAATAGTAACTCCTCTTCATCCAAAGTTGCTCCATTGTCCTGAGCTTGTACAAGACATCTTATCCACAAGTACTCGACGTGCATGGGCGTTTTGGAGATGTGCGAGTTCCTTGCAATGTGTCCTCACCACCACAATTATAGCATTTGATCGGCTTAGCTTGACCTTGGTTATCATTCCTTCCTCGATTCGATTACCAACATAACCTCTACCGACCCACCTCTTCCTTGATCAAACGCCTTTCTTGAACCGACCGCCCATAATTATCCCATCTCGATCAAAGCATGGTTGTGAAGATTGGAGGCGGTTCGGATCTCATTGCGAGTGTGAAGTTTGTTGGTGTGAGGTGAAAGTTTCTGTTCTCTTTGACCATGAGTGTCGGTTGATTGATGAAATGTTCCATGACAGCATTTGCATCGAGTTGCTTGAACCTTGGATCAAAATGGGTTTGTGATTATCATCTTCCGTGGGTACAACTTGAGGAGCATTGGTGGTAATCTCATCATTTGTGAAAAAGCAATTGACTCATTTGTAGAGCTTGTTTCTCACGACCTTTGAGCCGATCAAGAATCCTCTTTTCAAACATGGCATGTCTCTCATTCGAAGGAGGAAGGCATAGAGTTGCTCATAGTTTGTATTCTTCAATCCTTTAGTGAGCTTCACAGAGGTGACAAACTTGTGCCATTCGGGATTCATGTTGTTTACAAATTTAGAGTTTAGTGAATGTTAGGCATAGTCATTCCGATGTTCCTCATATCATTCACCAACTTATGAAATCTCACATAGTACTCATAGACACTCTCATCGGTTTCATCTTGAAGTGTTCAAATTAGTCATAGAGTTGTGATTCTCTGTCTTCCATAGTTAATTGAGAACTCGAGAGAAGCATCTTGACATTATCCCATACCGCCTTTGCTTGGTGTTGTGATTGATCGACTTGTAGATGTCTTTAGGAAGACCTTGAAGAACAATGTTAAACCCCGATATCGCATCGAATCTCTTTTCTCCTTATCATCAAGCTCATCATACATTTTTGTCCATCCATTCCGTAAATAGGGTTCCATCTTCATTAGTATCAAGTATATCTCTAGTAGTTTCAACTCGGTAGGGTCCTTCATCGATTGATTTGAGAATGTTAACCCATTTTCTTTACCAAGACAAGACAATCGATTCGTTGAGCCCAAGAATCGTAGTCGATTCTGTCAAGCATGGGTGGGCGATGTCCGAACCAAATTGCTTGAACATCCTCGACAACAGATGGAGATGATAGTGGAAACGTTGGTAGACATGTTAACAGATTATACGGGATTTTATAACTCTATGATTAAACCGGAAATAGATTCTTTCACGGGATTTTACTAAATCAAGAGAAAACCGTAAAAAATCACCCAAGTCGCTAAAAGATAATGCACCAAGTCGCTAACACTCCCAAGTCGCTAAACAAATGCATGTCGCTAAGTAGTAACTCGCTAAGCCTCAAGTCGCTAGCAAAATTTTGGCGAGAATTAAGCTGACAAGTCGCTAAAGATTCAAGTCGCTAAAGAGCAACTCTCTGAGCACCAAGTCGCTAACACCAAGTCGCTACCCATAGTGGAGAGTCCACTACTTGTCTTTGTTAGTCGCTAGGCCTAAGTCGCTAGCTCCAAAATTTTAACTCGCTACAAAATTGCAAAGCAAGTCGCTACTAAGAAACAACTCCGTAGGTCAAGTCGCTAGCATGAAAAACAACATAAAAATCACTTTTCAATCCAAAAACAGCCCAACCAAGATGATTCAAGCTTACCAAATGAAAACCTAAACACTTGTGATGATTCTAAACATAAAAGTACTAACAAAATCCAAGCTTTAACACAAGAAATCAACCAAATGATGCACAAACCACTAAACTTTTTCAAACTTAAAAACCACCTAAAAACCACTAAAAATCCAAAGATGTGCAAGATATGATCTAACCATGGCTCTTGATACCAATTGTAGGATATTTGTTTTCACATACACATCATAACACAATCATACATAGGCGTATAGGAGATGAGTTTTAGAGAGAGAAAGTTAGAGGTTTAGGGAACTTTAGTGAGAGAAAGAAAATTCTTATTATGAGCTCCAACTCTCTACCTTGCGAGGTAGAGAGTATTTATAGTCTTACATAAAACGCCACACAACGGGCTGTGGATCGGGCATACGATGGGTAAAGACTCGTCCAATCCTCCACGGTGTTACTTAACTAAATACTACTTAGCTTGACATAACTACGACTACGAGCTTTCTAACGATTAAATATACTTGAGGTGACCGACTCTTTAATACCTGGAATTTCTAATTCCTAACAACTTTCTCTTAGAGATTGTTGATATTGAAGAAGGAGACCCTCTCCCTAGTCTCCGGGATAGGAAACCAAAAGTGCACTATTGAGTCTAGAGCCAAGAGATCGTCAATAAATCTTGTTAGGACACATGTAATGAAGACTTACTGTTTCACACAATGTGGAAAGTAAAAATATATTTTGAGAGTCCTACGCATTATCCTTGTGATATTGCCAGAACATCCGAGTGATATGTAAAAATATTCACAATGAAGATGGAAATCCTTCTAGAGCCAACATTAAACAAGCTCTTGGTGGGTGACATGTGAGATCTTCTCGAAAGATCAAACTTGTGACAGGTGGATAGAAACGATGGGGCGATTCATTCTTGAATCAACCTTGGTCCAGGAAATGGATTGACGGATACCTTTGAAAACCGGTTGTTGTGCTCTACAACTCTTTTCTCTAGCACATCGACTGTGTATTAAGTTTTCAAAATAAAAGGGGTATTTATGATTGATAATCGATTTTCCTTAAAAACTTCGTTGTATTGCAAAACCCTTTATATTAAGCAATACACGATTGTTTTTCAAATCATTTTTCATCAATCAGTGAATCTCAATTCACTGGTTCACTCACTTCGTGCTGTCTTCTTTGATACGTTCCGGTTTGAGAACGGATTGATTATCTGCGAAACCCTGTCAAGGAGGTTCTTCAGAATTCTACCTGATCACAGGCGATTACTTGTCGCGATCAACGGGAACCGTGGTTCTTGCAACCTATTCAACGAAGGTGATCAAAGACACTTTCGTGTTCTTTATTGCTAATTGTTGTTTGCAGGGACACCCGACGGTTGCAGTTGATCAGAATTGAGGAGTCAATCCATAGCCACATGCTCACACATCACATTCACTTCTAAAGAAATCATGATAAGTGCGTAACTTCATCAACTAACTATGATATTTTCACTCCATGCTTCTGCTACACTGCTGCAAATATCATGAATCATCAAAGGCTACCGCTACTCTGATGAGAAGATATCATGATCCAAAATGTGAGCATGTCGGTTCTAAAGTCACAACATCACATGGTGGCAATGAAACAATGGATGATCTGGAGATTATGTACTGCAGATGGTCTCAATGAAAGCTCCTAATCACTTATCAAAGAAACATTCAAAGCCAAAGAATCACTACTAATGTGCAAAGTTAAAGTTAAAGAAGTTTCAAAGTCTACGAGCTCGAGCATTAAAGATTATGGATAAAATGCTATGATTTCAATGTAATTCATGGGGTAACCTCCCTTAGGGGGAAATTGTTAGGATTTATAAAATCCATGTAGAAGTGTCGGTCACCCCAACAATAGTTCAGCATATTACAGCTCGTAGACATAACGTTATATTAGTTAGTTTACTAGTAGTGTAAGTAACACCGTGGAAGAAGGACGGTCTTTACCCATTGTATGCACGATCCACGGCCGAAGGAGGCGTAGTCATTTTATAAATAGCCCTCTCCCCACAAGGGAGAGGGTTGGATGTTCATTTGGTAATCTAACCTTTCATTTTGATTTTATTTCTCTAGAACATCTCATCTTTCTCTCTCTAGAACCTACTCCATTCGACCCAATTTGTGTTTATGTGTGTGATTGTGAAAACCAATATGTTACAAATCCTATATACATGAACCTAAATCAAAAGTAGTCATCATTACAATGTAGCCACGTACAGCAGAAGTGAAGAAGCAACTTGAACTAATCTTGCTTTATAGCTAGTGCTATAATAATATAGCGGTAGAGTTATTATTACTACTTTGTAGACAACAGTACTAATATCAAAGATTGTGTGGAAAACTAGAAGGGGGAGGTTGAATAGTTTTGCCAATTTTAAATTAATTTCACAAACTTTAGATTCGATCTTATGTGAATTCGTATGGATGGATAGAAAGTATGAAGCAATAAGTAATGTAAGTAATGAAAGCAAGTAAAGTAAATGATAGAAAGTAATGACACAACCGATTTATAGTGGTCCGGCTACAAGGACACATTCCTTTCCCTACTCCACTCCCCGAGTCACCTACTCGAGAGTTCAAGCACTATGTCAACAAGCTCCTTCAACACGGCGGAGAAGCCTCACAACGTCGCTTACACTTTTTCTGGTACAAAGCTAAATATCGAGTCCTTAACACGGAGGACCAAGCCAACACAACTATAACACAACAACTATGTGAAATATGAAATACAAGATCTTGCTACAGAAATCTTGTGGAGGAACAAATCACTCAAGGACCCCTTGCTTGGATGACTTGTAGTATCTCGTGATCTCACCTTTGAGAAGGACCTATATGAGAATCACAACAAAAGAAAGAAGAACTACTAGATAGATCAATAGATCTAGGATTAGAATAGAGAAGTAATAATGAGAGAGTTTGTAAGAAGAGGGATGAGTAACAATGAAGAAATGGCTCACTATTTATAGGCAAGAAAACTCTACTGTTCCCCGGATCCCACGGATCCCTTACTTGAGGGATCCGTCCAGTGTATTCCCAGGGATCCATGGACGCTCCTCCTTATTTGGGTTATGGGTCATGGATCATGGGTCATGGGTCATGGGTCATGGACTTTGGGTCATGGGTACCTAAACAGATACAATGTATCTAGACATTGGATCATAGGTATGGGTTATGGATTTGCTCCATGGGTATGGGTCATGGGTCTTGGATATTACCCATCCTAATTACAACAAATGAATTATTACAACAATTTATGTTAAATAACTATATGTAAATGCTTTACAAAAATAACATGTATCCTTATAATTTTACTTATAATAACTTTATATTTTTTATCAACAAAACACAAAGAGATCGCTAAATATGAATAAACGTTTTTACGGTTTATTTGTATTAACAGATTGTGTCATACCCATTGACCCTTGTCCGACTATGAACACAATACTAATATCAACAATGAAAAACAAAGCATCACTTGCATACACATAATACTCATCAACTGCATCAATCCCATATACATTAACCTAAATCAATAATAGTCATCATTACAACGTAGCCACATATAGCAGAAGTGAAGAAGCAACTTTGACTAATCTTGCTTTATAGGCAGTACTATAATAATATACCTGTAGAGTTATTATTACTACTTTGTAGACAACAGTACTAATATCAAAGATTTTGTCGTACCTACATTAACCCTTGTACGAGTATAAACATAATACTAATACAAATGAAACAACACCATACCATAAAAGATATACAAACGACATTACACATTCACTAACTACTATAAAAATCGAACATACACGACATGCCATCAGTCTAACAATCCTACACTTACTCCAAAACATATTTCGCATTCACACCTTCCAACCTACAAAAGATCAAACACCGGCAATCCTATTATAAACGACTTAGCTTCTTCAACATCCTTGATTTTTTAGAAGCACGACCATGAGCCACATGACATCTTTCAATCATAAACCCCAATTCGCGAAAATCTTCTTGCTCTGAAAACCTCAACGCATCCACCACCTCATTTAGCATGTCCTTCCTACCAAACTTTAATAGCTCCAAGATAATTGCATGCCTATAATGAACAAAAGCTTCGACCTCCCTAATACGAGTATCTATCATAATCTTTTTCATCACACGTATACGATTCTTTCTCTCGTGCAAACACAGCAGACAAGACCTTATTCATACGTCTGGTGCCAATCTTATGTCCAATCTGATCAAGCAACGGGAACTTGGACGACATTTTTTCCATGCGAGAGTAAACAACGTATACTAGAAAGAGGTATTTGAACAAGTAAAAAAACCAAAAACCAAAACAAAAGCCCTATTTAAACCCTAAAGTTCGCCTAAATGATCGCACTCTTAAATCCGTTACAAAGCCGGTAAAGGTAAGAAATCGGTGAAGACCAGAAGATATGAAGAAGGAGATAGAGATACGTCTTTTGTACATGTGTTTCTGTGGAACACGTATATACACACGTGTTGTATTTACAAGCGATGAAGCTAATGGTCATGAGGATCCGGTTAAATAGTTTAACGAGAGTAATTGGATCGGGTTATGTTAGTGTAATTGGATCAAGTGGGTACATGTCGGGCCACTTGCTAAATGTTTTTTTTTGTTTTTTTTTATATATCTTTTTGGTTTGTCTATTTTGCATTCTCCATGTAACGATAAACGTTGTTACCAGATTCATCAACTACCGGCACAAACTAAAAGCCCAAAAGTATACCGACAAGTCCCGCTGCAACGCGGCGGGAGTTTCCACCTCGTTTATACAAAAAGTTGTCTTGTTCTCCAATATTATATCATAGCCATAATTAAACAAATATGTTATAATTAAACAAGATTTGAATATATTTTATTACGCAAAATGATTATGTAAAACTTGTTCAGTAAGTTTATATCTATTCCTAAAATATTTGATACATAATTTGGAAACTAGTTAACCCTGCAGCAAAAAGATTCGCGCACATATGAATTTTCAGAGTTGCATTCGTGTCCGTAGGTCGCGCGAACTCGCATAAGTTCACAAGCTTGGAACCCATTTTGCGTCCCCCCTAATTCCCTTTGTAACAACCTCACTTCTCTCTCACATAAATAATTTCATCTTGAATCATTAAAGACAAATGACTTTCGATTTCATCTTGAATCATTAAAGTCACATGTTTAACCTAACAACACGTCACCTTTATTATAAGAATGGATTAGGAAGTTACAACTTTAAATAACTCCTCTGCATTGAATTCCCTCGCGTCTTATATGATTAGATTGTCCTATTAAACCAATATCTTAGGATCTCCAGTTAACTAATATAGGTTTTCCTTAAGATAATTGATGGTCACACGCATGGCCTATAAAACATGCACAATGAAAATAAACACATAAAGGCCATGCAGACCAAACTCTAATATCAAGATCTCCTAATCAGAGATATAACCTATATATAACACGTATGAAGGGTGTTTACATAGTTACTTATTTGTTCCTGCAAGATGTAAGATTCAACTCTTGACTACAATCAGTTGCATGCACGGAATCGCCTTCTTCTTCTTGATGCCTTCATGTTCGGTCGACCCAAAGGGCTTATGGGGAGAATCACCACTTGAGCTGCGTCAGGTATCCACTCGTACTGTACATGTAGAATTAGGGCTACAGACCTATGCCAGCTGGGCGAGTACAAACGCGGGTAATTCGACTGGAAGTCAAGTAGTCGACTTAGGGTTTGTCAAACCCTAAAGTCGATCAAATTATAGATAAGGGAGAGGAGAAATCGGATAGGGTTATGGAGTAAGGGAATGGGAATTTTTTTAGGACGTCTTGGTAATTATAGGGTACAAAAGAACATTTTAGACCAACTAGGATTTTCTAGAATTATCCCTAAGTACCTAAATTTGACAAATTGTCAAACCTAATCTCTCTGGGAGATTTTGGCCGACCATATACCCTAAGGGTTATGGTTTTGCGTTTTGTGTACTTAATATATTTATCCCATATAAATATATATGCCCGGATAACTACCATTTTACCCCTCTATAAGAATATTACCGTATTCTCATTTCCTCTTCATTTTCATTTCATTTTGTCACTCGTTTCTCACTTTCGTTTGCGTGTTCCTTTTAGTGTGCACTCGTGTGACCTTCGGTATTCCTGTGAAGGCCAGTTATGAAAGACGTTGTTCTTTGCACATAATCCTTTCAGACTCCCACTTGTGCAAAGCAATAACATGAGAACCACTTTTACGGTACCAAGATGTCACTAGCAAGACATTGAAGTACACAGCGTACATAAACAGATTCAATATTCAAGTAGTGATTTACAAAAACTCAAGCAACATCTCAGCTTAGTATATGTATATAACTATATCCCTTTGCACTTTGTGATATATAATTAGACATGGATATGTTAATCTTGAAATAGTTTTGTCCTTTCTTGTTATCGTATTTGTTTTGCTCTCCCACGGTGTTCACAGACACTATTCGCACGACCATGCTTCTACAAAACATCTCACCACAAGGGGCCCGAAAAAATATCCTTCTCCAGTTTATTGCAATTTGGAGTTTTTATCTTGTACTAAAGCTCAAAAACTAAAACTTTAAAATACAAGTATTACTTAACACACCTTTTTATTAAAATACTGCGGAAGCTTTGTTACAATGGTGGTGGTGGTGATTGTAGGTGGATGGGTGCTCCAATACACTGAATTACAAGGCCTTTTATAGGCTAAACGAAAGAGAATAAACTAATAATATGCTTTGGCATCTAGCATATTCCAGAGAATAAACCATGGCATATGCCAAGGAATATTCCGGGCCATTATTAATTTTAATACAATTGGCTGACACCTTTTGATGACTTTTACTTTAATAATTATACAACTATTGATCTTTTGAAACCCGTGATATGCGAAATAATTCACATGCGGGCCCTTCGAGCTTTTGGGTAGAGATGCTTATCCATGGGACGATTCAATTTTAACTTATGCAGACAATAATCATCCCACCTTGGGTCCACATAAAAAATTGAATCGTCATCACTGTCGTCACTATCTTCTAGAAATCCTTTCCTGTTGTAGTTGCAGTTGTCTTCTTCTGAATTATTGTTTTGGACTTCTATGGTTTCAGATATTGTTGCACCCAATCACGTGTGAGGGCTTCCATTCGATGAGGATTCTTGAGCTTCTTTATTCGGATTTGTACGTCTTCTTTACGGTCGGACGGTGGTTGTCCTTTGTTGATAATCCAAAGCGTACTTGGGCTTTACATTGTAAGATTGCTTGTAAGTTTCGCATTGCTTTGACTGCTTCTTTTGCTGCTGATAATTCGATATCTTGAGCGACTGACCTCCATGCATCAGATTTATCCATTCTGATTGGGGTGTGGTTGGCTTTGAGCTGGTAGTGTCTGTACATTGCTCCTGGTTCTTCATGCATGAAGATTGTTTTAGTGAAGATTCTTGGGAGTGGTTGAAAGTCTTCATAATTTCTTCGCAAGTGATCTTCATATTCTTCTGAGAGGCATAGGGGGACCGAGAACTTCCTCCACTGAGTAAAACGCTGCTGCTGCTAATTGCTTAATTTCTCCTGCATTCTCGCAAAACAAAGATTAACAAGTCTTGAGAGAATCACTAGCGTATTATATTTCCCTCAATATGTTCTATGTTGATCTTAACGCTTTGTTCACTGTGTTGCATCGCAAACTTGATCCATCTAACCCTTGAAGATTTGTTGCTATTAGCTTTATTGTAAAAGCTAATAATGGCTTGACAACTGTTCTTAGAGTTATCTCTTGTTTATCAAGTTAGTAGATCTTTAACTTATCCAAAGTGTTGATAATGTGCATTGATTTCAAAGATCGATTGTCAATTGAGTTGTTGAAAATTTGCCACTTGCATATGCATGATTCTTTACGAACTCCTTGGACCTTCCTTGTTATTCTTCCATTTAACAATTCCTCCCCATCCTTCCATACATCCGTCTGTTTCAAGGATGATGTAAGCATTCTCAGGTGGTATCTCCAGGTCTGGGAGATTTTGAACTTGTGTTTTGATTTTTCTGATTAGTTCATAATCAGAAGGCTTCAATCTTTTGTCTCCATGAGCATTTGTCTTTTCATACAACGGTCTTAGGAGTATCCCTAGTTTTGGAATATGAGTGCGAGCATAATTGAGGATTCCTAGGAATGACCTTAACCCCTTCTTCGTCTTTAATTCTTCTTCGTTGAAGTTCACAATCTTCTTTATGATATGTGGTTGTAACTTTATGGTTCCTTCTCCTATGACCGCCCCGTAAACTCTATTGTTGAACTGCTATCTTCATCTTTGTTGGAGATAAGACTAAGCCATTATCCTCACAATTTTTTAGCATCTTTTCCGTGTGCTTTGCATGCTCTTTTCGTTGTTTGAGAAAACCGTTATATCATCAATATATCTGCGATGAATGACTCTGTTCCTTTGAAGCATTTATCCATCTTTCTTTGGAACACTGTTTGGGGCATTCTTCAATCCAAATGGCATAACCACCATTCATAAAGTCCTCCAGTACTAAGAATGCGGTCCATGGATTGACTCCTCGTCCATGGCGACTTGATGGAATCGATTTAAGATCAAACTTTGAGAATATTTTTGCCTCCTATTCTTTTGATGATCGTATTTATTCTCGGTAGGGAGTATTGGTCCTTGTATGTGTTATCATTCAAGGATTTGTAATTGAACACCATTCTTTCCTTCCTTTGATTTCTTTTCGATTCTGGGATCAATTGTTGTTCCGAATTTACGATCATTGCCATCGTTTGTGTGCCTACGCTTCGCTGGATGAATAGCACCAATTTTGAGGATACTATCAACATGTTTTCCGAATGAATCTTCCATTCTTTGGTGTCACATGTTTTAATGGTCGGTCCTCAATTGTAATATCTGGATTGAGAATATCCAGTTTACAAAGCTCACCGTTCTTCTTCCAATGCTTTAAAGGTTCTTCTCCAATGTATCCTTGAAGTTTTAACCTATCAATGACAGGCTTAAACTGCTTCAAGAATGCGTTGCTGCCTTCTTGGTTGAAATAAATAGATTCATTTATTTCAAAGAAATCTTCTTCACTGATTTCAAGCTTGGTGATGGCAACTTCAGCAACTTCGGCTTGGTCTGAAGTCTTGATCTTGGTAACCTTTTTGTAAATGGTTATCTCATCTCCTTCTATACGAATTCCTCCTTTCATAGCCCTTATGAAGTTGGCTCCTATTAGCATTTCAATGCCATTACTGTCATGCATGTCGAATGCATATATGAGAGGAATTTTAAAGTTGTTTCCTTGATAAGGAAAGAGCCCTACTTGGGCTGTGAGTAGCTTGCATCTTGAATTTAGGCCGTTGAAGAAGACGTTGTAGGTTAATAGTTCGAGCGCTTCTTCCGGGACAACCTTTTTGTTTATACAGCATGCTGATGCTCCTGTGTCTATAATTGCAGTGGTTCCAAACGAAGGACAACTGGGGATAAAAAACTCAACCTTCACATTGTAAAGTGAGTTAGTTACCTTCCTTACTTTTGGAACTACAGAGGCATTCCCAGAGTAATGAAATTCTGCTTCCATGAATGGTCTTGCTTCATGAGAATCATTTAATGGTGGGAATTCTTCATTAGAGTATTAAAACCCTGCTCCTTCTTCTTTCTTCTCTTGTAGTTGTGCTTTAAGCCTTCTTATTTCTTCATTCTTCCGTTCAAGCCTTGTTTGTTCAACTTTAAGTCGATCAATTATCCTAAGAGTATCTGTAAGGTCTTTATCTTGGCAAGCTCTTTTCAAGTCGCCATGCTTCTTCCTTCTTTGAATTTCGCCTTTCTTTCATAATACTCTTTTGCTTGATCTCTTATCATCTGTGAACTTGTTCATCTTTTTCTTTCAAAAGTTCCTTGAGAAGTTTTACCTCTCTGTTGTATAAGTCATTTTCTTCTTACGCTTGCTTTGTTGCTTTCTTTTAACATTAACCGTTTGCCAAGATAATTTTTGCACAAAGAGCACATGTTGTAAGTTGGCACTGGGATGATTAAGTCTTGACACATCTGTGGTTAGTATTCCACAGAAATAGCAGATTGTGTAATTTGTGACCGTGTTCTCTTTCCAATCATGCTCACAACTTTTACTTTGAGCCGGCAGTTCTTTGCTTGGTTTCCACGATCCTACAGATTTGACCATGTCTGCTATTTGTGTTGGTGGTCCTGGATGGAACATAAAAGCAAAATGACTAGGTTGGTCATCTTCACTGTTGCTTTCATTATCTTCTTGCGTTATTGTGAAAGCTGCTTCTTCAAATGGGGTATCTTGGACCATGACACTAATACTTTGATGAGTATCACCTTCTCCTTCTGATGTGCTATAGACACTGGTGTCGTCAAAGTCTGCTGAGATGATATCCCAGTTGTCATCAAGATCCAGTTCTTGATAGACGGCTGATCTCGCAATATTTCCTTACTTGCTTTTGCAATCCTTTGCAAAATGCCCTTCCTTTCCACAAATAAAGCATTTGCACTTCTTGACTCGTCCTCTGTCATCCTTATACTTTCTCTTGAATGGCTTTACATGAGAACCATGTGGCTTTCCTTTGTAGGTTCTTGATTTTCTCATTCCATACTTCTTCCTGTTATTTTTGTAGTAACCAGGAATTGATATAGCTGAACAAAGAGATAATTCTCTAAGTTCTTTGGCAAGCGCCGCATCTTTGCACATTTCTGAGATAAAAGTATGAGTGAACTTGATTGCAGGCAGGACTCCTGCACTAAGACCAGGGTGTCTGGCTTTAAGTGATTCCTCTACTTTCTTGGATAAAGAAGGTGGGAGTTTAGCAAAAGCTTTTACATTGTTGAGGGAAGTACAATCTTCCTGACTTTATTGCTAACTGTCTGAAATCTTCCAAGAATGACCACAAGTTCTTGGTTTCTTCACAAGTTATTCTGCCTAAGTCTTTGTAAGCTCTGTCTTGTTCATCATTGAGCCTCGACACGGATCTTCCAAAGAATATTAATCGCCTTACTTGTGATGTTATATTTTGTGGTTCGTCGACAATTGCTTCAAGGCGCAAGATACACATCGTGGTATGCAATTCGCCATTGTTGCCACATTAATTTTTTGCTTTCTCCAAGAAGATTCTCCACAAGGCTAACTTTGCTTTGTTGTCGATCCATGTTTGACTATTGAGCACATTGATTGTAATAGACTCCCATCTTGCTATTACATCTGACCATAAGCCTGGATCTGCTGGTAGGACAAGCATAACACCTAATTCTGTCCATGCAGATGGCAGAGTCCATTGTGAGCTATGGTATTCACCATATCCTCCATTAAAAACATTACTCCTTCCTTGAGGATAACCAAACTGGTAGTCTGGTCTATAAGTTAGCTGTGGATTTTGCCGTGCTGGAGGGTAGACAGCTGGTCCTAATATTGCATCATTCGGTGGTTGATAACTTGCACCAGACTCTGCATCATTTGCTGCTGGAAAAGCATGTTCCTCATGTTTGTTGGTACTTTGTGCTGCCATTTGTTTAAAGTTTCGGAACTTTGGGTATGGCAGACTGTCGTCATCTTCTTTGGAAAGATGAAGAATTGTATGGTCCTTACCATGCTTTGCTTCGAATGGGTTTTCCCATTCAGACTCTGATTTTTGTGGGGCGAGTTTGTCATCCCACTGCGGCAAATATTCATCAAGAAAGTCTTGCTGATTTTTTGAAAATTCTTCTCGTAGGACAAGGATCTTTCCGCCACTTCTTTCATCGTCATCCCAATCATCTGATTCGTCCATAATTGCCACTCTTCCTGGGGTAATTTCATCATCTAAGAATTCATCTCCCCAGCCAGTTGCTGCAATTTCTTCAATTAGGGTTGTTGGTGCTGGAGCATCATATTTGACATAGTAATCCCATTTTCCAGATGCCTCACCAAGAGTCGACCACCTATGCTTTGATCGTTTAGGCTTATTAGAGCGTCTAGTTTGGTTCAATGGTTCGTCTTCTAGACTTCTTGCTTCATTAAGGCACTCTCACATAAACATACATCATATGAGATATGTTTTGTTTGTTTTTCTTATGGCGCACTCAATGAAATGTTCTTCATCTTCATCCGGATGATCATTACCTAGTGCTTCTCGATCATCTTTGGTCACCGAGTATCTTGGTGGTTGGGGTGCTTGGCGGTACCTTTCAAATTGGAGACTTAATGACCGTTAAGTCTTTCTTGTCCGCTACCCTTGATGGTACACGCATGTGGTTTGCTCAGATGGCTTTAAATTCCAGCTCATTCCTTCAAGCTCTTCTACACTTCTTCTTTCGCCGGGAATTGCTGTGATGCCGTTCGTTGTGAGGTTACACTGTATTGGAATCCCATATAGCTGGTGCTTGATAGCCTACCCGTCATGGCCATTGTGATTAAAAGGTTACTTTCACCTCCTTGCCAAGCTTCATATCTATGAGTTTGTATAACAACTTCCACATGGTTATGGAAATCGTCAATACTTAGAACCATATCAGGGAACATGTAGACTAGTTGCGTTCCTGCAGAGAGGTCTACTTCCATGGTTCCAATAATTTGTCGACTATCTTCCCATCTAGTGTCACGAAGAACAATTAGAGCATTTGTTCCTGCACTTCTCCGGTGGAGTGCATGTAATTTGATCATGAATATCCCTAGTTGAATATGCTGGAGCCCTGAAGCTCTCAAGCTTTGGTAACTCTCTTGGTTACACAGTCGAAGGTTCACCTGATTTTCACCGACACATAAGATTCTTTGCTCAGAGTAGTGTTCATATACTCTGTGTCTTGTAGTACTTCTATTGTTTGAATAGAGTACTTCTGCTGGAACAAGACTTGCTCGCCTTTCTCTTGATATCTCAAGTTGTCTTTCCGGATCTACAATGACTCTAAAGTTCGATTGTAGTTGTTTCTTCCAAATACTCTTCTTGTTGTCCTAGCCGCTTGGTACCTACTCGGGTCATTTTGCCGGTAAATCATGGATTTGATCTTCTTGGGTTGGGAGTTCTGTTTGAGTTTGTGTAGAACTCCTATTGAGGATGCTAGGCCTTCTAGAAGTCATTCTTTGACTCCTTACCGTATTGTTCCTTAAAGATTTTGTTGGGATCTTCAAAGACGTATATCTGTCCTTCACTTTTCTTAACTGGGAGTTTCCCACTGATGGAGAAATTATCAAGTCTTTTGGCTAAACTTGATATTGAGTCTTCAAGGTCTGTTGGCTGAGTCTTTTGTTTGATAACAATTTGGACTTCCTGTTTGAGCCTGTCAAACTTTTCTTCAATCTCCGTCAACTTCTGACTTTGTTTAGTTGCTAAGTAAAGCAAGGTGTTGTTTTGCTTTATGATAGCCTTCACTTGAGTAGCTAATCCTTCTTTATAATCAGTTGTTTTTGCGAAACCAATTGCTGGCGATTCAAAGTCTTCAGTAGCTTGTAAAGCTTCTTGATACTCAGTAGTTGCCTTTTGATTGGCAAGACTCATCCGGTGATAAGCTTTTTCACTTCGTGGAGAAGGTGTTCAACCTTCTGGATTTTATGATTGAGGTCTTCTGTTAGTCGAAGGGCTTCCTTCTCAACTAACTTTGGCTGCTCAGCTATTTCTTGAACAAGGTTCAGGACTTCTTTTTAGTGAGTGATTTAGATTGATGGATCTCGGTTGAGATTTGTTGAAAGCTTTTTCGGTTTCACTACGGGTTTTCTTAATAGTTCTCATGTGATTCAAGCTTCTCTTGACAACTTTGGACTTTTGACTCAAGATCTTTTGTTTTTCGGAAATACTTTTGAAATTCTTAAGTGCAACTTTCGAAAGAGATTTAGACGATTATAAACACAAGCTAAATTATTGACTAAATCGGTAGTTGTAGGTTTAGAACTATCTGTTTTAAAGACGATATATTCGGGATCCAGCAGTTCGGTGAGTTATCGTACCAATTTGTATTTCTTGCTCAAAGCGATCGGACATAACATCAAAAACTTCAAAGGATAAATTTACAAACTTGTTTTAAGATTCACCAAACGGTTAACTTCAAAACTTCCCGACTCTTTCGGTACTTTTTAGTAGAAGCAATTGCGCTGTCTTTTATCTAAAAACAAGGGTTTTTATGAAATTTTTAATAGAAATGATACCGTAGGAATACAAGAAATTGATAAAATAATACCTTTACTGCTTTTCCTGAATATACCTTAAAGGGTTTAGCCTTCCATAGAGCTAAGAATGTTTTGATTCAAAGCTCTGATACCAAGATGAAAATTACGTTGCCAGGAATTTTTATCTTGTACTAAAGCTCAAAAACTAAAACTTTAAAATACAAGTATTACTTAACACGCCTTTTTATTAAAATACTGCAGAAGCTTTGTTACAATGGTGGTGGTGGTGATTGTAGGTGGATGGGTACTCCAATACACTGAATTACAAGGCCTTTTATAGGCTAAACGAAAGATAATAAACTAAGAATATGCTTTGGCATCTAGCATATTCCAGAGAATAAACTATGGCATACGCCAAGGAATATTCCGGGCCATTTTTAATTTTAATACAACTGGCCGACACCTTTTGATGACTTTTACTTTAATAATCATACAACTGTTGATCTTTTGAAACCCGTGATATGCGAAATATTTCACATGCGGGCCCTTCGAGCTTTTGGGTAGAGATGCTTATCCATGGGACGATTCAATTTTAACTTATGCAGACAATAATCATCCCACCCTGGAAAGATGAAGAATTGTATGGTCCTCATGTTTGTTGGTAATTTGTGCTCTGATACCAAGATGAAAATTACGTTGCCAGGAATTTTTATCTTGTACTAAAGCTCAAAAACTAAAACTTTAAAATACAAGTATTACTTAACACACCTTTTTATTAAAATACTGCGGAAGCTTTGTTACAATGGTGGTGGTGGTGATTGTAGGTGGATGGGTGCTCAATACACCAATTACAAGGCCTTTTATAGGCTAAGCGAAGAGAATAAACTAAGAATATGCTTTGGCATCTAGCATATTCCGAGAATAAACCATGGCATATGCCAAGGAATATTCGGGCCATTATTAATTTTAATACAATTGGTGACACCTTTTGATGACTTTTACTTTAATAATTATACAACTGTTGATCTTTTGAAACCGTGATATGCGAAATAATTCACATGCGGCCCTTCGAGATTTTGGGTAGAGATGCTTATCCATGGGGCGATTCAATTTTAACTTATGCAGACAATAATCATCCCACAGGGTCCACATAAAAATTGAATCGTCATCACTTCGTCACTATCTTCTAGAAATCCTTTCTGTTGTAGCTTGCGCTTGTCTTCTTCTCGAATTATTGTTTTGGACTTCTATGGTTTCGATATTGTTGCGACCCAATCATTGTCACGAGGGCTTCGATTCGATGAGGATTCTTGAGCTTCTTTATTCGGATTTGTACGTCTTCTTTACGGTCGGACCGGTGGTTGTCCTTTGTTGATAATCCAAAGCGGACTTGGGCTTTACATTGTATGATTGCTTGTAAGTTTCGCATTGCTTTGATCGCTTCTTTTGTTTCACGATAATTCGATATCTTGAGCGATCGACCTCCATGCATCGGTTATCCATTCGATTGGGGTGTGGTTGGCTTTGAGTGGTAGTGTCTCAGACATTGCTCACGGTTCTTCATGCATGAAGATTGTTTTAGTGAAGATTCTTGGGAGTGGTTGAAAGTCTTCATAATTTCTTCGCAAGTGATCTTCATATTCTTCTGAGAGGCATAGGGGGACTGTAGAACTTCCTCCACTGAGTAAAGCGCTGCTGCTGCTAATTGCTTCATTTCTCCTGTGCATTCTGCAAAACAAAGATTAACAAGTCTTGAGAGAGAATCAGCTAGCGTATTATGTTTCCCCTCAATATGTTCTATGTTGATCTTAACGCCTGTTCCTGTGACTGCATCTGCAAACTTGATCCATCTAACCCTTGAAGATTTGTTGCTATTAGCTTTATTGTAAAAGCTAATAATGGCTTGACAATCTGTTCTTAGAGTTATCTCTTGTTTATCAAGGTAGTAGATCTTTAACTTTTCCAAAGTGTTGATACAGGCATTGATTTCAGCATCGATTGTCAATTGAGTTGTTGAAAATTTGCCACTTGCATATGCACAGATTCTTTCTGAACTCCTTGGACCTTCCTTGTTATTCTTCCATTTAACAATTCCTCCCCATCCTTCCATACATCCGTCTGTTTCAAGGATGATGTAAGCATTCTCAGGTGGTATCTCCAGGTCTGGGAGATTTTGAACTTGTGTTTTGATTTTTATGATTAGTTCATAATCAGAAGGCTTCAATCTTTTGTCTCCATGAGCATTTGTCTTTTCATACAGCGGTCTTAGGAGTATCCCTAGTTTTGGGATATGAGTGCGAGCATAATTGAGGATTCCTAGGAATGACCTTAACCCCTTCTTCTTCTTTAATTCTTCTTCGTTGAAGTTCACAATCTTCTTTATGATATGTGGTTGTAACTTTATGGTTCCTTCTCCTATGTGCTCCCGAAACTCTATTGTTGGGCTCGCTATCTTCATCTTTGTTGGAGATAAGACTAAGCCATTATCTTCACAATTTTTAGCATCTTTTCCGGTGCTTTGCATGCTCCTTTTCGTTGTTTGAGAAACCGTTATATCATCAATATATCTGCGATGAATGACTCTGTTCCTTTGAAGCATTTATCCATCTTTCTTTGGAACAACTTCTTGGGCATTCTTCAATCCAAATGGCATAACCACCATTCATAAAGTCCTCGGTACTAAGAATGCGGTCCATGGGATTGACTCCTCGTCCATGGCGACTTGATGGAATCGATTTAAGATCAAACTTTGAGAATATTTTGCGCCTCTATTCTTTTGATGATCGTATTTATTCTGGTAGGGAGTATTGGTCCTTGTGTGTTATCATTCAAGGATTTGTAATTGAACACCATTCTTTCCTTCCTTTGATTTCTTTTCGATTCTGAGGATCAATTGTTGTTCTGAATTTACGATCATTGCCATTGTTACGTATGCATACGCTTGGACGAATAGCACCAATTTTGAGGATACTATCAACATGTTTTAGAATGAATCTTCCATTCTTTGGTGTCACATGTTTTAATGGTTGGGTCCTCAATTGTAATATCGGATTGATAATATCCGGTTTACAAAGCTCACCGTTCTTCTTCCAATGCTTTAAAGGTTCTTCTCCAATGTATCCTTGAAGTTTTAACCTATCAATGCGAGGCTTAAGCGCTTCAAGAATGCGTTCTTTATTTTGGTTGAAATAAATAGATTCATTTATTTCAAATAAATCTTCTTCAGCGATTTCAAGCTCGGTGATGGCAACTTTAGCAACTTGACAGGTGCAATTCTTGATCTTGGTAACCTTTTTGTAAATGGTTATCTCATCTCCTTATCTAATTCCTCCTTTCATAGCCCTTATGAAGTTGGCTCTGATGAGTGCTTATTCACTCATTCTTTTTACCCGCTAAGACCACAAAATGACGAAAAACACCTAAATATGATCAAAATATGTTAAAAATATCCTCGAGTGTGTTTTATGTCTTGCGGTACAAAGGATGGAAAAGAGCGGCGAGCGAATCGAGCCAAAATCGAATAGTCTTTGAAAAGCCGGTCTTTGGGATGTGATTTTCTACGATCATTGATCAATTGAAGACCCGGACACGTTTTTAGAGTGGGTTTGGAAAAATCTTCTTAAAACCTAACAAAGAAACAAAAAAAAAATAATAATAATAATAAAAAAAAAATACAAAACTTTAAAAAACCAAAATACATTTTAAACCTTTTAATAAACTTAAAAACTTTTTAAAGCAAACCCTTTTCATAAACCCCTTTCTCCAACCCAATGATAAAACGACCTGTTCTTTTTCCTCAAACTTCTGCTTCACCCTTTTCCCGCTCCCGGGAACCTAAAACCCAGTCAATCCAAATCCCAACCCACTCACTCCTCCCAAGAATAAGTCACAGATGCCCTTGCCACCATGGCACAAAGTAATGAGTATAAGGAAATACTATGAGTTATGATTCGAGGACAAGGATAAGGGCGACCAACGGGTCATCGGAAGGAATGTGGACTCTAGCGCCCGGCGCGAAAGTGGGATAGCGTAAGAATGGAAATGATCGCTTAATCGTGGTAACAATAACCAGCGCTATAACAAAGATCGCCGACTCGAGGATCGAATCAGGTCGTGCTTCAGATCTTCCGTCAAGAAAGGACAACAAGTTTTGCCTCCCCACCTATCTGCACTTGTGGAAAGGCTCATCCGGACCGTGTTTCACAAGCATCGGATGTTTTCTTGTGGTTCTACTACCACAAGATCAAGGATTGCCTAAGAGGAACCCGCGATTCCCCGAAACTATACCAAGCCGCCACCTACACCGGACGGTTCATGCTACTACCGAATCAAAGCGGAGCATACTTCGTGTACCATTACGGAACTCTTTTCATTGATGATTATTCTGCTTCGCTTTATTTGACAACGGTGCCACACACTCCATCATATCTCGCACATGTGCTAAGAAACTTAATATGAAGCCACAACCACTAATCTAATCACTTATCGATATCTCACCATGAAAAGTCACATGATCATTGATCATAACACGCTAAGTGTCCTCGTTGATGATCGTATTCCCGCACATCTCGTATCCTCTCGACATGGTCGACTTTGATATCATTCTGGCATGGATTGTTGGCTTATCATAGAGCTTCCATCACTACTATGCTAGAACTGTGATCTTTGGAGACGAAACATCCTAAATTCGTATTATGGTTCCAAGCCACCAAACTGTTAAGTTCACTCGCTATGAAGGCACGGACCATGATTGCTGCGGGTGTCAAGGTTTTCTAGCATCCGTTAATGACACATCTTTGAGAGTCCTAACATTGAAAATCTTTCCGCGTTTCAGAATTCACCGACGTTTTTCTCGATGAACTCCCGGACTTCTTCCAATGAGAAGTCGAGTTTAGCATTGAGTTAATCCTCGGTGCTAAACCGATTTCAAAGCTCCGATCGTATGGCACCGTGAGAATCAAGGAGTTGAAGGAACAATTGCAGAGATGATAGATAATGGATTCATTCGACCTAGTGTTTCTCCATGGCAATTTTGTTTTGTGAAGAAGAAGGATGGAAGTACGCGTTTCATGTATCGACTATCGTGAACTCAACCAGACACTATTCGAACCGCTATCCTTCCGCGATATCGATTTGTTTGATCAACCGCAAGGAGCTAAGTTCTTTCTAAGATTGATCCGAGGTCCGGTTATCATCAACTACGCGGGAGCAAGATGTTCCAAGACGCGCTTTCGCACGGATATGGTCATGAGTTTCTCGTTATGCCTTTGTCACGTAACGCGCCAGTGTTTATGGACCCGATGAATCGTGGTTTTCCATGAGTTCCTCACAAATTGTTATTGTTATCGACGACATTTTGGTTTACTCTAAGTCCGGGAGAGCATGAGCAACATCTCGTATTAGTTTGGATTCCGAGGAAGAAGGTTGTACGCCAAATTCTCAAGTGTGAATTTTTAGGACAAGTCGCTTTCCATCAGATCACCGGGATGAGATAACCATGGATCCGTAAGGTTGAGGCTATCACTAGTGGCCAAGACCTACGACAAGGATCGAGGTCGGAGTTTTCTAGGACCTCATCGGATACTATCGACGCTGGTGGAAGGTTTCTCGCTTAGCTTTGCTGCTAACCCAATTGATGAGGAAAGGTGAAAAGTTCGTGTGGACGGATGAAAGAGAAAAGAGTTTTGAAGAGTTGAACGGAGGTTGCGTCCGCCTTATTTTGACTCTTCCATCCGGAGGATATCAAATTTATAGCGATGCATCTAAGAAAGGATCGGGATGTCTTGATGCATGGTAAGGTGATAGCTTACGCTCAAGACAATCAAACCTTATGAGGAGAATTACCCAACTCATGACCTTGGGTTAGTCAATGCGGTATTCGCGCGAAGATCCTGAGACATACTAGATGGAGACGCGGATATTTCACCGACCATAAGAGTCTCAGTATATTTTCACCAAAAGGAACTCAATATGAGACAAAGAAGATGGTTAGAACTTAAGGATTATGACACTAACATTCAAGACCATCCTCGGTAATGAAGGCCGACGCACTAGCCTAAATCGTGTATGATTGCAAGTATTGAGATTGAGCCTAGGATCATTCGTGACTTGGAACGTTGATGTTGAGTTGTGCGACGAGGTTCGTGGATACCGGCTAGTATGAAAGTGGAGTCAACCTTATATCGCAAATTGAAAGTTCTTAAAGATGACGGCGAGTCACAAATGAGTTCTAATGTAACAAGGTAAGTGAGTTTGAGTTTGGGAAAGGTGGGATTGGATGGTATGAAGATAGGCTTTATGCTCCAATGATCGTGTACTTCGTGAGAAAGTTATGACCAAGCTCATAGTTTCTTTTCACTATCCATCCCGGTTCTACCAAGATGTATAGGATTTGAAACAAGATCGTGAACGGATGGCAAGATGTAGCGACGCTTGTGTCAAGTGTATGATTTGTCGCCAAGAAGATCGAACATCAAAGAGCTAGTGGATCACATAACCATTGGATATTCATGGAAGTGGGATAAGATATCTATGGACTTGGACTGACTACTCTTACTAAGTTAAGCATGATGCGATTGCGGTTGTTGATCGACCAACCAAATCGCCTCATTTCTTACCAATTAGGAAGGATTATGGTATTGGCGATTGTCGAGATTTTTCAACAAGAGATAGTTAGACTTCATGGTAACTCACTATTGTGTCGAGATAGGATCCGCGCTACTTCTCGCTTCCGGAAGGGAAAGTTTGGTACTGACTTAATTTTAGTACCATTTCATCCTCAAATGTGATGGTCGAGAGACTATTCGACTCTAGAGGACATGCTAAGGGCTTGTGCTTTGGAATGGACCCATGGGATGAATATTTGTGTTTGGTAGAGTTTGCACAACAATGCTGGCATGCTAGCATTAAGGCAAAGACCGTTGAACTTTTATGGAAGGAATGTAGATCACCTACTTGTTGGGATGAAGTAGTGAACGCCTAATCGAAGGTCCTAAATGATTGAGATCACTAATGAGAAAGTAGTCAAGCAGAGAAAAGTTAAAGGAGGCTAGGTCCGTCGTAAAAGTTATGCCGATGCACCGTCAGTGATTTAGAGTTTCGAGCCTGATCGCTGTTTTGGAAAGTTTCGCCTTTAGAGGTGTGGAACGCTTTTGAATCAAGGGCAAGCTTAGTCCCGATTCATTGGTCCGCTTGAAATTCGAACGATAGAGAAGTTTCAGACGTTTGGCACTTCCGCTTATCGACATGTTCATGATGTGTTCCATGTATCTCCTTGAGGATACAATTATCATCCATTACACGCTGTTTAGTATCCGCTTGATCGATTCGATCCGATATGTCTTTGCTCAAGAACCGTGGCTATTTTGGAAAGACAAGAGTTACGAGAAGTAAAGTTATTCCGCTCAAGATTCTTTGAAAAATCACCCGTAGCGAGGCTACTGGGAGACCAAGAGTCGGCGAGCTAGTTATCCTCATTTGAATAGTTCTGTATTCTCATTTCATATCGTTGCTTCCTGTTTATTTCAATTTTCGAGACTAAAATTTTTTTTGAGGGAAGAGTCAGAAACCCAAAATCTAAAACCTATATAAAGACTAAAATACCCTTGGAACCAAGAATGATAAATACGAAACACGCTTATAATAAAGTTCGAAATTAAAACCTAATAAATAAAGCTTAATATAATTGAATGACTTTGGTACGACGGGCGACGAAATGTTTCGCTAATAAGTCATTGTTGTTTGTTTAATGGACTCGTGTCTTTTGTTTTGTTTTGCCAAAACGAAGCCCAAAGGGATGTTTGTTTGTGTTCAGTGAGCAAGGAGGCCAAGCCCATGTGGTGTTTGTGTGTGTGTTCGGTTGGACCCAAGCCAACCCAAACCCAATCACTTTCCTATTCTAACTCAAATACTACAACTATAAATACAACACATAATCATTAAATTGAAACCCTAGTTTTGTTTTGTTCTCCTTTTCTTTTTGCTCGGCTTAGAGTCCCCAACACACCATTGGTGTCGATTTTTCTTATTCAAGTGAAGGTATATCGCTTATTCATCTTCCTTTTAACGATTATGCATGTATATGTCGAGATATACTTTGTTTAGTCGCAATTTTTTTTGTTGTGTCGAGAGATGCTAACCAAGAAACAAGGAAACCCTAATTTATTTAACTTGTATTTAATAAGGAACGTGTAAAGTGATAAGTAATATTGAACGGGTCATAATATGTTGAGCTAAGTCGAGACATGCATGAGTTGGACCGAGGTATGCATGAGTTTAATGGGATTTAAAACATTATAACTTGATTATATACCATGTTTATGAGCTAGGTCTGTGTAAAACATGCTAGCCAAACCCTAGGTGAACCAATACATATGTAAATGAGATTTAGACGTATTAAATAAGTAAGGTTACGAAACATAAACCCTAGTTTTAATATGTAAAGCGATGAAGTATACTAAACCCTAATAACTTATGGTCACATGAAATCATAAATTGTATGATAAAGTAAAAGTAGAAGGTTATTAATTTCAGATAGGTTAAGTGGAGAGTCATTAAGACGTAACATGTAAAAGTAAATGCATATTAATGAGATATTAAAGAATAAGAAACCCTAGAACGAAATGAGAATATATTAGTTTGAGCTAAATATAGTAAGTGTTATTTCATGTGAGTTATAACTTATAAAACTATTTTTCACATTTAAAGATGGACTTTAACATATGATATAACGAACCCTAATCTACAACATTAATTATAAAATACTTAAGACTCATTAATAAAACCCTAAAGTATAAAGATTTCTAATTATGAATACCAAATACTAAAAGATCATTATGACGATTATGGAATCATTAATAACTTGACTAATCGCTAATGTCTATAGGTTCCGTGAAGAGGAGTAATCCTTTGTTTTCCTTCTTCGCCGATCTTTATGCTGGAATAAGGCATGTATATTCGACCTTTCAAGAGAGGTTTCTCTTAATGTTTTCTTTCGATTAGGTTTTCCTAAGCCTTTGCTATGAATCCCAACCGATTTGTTCGAGCTATCGCTTATCCGAACTCGACTCAATTATGAAACATCCGATTTTGAACTATTTGATATGAAAACTATGATTTTGGAAACATGAAGGATTTTCCGATAAATATGATCCGTCGGCTATGACATTCGACGGACCCAAGATAGTTTGACACCCGAGCCAAATATTTAACTAGTCATGGGGTTCCATGTCCGTATCGCTGATGCACCGATATGACCTAGCGTAGAAAGATGTTCGCCACGCCTCCGGATGGTGAAGCATATTTGTGAATATGTAGGAAGGGCGATGGACGATCCTAGATCCGTTATCCATATATGTTATATGTTATCCGATGATTGATGTCATGCGTGCGGCACGCCCTTCATAACTCGTAGGTCTCCTACAAAATGTTGCCTGTGTGAATATGAATGTGATCGATATAAGTTCGGCTCGTGGTAGTTGACTATAAACTTCATTTGAAATTATGATTTATGCTTTGAAATGATAAATATTTTGTTATTGCTCATTCACTTTATTTCGCATCTCATATCGCTAGTATTCGCTTTTGCTTTCATATCTGCTCACTGGCTTTTGAAGCCTCAAATTTACTTTTCTTTTCTTCCGCTGTGTATCTAAGCATTGAAGTCGGGTTGCTTTGGGACGAGTGCTTGAGTGGACTTACCTTAGAGATTTTAGCTTTGATTTCTTATGATGCCATTTAGACTTATTTGTTTCGGATATTATGTTCAAGTTTATTATGCTTCCACTGACCTATGTATTGAAGTCATTTTGACTTGGATTATTTTCCGCATTTATGTTAAGACTCTTTTGGTTATGAATGTTTTGCTTTGATATGACACCATTACTTGTGATTCCTTTACCCTTGGCGTGGTCGGGCGCATAATTTATGGCATCAGAGTCGTTTACGACTGTAGTCGGGACTCAGAACATAAGAACCTTAAGTTATTCCTTAGAATTAAGATTTGACCTGTGAGGATTGGGTAGACTTAGGTTTCTCTAATTTCCATTTCGTGTCTCACCTTTGTTCTTTTGCTAATCGCTTGAATATCCTTCGATGGTTCAACTCGTCAACATTTGATGATGACGATGATGCTCCTAACATGGATGTCAGCGATTGCGATCAATGCTCTCAATTCTCTCTTCCGGTTTGACTACACCCGAGATGATGAATGTGGATCAACAATATTCGAATCGTGACCGTGAACCTTCTGGAAGCGGTGGAGGTGCTCAACCCATCGGCATTCACACTTGGCTCGAGCGCGTGCTCAAGCTCCTTTCTTTAGCACCGCCGCTACTCCCACTGCCGAGGACCGGATCACTCATGTTGAGAAGCCGTTGAGGTACCGGTTGTGGAGATGGATTTAAGACCCGTCATTGCTAAGTTGGAAGGTGATGTTTAAATTGGTGGAAAGCATTGAAACAAGCACGAGGAGGAGAGATTTCGTTACATTTGTACTTGGAGTTTCGACTATCTTCTATAAATCACATTTCCCTGATGTCAATAAAGAAAGGTATGAGAGGATTATCAGCGATCTACAGCTTGATAATGAGAACTCCAACGTACACATGAGTAGGTTCATGAGGTTGGTAAGCTTTTGAGGAGCGATTGTCGAGATGGTAGGCGCCAAGCTAAGCATTTCAAATGGGGACAAGAAGTGGGTGTTGGACCGACCGCTTAACACCGACTATGAGGATGTGTCGCCCGCAATGATGCGTACCGTAACATTGAGATCTTTCATGAGGGTTCAGTTACAACAAGCGTAATCGATGGTGATCGGATTCAAGGTAGGACAAAGTAATGAGTATAAGGAAATACTAAAGGAGTTATGATTCGAGGGACAAGTGGATATGCGGTGACCAAAGGGCACGGGAAGGAATGGACTTAGTTTCGAGGCGAGGGGTCGATAGCGAGTCACGGTAAGAATGGAATGATCACGAATCGGTAACAATAACCGGATAACAAAGATCACCGACCGAGGATCGAATCAGTCGTGGTTGTGATCTTCGGATTCAGGCGACAACAAGTTTGCTTCCCCACCTATCTCTATACTTGTGGAAAGGCTCATCCGGGACCGTGTTTCAAGGCCATCGGTGGATGTTTCTCTTGTGGTTCTACTACCACAAGATCAAGGATTGCCCAAGAGAACCCGGCGATTCCCCGGAAACTATACCAAGCCGCCACCTACCACGGACGTGTCTATGCTACTACTCGGAATCAAAGCGGAGTATACTTGTGTACCATTACGGGAACTCTTTTCATTGATGATTATTCCTTCGCTTTATTTGACAACCGTACACACTCCATCATATCTCACATGTGCTAAGAAATTAATATGAATACAACCACTCAATCTAATCACTTATCGATATCTACACCTATGAAAGTCACATGATCATTGATCATAAACACGCTAATGTCCTCTTCTTTGATGATCGTGATTCGCAGCATCAGTATCCTCTCGACATGGTCGATTTTGATATCATTCTAGGCATGGATTGGTTGGCTTATCATAGAGCTCCATCGACTACTATGCTAGAACCGTGATCTTTGGAGACGAAACATCCTAAATTGCTTATTATGGTTCTAAGCCACCAAATCATAAGTTCATTTCGCATGAAGGCACGGACCATGATTGCTCGCCGGTGTCAAGGTTTCTAGCATCTCTAAGGACATCTTTGGAGAGTCCTAACATTGAAAATCTTTCCGTTGTTTGTGAATTCACCGACTTTTCTTTTCCCGATGAACTCCCCGGACTTCTTCCACTGGAAGTTGAGTTTAGCATTGAGTTAATCTCAAAAGCAAACCGATTTCAAAGCTCCGCATCGTATGGCACCAGAGAACAAGGAGTCAAGGAACAACCGCAAGAGATGATAGATAATGGATTCATTCACCTAGTGTTTCTCCATGGGGTGCTCTGTTGTTTGTGAAGAAGAAGGATGGAAGTATGCGCCTATGTATCGCACTCATCGTGAACTCAACCAGACATTATTCGGAACTGCTATCCTCTTCCGCATAGACGATTTGGTTTGATCAACCCAAGGAGCTAAGTTCTTTTCTAAGATTGATCCGAGGTCCGCTATCATCAACTACGTGCGGGAGCAAGATGTTCCTAAGACCGCTTCGTACTGTGATATGGTCATTATGAGTTTCTCGTTATGCCTTTTGGTTCGACGACGCGCCCGCTGTGTTTATGGACCCGATGAATCGTGTTTTCCATGAGTTCCTCGACAAATTGCTATTGTTTTCATCGATCTACATTTTACTACTCTAAGTCTCAAGAGGAGTATGAGCAACATCTCGTAATAGTTTTGGGATCGAGGAAGAAGAAGTTGTACGCCAAATTCTCGGCGTGAATTTTGGTTAGACAAGTCGCTTCCTTGGTCATATCAGATCAAATGATGGTATAATCCATGGATCCGCCTAAGGTCGAGGCTATCACTTGCCGCCAAGACCTACGACAATGGATCGAGGTCGAGTTTTCTGACTACTATACTATCGACGCTTTGTAGAAGGTTTCTCTCGCTTAGCTTTGCTGCTAACCCAATTGATGAGGAAAGGTGAAAAGTTCGCAGGACGGATGAAAGAGAAAAGAGTTTTGAAGAGTTGAACGGAGGTTGGTGTCCGCTCCTATTTTGACTCTTCCATCCGGGTTCGAGGATATCAAATTTATAGCGATGCATCTAAGAAAGGATTGGGATGTGCTTGATGCAACATGGTAAGGTGATAGCTTACGCTCAAGACAATCAAACCTGAGGAGAATTACCCAACCATGACCTCTGGGTTAGTATTCGCGCCAAGATCCGGAGACATTTGTAGAGAGACGGTGATATTTTCACCCCAATTACAGAGTCTCAAGTATATTTTCACCAAAAGGAACTCAATATGAGACAAAGAAGATGGTTAGAACTTTAAGGATTATGACACTAACATTCAAGACTATCCCGGTAAGGTTAATGAAGTTGCCGACGACTTAGCTTTAAATCGTGTATGATTGCAAGTATTGAGATCGAGCTAGGATCATTCGTGACTTGGAACGCTTGATGTCGAGCTGCGACGAGGTTCTGGGTGATACCGGGCTAGTATGAAAGTGGAGTCGAACCTTATACCGCAAATTAAGGAAGCTCAGAAGATGATTCGAGTCAGCGGTCGAGCTCGTAATGTTGAAGAATAAAGGCACGGAGTTATAAGGTTGATAACGGGATTGTATGGTATGAAGATAGGCTTTATGCTCCCAATGATCAGTACTTCGTGAGAAAGTTATGACCTAAGCTCAGTTCTTCCTTTTCACTATCCATCCGGGTTCTACCAAGATGTATGTGGATTTGAAACAAGATTTGTGGAACGGCATGAAGCAAGATGTAGCTAATGCTTGTGTCAAGGTAAGGATTTGTCGCTAAGTGAAGATCGAACATCAAAGAGCTAGTGGACTCGTTATAACCATTGGATATTCCGGCATGGAAGCGGATAAGATATCATGGACTTTGTGGACCGGACTACCTCTTACCAAGGTTATGATGCGCTTTGGGTGGTTGTTGATCGACTAACCAAATCACCTCATTTCTTACCAATTAGGAAGGATGGTACAAGGTATTGTCGAGATTTTTCAACAAGAGATAGTTAGACTTCATGGTAATTCGACTATTATTGTGTCGTATAGGGATCCGCTACTTCTCGCTTTCGAAGGGTTTGCGTAAAGCTTGGGGTACTCGACTTAATTTTAGTACGCATTTCATCCTCAAATATGGTCGTAGAGGACTATTTTGACCTTAGAGGACATGCTAAGGGCTTGTGCTTGGAATGGACCTGCACCGGGATGAATATTTGTGTTTGGTAGAGTTTGCACAACAACAGCAGCATAAGCAGTACTAAGGCAAAGACCGCTTGAACTTTATGAAGGAATGAGATCACCCACTTGTTGGGATGAAGTAGGTGAACGCCTAATCAAGGTCCGAAATGATCGAGATCACTAATGAGAAAGTAGTCATAGGAGAAAAGTTAAAGGAGGCTAGGTCTCGCTGTGAAGTTATGCCGATAAGCATCGCCGTGATTTAGAGTTTCGAGTCGGTGATCGTGTGTTTTTGAAAGTTTCGCTTTTAGAGGTGTGAACGCTTTGGAATCAAGGGCAAGCTTAGTCCCCATTCATTGGTCCGCTTTGAAATTCGGAACGATAGGAGAAGTTTCGATCGCCACTACCGCTTATCGCATGTTCATGATGTGTTCCATGTATCTCTCCTGAGGATACAATTATCATCCATTACACGCGCTTCGCATCCGCTTGATCGATTCGATCCGCGTCCTTGCCTCAAGAACTAAGCTATTTAAGACAAGAAAGAGTTAAGTAAAGTTATTCCGCTCATAAGATTTTGGAAAAATCACCCAGCGTGAGGCTACTGGGAGACCCAAGAGTCGATGCGAGCTAGTTATCCTCATTTCTTGAATAGTTCGGTATGTTCTCATTTCGTTATCGTTGCTTCCTGCTTACTCAATTTCGAGGACGAAAATTTTTTTTGAGGGAAGAGTTGAAACCCAAAATCAAAACCTATATAAAGACTAAAATACCCTTTGAACCAAGAATGATAAAACGTGAAAACACGCTTATAATAAAGTTCAAATTAAAAACCTAATAAATAAAGCTTAATCTAATATAATTTCGTGAATGACTTTGGTACGACGAAGGACGTGAATGTTTCGCTAATAATAAGCGTGCTTGTTGTTTAATGGACTCGTGTCTTTGTTTTGTTTTGCTGCCAAAACGGCCCAAAGGATGTTTGTTTGTGTTCGTGGTGAGCCGGCTGAGGCCATGCCTGGTCGTGTCTGACCCAAGCCAACCCAAACCCAATCACTTTCCTATTCTAACTCAAATACTACAACTATAAATACAACACATAATCATTAAATTGAAACCCTAGTTTTGTTTTGTCTCCTTTTCTTTGTCGCCGAGAGTCCCCAACACACCATTGGTGTCGATTTTCTTATTCAAGTGAAGGTATATCGCTTATTCATCTTCTTTAACGTATTATGCATGTATGTCGAGATATACTTTGTTTAGTCGGCTTTGTTTTTGTTGTAGAGATGCTAACCAAGAAAACAAGAAACCCTAATTTATTTAACTTGTATTTAATAAGGAACGTAAAGTGATAAGTAATATTGAATCGTCATAATATGTTGAGCTAAGCTAAGTCGAGACATGCATGAGTTGGACCGATATGCATGAGTTTCAATGGGATTTAAAACATTATAACTTGATTATATACCATGTTTAGATGAGCTAGGTCTTGTGTAAAACATGCTAGCTTAAACCCTAGGTGAACCGAATACATATGTAAATGAGATTTAGACGTATTAATAAGTAAGGTTACGAAACATAAACCCTAGTTTTAATATGTAAAGATGAAGTATACTAAACCCTAATAACTTATGGTCACATGAAATCATAAACGTAATGATAAAGTGTAAAAGTAAAGAAGGTTATTATTTCAGATTAGGTTAAGTGGAGAGTCATTAAGACGTAACATGTAAAAGTAAATGCATATTAATGAGATATTAAAGAATAAGAAACCCTAGAACGAAATGAGAATATATTAGGGTTTGAGCTAAATATAGTAAGTGTTATTTGTGTGAGTTATAACTTATAAAACTATTTTTCACATTTAAAGATGGACTTTAACATATGATATAACTAACCCTAATCTACAACATTAATTATAAAATACTTAAGACTCATTAATAAACCCTAAAGTATAAAGATTCTAATTATGAATACCAAATACTAAAAGATCATTATGACGATTATGGAATCATTAATAACCGACGCACTAATGTCTATAGGTTCGTGAAGAGGAGTAACTTTTTTCGCTTTCGATCTTTATGGAATAAGGTATGATATTCGACCTTTTCAGAGGTTTCTCTTAATGTTTTCTTCGTATTAGGTTTTCCTAAGCCTTTGCATGAATCCCAACTGATTTGTCATTGCTTATCCGAACTCGATTTCAATTATGAAACATCCGATTTTGAACTATTTGATATGAAAACTATGATTTTGGGACATGAAGGATTTTCCGATAAATATGATCTCGTCGCTTATGACATTCGATTTGACCAAGATAGTTTGACACCCGAGCCAAATATTTAACTAGTCATGGGGTTCCATGTCCGATCGTTGATGCACCTCTGACACTCAGTAGGCGCAGTGATGTTCGCCACTGGATGGTGAAGCATATTTGGAATATGTAGGAAGGGCGATGGATGCATCCTAGATCTCAAGTATTATATGTTATGTTATTCGATGATTGATGTCATGCGGCACGCCCTTCATAACTCGTAGGTCTCACAAAATGTTGCCTTGTGAATATGAATGTGATCCGGTTATGTTCTGGCTCGTGGTAGTTGACTATAAACTTCATTTGAAATTATGATTTATGCTTTGAAAATGATAAAGATTTTGTTATTGCTCATTCACTTTATTTCGTATCCGCTATCGCTTAGTATTCGCTTTGCTTTCATCTCGCTCACGGGCTTTTCAAGCTCACCACTTTCTTTCTTCCGCCGCTGTGTATCTAAGCATTGGAAGCCGGGTTGCTTGGGATGAGTGTTGAGTGGACTTACCTTAGAGATTTTAGCTTGATTTCTATGATGCCATTTAGACTTATTTGTTTTATATTATGTTTGAAGTTTATTGCTTCTGCTCACTGGACCTATGTATTGAAGTCATTTTGACTTGGATTTTTTCCGATTTATGTTAAGACTTTTCTTTGGTTATGAATGTTTTGCTTGATATGACACCATTACTTATGATTCCTTTACCCTTGGCGGGTTTGGGCGCAAGAGCAAACACGATAACTGAAAGTTAAAATAACACCGTCATGCTAGTTTCACATCGCCTTTAACATTTCAACTTAACATCTTCAAAAACACCCACAACAATAACATCAATAATATTTCATATTTTCAATTTCAACTCCTAAACTAAAACAAACACTTAATTTATTAAACTAAACATATCATTAAAATTGAAAACATATTACACGAGATTAAAAAAAAAAAAAAAAAAAAGAAGTTACAACGAATAAAAAACATAATCGCAAATTAAACGTTACAACAAATTAAAGGAAATGACGAGAATACAATCTAATGACGAGGTTTCGTTATATATTTTGATGATTCGGTTTTTCGCCATTGATCCAAGCCATGACTTTGATCTTTCCTTCAAAGATCCGCCATCAAAAACTTTATCTCTTCCAACCTTGTTATTGTTTCATCTTTTTCCTGGGCCCCGACATCACAGTGGCGCATTTTCTGATACGATACTGCTTGCCAGTTTCGTGAAATAAGTCGACGAGCCTGCTCCTCCGCTTGCCCCCAAGACTTGTCATGCTCTCGATCTTGCTTTGGTAGCACGCTTCTTTCCCCGGGGCGTGGTTGTTCATCACCAAACAAAGCCTCGCTTGTTTGGCTTGGCATATCGCGGTTAAATCAACCGGTTCCAAGTATCCCATTTCTTATAATGACGCAAACCTCCCAAGCGCCACCTGGACCAAACGGTGTTGCTTTCGCTTCCTCACGATACCATTATTACTTTGCTCGCTTCATCACATCCAAATTTCACTTTCCCCGCCGCTGATCCCGCTACACGCCTCGTAATAAGAGTTGAACTTTGTGCATATGCCGCTCAACGCTTTCCCACTTGCTTGACATCGATCCTTGTCGCTACTGCTGAAAGTTGTTTCTATTGAACTCATTTCTGACCCGATACCAAAACGCTTTCTCCTGGCTGGCACTTTCCAACCGGATCCTCCAAACAACTATGTAACACCTGCAAGTAATGATTCTTCCGCTGGAGTCCAACGCCAAAGAACGACAACTTCCTCTTCATCGTAATCAATTGTCTGTGGTCTTTTGGATTTTTATTTTCACGACCTTTTCTTTTTTTTTTTGAGGAGACGCTGGTGTCTCAAAGAACATCATGTGTTTCAGCCAGGATTGTTGTGATTGTTGTGTGAATTGTAGGTTTTGAAAGTTGTGTTTATGTGCTTTGTTGGTGTTGTTGTTGCTAAAAGAGATATTGTTGATGTTGTTACTCTTTGGTCCGAGGTTTATGGGTTGGAAGAGACATGTTGGTTTGAAGATGAACCGTGTTCGGGTTAGATGATGAACCGGCTTGAGCGATTCCACCCACCACCCGGAAGATCAAGAAAATAATGTCAGCTTGCCTCCCGACATTTTTTTTTAAGAAAAGATTAGATCGAGGATCGAGACGGTTGTGAAAGTGTGAAAAATGGTGTTTTAGTCAGATATAGTGGAAAAATGTTTGAATTTTTTTTTATTTATTTGTTAAAAGCAGCCGCTTAGGTTAAAATGATTTTTTAAACCTAATCCGCTTAGATCCGCTGGATGGGGTGTTTATGAAAGAATTTTGATTTTTTTTTTTTAATTCGCTTTAACGAAGTATAGGTAACGCACCAACGGCATTACGCAGCTCGTGCCTGGGTGTAACGCCAATAACTACATTATTGGGACAAAACGCTATGTCGCTATTGTTGTTAGTGCCTAAGGATAAAGTGACGCTTGGTGGAATAGATATATGTGATGAACTTGACTGTTCTGTCCTACTATAGATGCTCTTTTGTCACTTGTTGTTTAGATATTTTATGAAATTCGATTCTGGAGTGGATCTTAGTTTAATAAGCATCAAAACATGATGTTACGTTATGAATAGTTTATAATCAAATACTGTGTTTTGAGTTTCATATATTTAATCAACTTTGAAATGGACATGACCTTAAGAAGACGAATGCTTTGAGGCTATCGAAGTATCGAACCTACATTCAATCGCATACTGCGTAAGGGTTAAAAGTGTGCTATACACCTATGTGATTTTTTGTTCTTGGCCCTTTTATTTATAAGACAACATAATTTTTATCGCTGTTCGCTTATAAGCTTCAAACTTTTAACTTTTTAAACTTTATATTTTATGTTCGATTTTCTGTTTATAGCTTTTTAATATAAATAAAATTATAAAATAATAATAATAATAATAATAATAATAATAATAATAATAATAATAATAATAATAATAATAAATAAACGTAAAAAACATGAGAGTGCCATTTGCTTTTTAAGAGTATGTATAACTTGTCCCGTAAAAATGTAACACAAATGAAAATTTGTATCTGCACATAAACTGGGATATAAGATCATTCGGCTGACAAAAAGATGATAATACCGCCGATTAATCACCCTCCATTTTATTCGATCTAACGGACGAGATTAATCCCAACAATTGTAAACCCAATTTCATCATTTTTTCAAACGTTAATAGTCGTTGAAACCGCTAATCTTGCCAAAAGAATATTCGACGAAGATGATTATTTTCTATGATAAAGATTGATGTATTTTCATTAAAATTGATTTTCACGCCTTTTTAAGTTTTTGCTTTTTACGCTACTAAATTTGGCTAAAAAACATATACGAGAAAACACTAATTTAAATATCACATGTGATATATTAATGCAATATCATATACGATATGTAATATCACACGCGACATTAGTGTAATATCATACGATAATACATATCATATCCTAACATGGATGTCTGCGATTACAACGCTCTCATTCTCTTCCCCTTGACTACACCGAGATGATGGAACAGGATCAACAATATCGGAATCGACCGTGAACCTTCGGAAGCGGAGGTGCTCAACCCATCGGCATTACACTTGGCTCGAGCGCTTCGCAAGCTCAAGCTCTTTCTTTAGCACCGCCGCACTCCCAACGCCGAGGATCTGATCACTCATGTTGAGAAGCCGCTTGAGGTAACCGGGTTTGGAGATGGATTTAAGACCCGCTTGGTCGCTGCTTAAGTTGAAGGTGATGCTTAAATTGGTGGAAAGCATTGAAACAAGCACTAGGAGGAGATGTTACCGTTATTTGTACTTTCGGAGTTTTGGACTATCTTCTATAATCATACTTCCCCGATGTGAATAAAGAAGGTACGGAGGATTATCAAAGCGATCTACCGCTTTGATAATGAACTCCAACGAGTACATGAGTAGGTTCATGAGGTTGGTAAGCTTTGTGGAGCGATTACGGAGATGGGTAAGCCAAGCATTTCAAATGGGACCAAGAAGTGGGTGTTGGACCACCTTAACACCGACTATGAGGATGTGTCACCGCAATGATGCACTGTAACATTGAGATCTTTCATGAGGTCTTACAACAAGCGAATCGCTGATGGTGATCGGATTCAAGGTAGGACTCAAAGTAATGAGTATAAGGAAATACTATGAGTTATGATTCGAGGACAAGGATAAGGGCGACCAACGGGTCATCGGAAGGAATGTGGACTCTAGCGCCCGGCGCGAAAGTGGGATAGCGTAAGAATGGAAATGATCGCTTAATCGTGGTAACAATAACCAGCGCTATAACAAAGATCGCCGACTCGAGGATCGAATCAGGTCGTGCTTCAGATCTTCCGTCAAGAAAGGACAACAAGTTTTGCCTCCCCACCTATCTGCACTTGTGGAAAGGCTCATCCGGACCGTGTTTCACAAGCATCGGATGTTTTCTTGTGGTTCTACTACCACAAGATCAAGGATTGCCTAAGAGGAACCCGCGATTCCCCGAAACTATACCAAGCCGCCACCTACACCGGACGGTTCATGCTACTACCGAATCAAAGCGGAGCATACTTCGTGTACCATTACGGAACTCTTTTCATTGATGATTATTCTGCTTCGCTTTATTTGACAACGGTGCCACACACTCCATCATATCTCGCACATGTGCTAAGAAACTTAATATGAAGCCACAACCACTAATCTAATCACTTATCGATATCTCACCATGAAAAGTCACATGATCATTGATCATAACACGCTAAGTGTCCTCGTTGATGATCGTATTCCCGCACATCTCGTATCCTCTCGACATGGTCGACTTTGATATCATTCTGGCATGGATTGTTGGCTTATCATAGAGCTTCCATCACTACTATGCTAGAACTGTGATCTTTGGAGACGAAACATCCTAAATTCGTATTATGGTTCCAAGCCACCAAACTGTTAAGTTCACTCGCTATGAAGGCACGGACCATGATTGCTGCGGGTGTCAAGGTTTTCTAGCATCCGTTAATGACACATCTTTGAGAGTCCTAACATTGAAAATCTTTCCGCGTTTCAGAATTCACCGACGTTTTTCTCGATGAACTCCCGGACTTCTTCCAATGAGAAGTCGAGTTTAGCATTGAGTTAATCCTCGGTGCTAAACCGATTTCAAAGCTCCGATCGTATGGCACCGTGAGAATCAAGGAGTTGAAGGAACAATTGCAGAGATGATAGATAATGGATTCATTCGACCTAGTGTTTCTCCATGGCAATTTTGTTTTGTGAAGAAGAAGGATGGAAGTACGCGTTTCATGTATCGACTATCGTGAACTCAACCAGACACTATTCGAACCGCTATCCTTCCGCGATATCGATTTGTTTGATCAACCGCAAGGAGCTAAGTTCTTTCTAAGATTGATCCGAGGTCCGGTTATCATCAACTACGCGGGAGCAAGATGTTCCAAGACGCGCTTTCGCACGGATATGGTCATGAGTTTCTCGTTATGCCTTTGTCACGTAACGCGCCAGTGTTTATGGACCCGATGAATCGTGGTTTTCCATGAGTTCCTCACAAATTGTTATTGTTATCGACGACATTTTGGTTTACTCTAAGTCCGGGAGAGCATGAGCAACATCTCGTATTAGTTTGGATTCCGAGGAAGAAGGTTGTACGCCAAATTCTCAAGTGTGAATTTTTAGGACAAGTCGCTTTCCATCAGATCACCGGGATGAGATAACCATGGATCCGTAAGGTTGAGGCTATCACTAGTGGCCAAGACCTACGACAAGGATCGAGGTCGGAGTTTTCTAGGACCTCATCGGATACTATCGACGCTGGTGGAAGGTTTCTCGCTTAGCTTTGCTGCTAACCCAATTGATGAGGAAAGGTGAAAAGTTCGTGTGGACGGATGAAAGAGAAAAGAGTTTTGAAGAGTTGAACGGAGGTTGCGTCCGCCTTATTTTGACTCTTCCATCCGGAGGATATCAAATTTATAGCGATGCATCTAAGAAAGGATCGGGATGTCTTGATGCATGGTAAGGTGATAGCTTACGCTCAAGACAATCAAACCTTATGAGGAGAATTACCCAACTCATGACCTTGGGTTAGTCAATGCGGTATTCGCGCGAAGATCCTGAGACATACTAGATGGAGACGCGGATATTTCACCGACCATAAGAGTCTCAGTATATTTTCACCAAAAGGAACTCAATATGAGACAAAGAAGATGGTTAGAACTTAAGGATTATGACACTAACATTCAAGACCATCCTCGGTAATGAAGGCCGACGCACTAGCCTAAATCGTGTATGATTGCAAGTATTGAGATTGAGCCTAGGATCATTCGTGACTTGGAACGTTGATGTTGAGTTGTGCGACGAGGTTCGTGGATACCGGCTAGTATGAAAGTGGAGTCAACCTTATATCGCAAATTGAAAGTTCTTAAAGATGACGGCGAGTCACAAATGAGTTCTAATGTAACAAGGTAAGTGAGTTTGAGTTTGGGAAAGGTGGGATTGGATGGTATGAAGATAGGCTTTATGCTCCAATGATCGTGTACTTCGTGAGAAAGTTATGACCAAGCTCATAGTTTCTTTTCACTATCCATCCCGGTTCTACCAAGATGTATAGGATTTGAAACAAGATCGTGAACGGATGGCAAGATGTAGCGACGCTTGTGTCAAGTGTATGATTTGTCGCCAAGAAGATCGAACATCAAAGAGCTAGTGGATCACATAACCATTGGATATTCATGGAAGTGGGATAAGATATCTATGGACTTGGACTGACTACTCTTACTAAGTTAAGCATGATGCGATTGCGGTTGTTGATCGACCAACCAAATCGCCTCATTTCTTACCAATTAGGAAGGATTATGGTATTGGCGATTGTCGAGATTTTTCAACAAGAGATAGTTAGACTTCATGGTAACTCACTATTGTGTCGAGATAGGATCCGCGCTACTTCTCGCTTCCGGAAGGGAAAGTTTGGTACTGACTTAATTTTAGTACCATTTCATCCTCAAATGTGATGGTCGAGAGACTATTCGACTCTAGAGGACATGCTAAGGGCTTGTGCTTTGGAATGGACCCATGGGATGAATATTTGTGTTTGGTAGAGTTTGCACAACAATGCTGGCATGCTAGCATTAAGGCAAAGACCGTTGAACTTTTATGGAAGGAATGTAGATCACCTACTTGTTGGGATGAAGTAGTGAACGCCTAATCGAAGGTCCTAAATGATTGAGATCACTAATGAGAAAGTAGTCAAGCAGAGAAAAGTTAAAGGAGGCTAGGTCCGTCGTAAAAGTTATGCCGATGCACCGTCAGTGATTTAGAGTTTCGAGCCTGATCGCTGTTTTGGAAAGTTTCGCCTTTAGAGGTGTGGAACGCTTTTGAATCAAGGGCAAGCTTAGTCCCGATTCATTGGTCCGCTTGAAATTCGAACGATAGAGAAGTTTCAGACGTTTGGCACTTCCGCTTATCGACATGTTCATGATGTGTTCCATGTATCTCCTTGAGGATACAATTATCATCCATTACACGCTGTTTAGTATCCGCTTGATCGATTCGATCCGATATGTCTTTGCTCAAGAACCGTGGCTATTTTGGAAAGACAAGAGTTACGAGAAGTAAAGTTATTCCGCTCAAGATTCTTTGAAAAATCACCCGTAGCGAGGCTACTGGGAGACCAAGAGTCGGCGAGCTAGTTATCCTCATTTGAATAGTTCTGTATTCTCATTTCATATCGTTGCTTCCTGTTTATTTCAATTTTCGAGACTAAAATTTTTTTTGAGGGAAGAGTCAGAAACCCAAAATCTAAAACCTATATAAAGACTAAAATACCCTTCGAACCAAGAATGATAAAATACGAAACACGCTTATAATAAAGTTCGAAATTAAAACCTAATAAATAAAGCTTAACGAATATAATTTCGTGAATGACTTTGGTACGATGTAAGACGTGAAATGTTTCGCTAAGTTGGGCATTGTTGTTTGTTTAATGGACTCTTGTCTTTTGTTTTGTTTTACCAAAACGGCTTCCAAAGGGATGTTTGTTTGTGTTCAGAGAGCTAGGAGGTATTGCCCATGTGGTGTTTGTGTGTGTGTTCTGTTGGACCCAAGCCAACCCAAACCCAATCACTTTCCTATTCTAACTCAAATACTACAACTATAAATACAACACATAATCATTAAATTGAAACCCTAGTTTTGTTTTGTCTCTCCTTTTCTTTTTGCTCTACTTAGAGTCCCCAACATACCCATTGGTGTCGTCATTTTTCTTATTCAAGTGAAGGTATATCGCTTATTCATCTTCCTTTTAACGATTATGCATGTATATGTCGAGATATACTTTGTTTAGTCGCTTTGTTTTCTTTTGTTGCGCTTCGAGATGCTAACCAAGAAACAAGGAAACCCTAATTTATTTAACTTGTATTTAATAAGGAACGTGTAAAGTGATAAGTAATATTGAATCTGGTCATAATATGTTGAGTTGTTAAGTTTAGATACATGCATGAGTTGGACCGAGGTATGTATGAGTTTCGAATGGGATTTAAAACATTATAACTTGATTATATACCATGTTTATGAGCTAGGTCTGTGTGAAACATGCTAGCCGAACCCTAGGTGAACCGAATACATATGTAAATGAGATTTAGACGTATTAATTAAGTAAGTACACGTAAACATAAACCCTAGTTTTAATATGTAAAGCGATGAAGTATACTAAACCCTAATAACTTATGGTCACATGAAATCATAAACGCAGATGATAAAGTGTAAGTAGAAGGTTATTACTTTCAGATTAGGTTAAGTGGAGAGTCATTAAGACGTAATATGTAAAAGTAAATGCATATTAATGAGATATTAAAGAATAAGAAACCCTAGAACGTAAATGAGAATATATTGTGGTTCGAGCTAAATATAGTAAGTGTTATTTCATGTAGAGTTATAACTTATAAAACTATTTTTCACATTTAAAGATGGACTTTAATATATGATATAATCTAACCCTAATCTACAACATTAATTATAAAATACTTAAGACTCATTAATAAAACCCTAAAGTATAAAGATTTCTAATTATGAATACCAAATACTAAAAGATCATTATGACGATTATGGAATCATTAATAACTTGGACGAATCGCTAATGTCTATAGGTTCTCGTGAACAGGAGTAATCCTTTGTTTTCCTTCTTCGCTTTCGATCTTTATGTTGGAATAAGGCATGTATATTCCGACCTTTCAAGAGAGGTTTCTCTTAATGTTTTCTTTCGATTAGGTTTTCCTAAGCCTTTGCTATGAATCCCAACCGATTTGTTCGAGCTAATGTTTATCTCAACTCGATTTCAATTATGAAACATCCGATTTTGAACTATTTGATATGAAAACTATGATTTTGGAAACATGAAGGATTTTCTGATAAATATGATCCGTCGGCTATGACATTCTCGATTGGACCCAAGATAGTTTGACACCCGAGCCAAATATTTAACTAGTCATGGGGTTCCATGTCCGTATCGCTGATGCACCTCTGACATGACTCTAGGGCAAGAGAGTGATGTTCGCCACGCCTCCGGATGGTGAAGCATATTTGTGAATATGTAGGAAGGGCGCATGGATGCATCCTAGATCCGTTATTCGTTATATGTTATATGTTATCTCGATGATTGATGCCATGCGCGCGGCACGCCCTTCATAACTCGTAGGTCTCCCCTACAAAATGTTGCCTTGTGTGAATATGAATGTGATCGATATAAGTTCGGCTCGTGGTAGTCGATTATAAACTTCATTTGAAATTATGATTTATGCTTTGAAATGATAAATATTTTGTTATTGCTCATTCACTTTATTTCAGATCGCATATCGCTTAGTATTCGCTTTTGCTTTCATATCTGCTCACTGGCTTTTGAAGCCTCAAATTGCACTTTTCTTTTCTTCCGCTGGTGTATCTAAGCATTGAAGTCAAGTTGCTTTGGGACGAGTGCTTGAGTGGACTTACCTTAGAGATTTTAGCTTTGATTTCTTATGATGCCATTTAGACTTATTTGTTTCGGATATTATGTTTAAGTTTATTATGCTTCCACTGGACCTATGTATTGAAGTCATTTTGACTTGGATTATTTTCCGTGATTTATGTTAAGACTTTTCTTGGTTATGAATGTTTTGCTTTGATATGACACCATTACTTCAGATTCCTTTACCCGCTGCCTGGTCGGGCGCATAATTTATGGCATCGTAGCCTGTGTTTACGACTTGTAGTCGGGACTGTGAACATAAGAACCTTAAGTTATTCCTCAGAATTAAGATTTGACCCGTGAGGATTGGGTAGACTTAGGTTTCCTTCATTTCCATTTCGTGTCTCACCTTTGTTCTTTTGCTAATCGCTTGAATATCCTTCGATGGTCTCAACTCGTCAACATTTCGATGATGACGATGATGCTCCTAACATGGATGTCAGCGATTGCGATCAATGCTCTCAACTCTCTCTTCCTCGTTTGACTACACCCGAGATGATGAACAGTGGATCAACAATATTCTAATCGTGACCGTGAACCTTCTGGAAGCGGTGGAGTGTGCTCAACCCATCGGCATTCACACTTGGCTCGAGCGCTTTGTCAAGCTCGCCTTTCTTTAGCACCGCCGCTACTCCCATCGTCGAGGACCTGATCACTCATGTTGAGAAGCCGTTGAGTAATCGGGTCTGCGGAGATGGATTTAAGACCCGTCAATGCTTAAGTTGGAAGGTGATGCTTTAAATTGGTGGAAAGCATTGAAACAAGCACGAGGAGGAGATATACTGCTACATTTGTACTTGGGCGGAGTTTCGACTATCTTCTATAAATCACATTTTCCTCGATGTCGAATAAAGAAAGGTATGAGAGGATTATCAAAGATCTACCGCTTGATAATGAGAACTCCACCCAGTACATGAGTAGGTTCATGAGGTTGGTAAGCTTTTGTTGAGCGATTGTCGAGATGGTAGGCGCCAAGCTAAGCATTTCAAATGGGGACCGGAGCCAAAAGTTGAATCGATCGCTTAACATCGACTACGAGGATGTGTCGCCCGCAATGATGATGCACCGTAACATTGAGATCTTTCATGAGGGTTCGTGTTACGTCAAGCGTAATCGCGATGGTGATCGGATTCACAGTAGGACAAAGTAATGAGTATGCGGAAATACTAAAGGAGTTATGATTCGAGGGACAAGTGGATAAGTTATGACCAAAGGGCAATGGAAGGAATGGACTCGGCGCTCGAGGCGTAGGGGTCGATAGCGAGTCACTGTAAGAATGGAAATGATCGCCGTAATCAGTAACAATAACAAGCGCAACAAAGATCACCGACCGAGGATCGAATCGTGGTCGTGCTTGTGATCTTCGTCAGCAGGCGACAACAAGTTTGCCTCCCCACCTATCTCGCATTTACTTGTGGAAAGGCTCATCCGGGACCGTGTTTCAAGGCCACCGGTGGATGTTTCTCTCTGTGGTACTACCACCACAAGATCAAGGATTGCCCAAGAGAACCCGGCGATTCCTCGGAAACTATACCAAGCCGCCACCTACCACCGGACGTGTTTATGCTACTACTCCTAATCAAAGCGGAGCATACTCGTGTACCATTACGGGAACTCTTTTCATTGATGATTATTCCTTCGCTTTATTTGACAACCGTGCACACACCATCATATCTCACATGTGCTAAGAAACTAATACGAAGCCACAACCACTCAATCTAATCACTTATCGATATCTACACCTATGAAAAGTCACATGATCATTGATCATAAATATGCTAATGTCCTCTCGCTTTGATGATCGATTATTCGCAGCATCTCAGTATCCTCTCGACATGGTCGATTTTGATATCATTCTAGGCATGGATTGGTCGGCTTATCATAGAGCTCCATCGATCGCTATGCTAGAACCGTGATCTTTGGAGACGAAACATCCTAAATTGCTTATTATGGTTCTAAGCCACCAAATCATAAGTTCATCAAGCATGAAGGTACGGACCATGATTGCTCGCCGGTGTCAAGGTTTTCTAGCATCCATAAGGACATCTTTGGAGAGTCCTAACATTGAAAATCTTTCCGTTGTGTGTGAATTCACCGACTTTTCTTTTCCCGATGAACTCCCCGGACTTCTTCCACTTCGAAGTTGAGTTTAGCATTGAGTTAATCTCAAAAGCAAAACCGATTTCAAAGCTCCGCATCGTATGGCACGTAGAACTCAAGGAGTGAAGGAACAACCGCAAGAGATGATAGATAAATGGATTCATTCACCTAGTGTTTCTCCACGGGGTGCACTCGTTGTTCGCGAAGAAGAAGGATGGAAGTATGCGCCTATGTATCGCACTCATCGTGAACTCAACCAGACATTATTCGGAACTGCTATCCTCTTCCGCGATAGACGATTTGGTTTGATCAACCCAAGGAGCTAAGTTCTTTTCTAAGATTGATCCGAGGTCCGTTATCATCAACCACGTGCGAAGGAGCAAGATGTTCCTAAGACCGCTTCGCACTGTGACATGGTCATTATGAGTTTCTCGTTATGCCTTTTGTCTCGAACGACGCGCCCGCTGTGTTTATGGACCCGATGAATCGTGTTTTCCATGAGTTCCTCGACAAATTGCTATTGTTTTCATCGATCTACATTTTGGTACTCTAAGTCTCAAGAGGAGTAATGAGCAACATCTCGTAATAGTTTTGAGATCGAGGAAGAAGAAGTTGTACGCCAAATTCTCGGCGCGAATTTTGGTTAGACAAGTCGCTTCCTTGGTCATATCAGATCAAATGATGGTATAATCCATGGATCCGTCTAAGGTCGAGGCTATCACTTGCCGCCAAGACCTACGACAAAGGATCGAGGTCGAGTTTTCTAGACTTGCCGGATACTATCGACGCTTTGTAGAAGGTTTCTCTCGCTTAGCTTTGCTGCTAACCCAATTGATGAGGAAAGGTGAAAAGTCATGCAGGACTGATGAAAGAGAAAAGAGTTTTCAAGAGTTGAACGGAGGTTGGTGTTCGGCCCTATTTTGACTCTTCCATCCGGGTTCTGAGGATATCAAATTTATAGCGATGCATCTAAGAAAGGATCGGGATGGTCTTGATGCAACATGGTAAGGTGATAGCTTACGCCCAAGACAATCAAACCTTGAGGAGAATTACCCAACTCATGACCTGAGTTAGCTGTGGTATTCGCGCTGAAGATCCGGAGACATTACTTGTATGGAGAGACGGTGATATTTTCACCCCAATTATAAGAGTCCCAAGTATATTTTCACCAAAAGGAACTCAATATGAGACAAAGAAGATGGTTAGAACTCTAAGGATTATGACATCAACATTCAAGCACCATCCCGGTAAGGTTAATGAAGTTGTCGACGCACTTAGCCGGAAATCGTGTATGATTGCAAGTATTGAGATCGAGCCAGGATCATTCGTGACTTGGAACGCTTGATGTCGAAGCAGCGACGAGGTTCCCGTGGATACCGGGCTAGTATGAAAGTGGAGTCGAACCTTATACCGCAAATTAAGTGAAGCTCAGAAGATGACTACGAGTCATGGGCCGGGAGTCGTAATGTTGAAGAAGGTGTGCACGGAGTTATAAGGTTGATAACGATGGATTGTATGGTATGAAGATAGGCTTTATGCTCCCAATGATCAGTACTTCGTGAGAAAGTTATGACCTAAGCTCAGTAGTTCCTTTTCACTATCCATCCGGGTTCTACCAAGATGTATGTGGATTTGAAACAAGATTTGTGGAACGGCATGAAGCAAGATGTAGCGAATGCTTGTGTCAAGGTATGGATTTGTCGCTAAGTGAAGATCGAACATCAAAGAGCTAGTGGACTCGTTACAACCATTGGATATTCCGGCATGGAAGCGGATAAGATATCTATGGACTTTGTGGACCGGACTACCTCTTACCAAGAAGCATGATGCATTTTGGGTGGTTGTTGATCGACTAACCAAATCACCTCATTTCTTACCAATTAGGAAGGATTATGGTACAAGGCATTGTCGAGATTTTTCAACAAAGAGATAGTTAGACTTCATGGTACTTCGACTACTATTGTGTCGTAGAGGGATCCGCGCTTTACTCGCTTCTCGAAGGGTTTGCGTAAAGCTTAGGGTACTCGACTTAATTTTAGTAAAGATTTCATCCTCAAACAGATGGTCCGTAGAGGACTATTTTGACCTTAGAGGACATGCTATGGCCTAGTGCTTGAAATGGACCGGCACCGGGATGAATATTTGTGTTTGGTAGAGTTTGCATACAACAACAACTGGCATAAGCTAGCATTAAGGCAAAGACCGCTTGAACTTTATGGAAGGAATGTAGATCACCCACTTGTTGGGATGAAGTAGGTGAACGCCTAATCAAGGTCCGAAATGATCGAGATCACTAATGATAAAGTAGCTGTCATAGGAGAAAAGTTAAAGGAGGCTAGGTCTCGCCGTGAAGTTATGCCGACAAGCATCGCCGTGATTTAGAGTTTCGAGTCGGTGATCGTGTGTTTTTGAAAGTTTCGCTTTTAGAGGTGTGAACGCTTTGGAATCTGGCGGCAAGCTTAGTCCCCATTCATTGGTCCGCTTTGAAATTCGGAACGATAGGAGAAGTTTCGATCGTTTACCGCCCGCTTATCGTGATGTTCATGATGTGTTCCATGTATCTCTCCTGGGGATACAATTATCATCCATTACACGCTGTTTCAGATCCGCTTGATCGATTCGATCCGATATCTTTTATTCAAGAACGTAAGCTATTTTGGAAAGACAAGAAAGAGTTATGAAGTAAAGTTATTCCGCTCATAAGATTCTTTGGAAAAATCACCCAGCGCGAGGCTACTGGGAGACCCAAGAGTCGATGCGAGCTAGTTATCCTCATTTCTTTGAATAGTCCCGTATGTTCTCATTTCATTATCGTTGCTTTCCGTTTTACTCAATTTCGAGGACGAAATTTTTTTGTGAGGGAAGAGTCAGAAACCCAAAATCTAAAAACCCATATAAAGACTAAAATACCCTTGGAACCAAGAATGATAAAATACGAAAACACGCTTATAATAAAGTTCAAATTAAAAACCTAATAAATAAAGCTTAATCTAATATAATTTCGCGGAATGACTTTGGTACGACGAAGGACGTGAATGTTTCGCTAATAAGTCAGCGTTGTTGTTGCTTAATGGACTCGTGTCTTTGTTTTGTTTTGCTGCCAAAACGAAGCCTCCAGTGATGTTTGTTTGTGTTCGCGAGCCAAGGAGGGCAAGCCCATGTGGTGGTCGTGTTCGGTTGACCCAAGCCAACCCAAACCCAATCACTTTCCTATTCTAACTCAAATACTACAACTATAAATACAACACATAATCATTAAATTGAACCCCTAGTTTTGTTTTGTCTCTTTTCTTTTTTGCTCGCCGAGAGTCCCCAACACACCATTGGTGTCGATTTTCTTATTCAAGTGAAGGTATATCGCTTATTCATCTTCCTTTAACGTATTATGCATGTATATGTCGAGATATACTTTGTTTAGTCGCGCTTTGTTTTCTTTTGTTGCGCTTAGAGATGCTAACCAAGAAAACAAGGAAACCCTAATTTATTTAACTTGTATTTAATAAGGAACGGTAAAGTGATAAGTAATATTGAATCGGGTCATGTATATGTTGAGTTAAGTTAAGTCGAGACATGCATGAGTTGGACCGAGGCATGCATGAGTTTCAATTGGATTTAAAACATTATAACTTGATTATATACCATGTTTAGACGAGCTAGGTCTTGTGTAAAACATGCTAGCCGAAACCCTAGGTGAACCGAATACATATGTAAATGAGATTTAGACGGTATTAATAAGTAAGGTTACGAAACATAAACCCTAGTTTTAATATGTAAAGCGACAAGTATACTAAACCCTAATAACTTATGGTCACATGAAATCATAAACGTAGTATGATAAAGTGTAAAAGTGTAGAAGGTTATTAATTTCAGATTAGGTTAAGTGGAGAGTCATTAAGACGTAATATGTAAAAGTAAATGCATATTAATGAGATATTAAAGAATAAGAAACCCTAGAACGAAATGAGAATATATTAGGGTTTGAGCTAAATATAGTAAGTGTTATTTCATGCGAAAGTTATAACTTATAAAACTATTTTTCACATTTAAAGATGGACTTTAATATATGATATAACGAACCCTAATCTACAACATTAATTATAAAATACTTAAGACTCATTAATAAAACCCTAAAGTATAAAGATTTCTAATTATGAATACCAAATACTAAAAGATCATTATGACGATTATGGAATCATTAATAACTCGACGACCGTTAATGTCTATAGGTTCGTGAAGAGGAGTAACTTTGTTTTCGCCTTCCGCCGATTTATGCTGGAATAAGGCATGATATTCGACCTTCGCAGAGGGTTCTCTTAATGTTTTCTTCAGATTAGGTTTTCCTAAGCCTTTGCTATGAATCCCAACTGATTTGTTCGAGCTATCATTATCCGAACTCGATTTCAATTATGAAACATCCGATTTTGAACTATTTGATATGAAAACTATGATTTTGGAAACATGAATGATTTTCCGATAAATATGATCTCGTCGCTTATGACATTCTCGATTTGACCAAGATAGTTTGACACCCGAGCCAAATATTTAACTAGTCATGGGGTTCCATGTCCGATCGTTGATGCACCGATATGACTCCCTGGGCGTAGAGATGTTCGCCACGCTCGGATGGTGAAGCATATTTATGAATATGTAGGAAGGGCGATGGATGCATCCTAGATCTCATATCCGTTATATGTTATATGTTATCCGATGATTGATGTCATGCCGCACGCCCTTCATAACTCGTAGGTCTCCCCTACAAAATGTTGCCTTGTGAATATGAATGTGATCCGGTTATGTTCTGGGCTCGTGGTAGTTGACTATAAACCTCATTTGAAATTATGATTTATGCTTTGAAAATGATAAAGATTTTGTTATTGCTCATTCACTTTATTTCATATCCGCTATCGCTTAGTATTCGCTTTGCTTTCATATCTCGCTCACGGGCTTTTGAAGCTCACCGACTTTTCTTTCTTCCATGGCTGCATTGCTAAGCTGTGGAAGCCGGTTTGCTTGAGATGAGTGTTGCGTGGACTTACCTTAGAGATTTTAGCTTTGATTTTTATGATGCCATTTAGACTTATTTATTTCTTTATATTATGTTTGAAGTTTATTGCTGCTGCTCACTGGACCTATGTATTGAAGTCATTTTGACTTGGATTATTTTCCGATTTATGTTAAGACTTTTCTTTTGTTATGAATGTTTTATTTGATATGACACCATTACTTATGATTCCTTTTACCCTTGGCGGGTCGGGGCATAAGAGCAAACATGTTAACTGTTAGTTAAAATAACACCGTTCATTTGCGTTTCACATCGCCTTTTAACATTTCAACTTAACATCTTCAAAAACACCCACAACAATAACATCAATAATATTTCATATTTTCAATTTCAACTCCTAAATTAAAAACAAACACTTAATTTATTAAACTAAACATATCATTAAAATTGAAAACATATTACACGAGATTATTAAAAAAAAAAAAAAAAAGAAGTTACAACGAATAAAAAACACAATCGCAAATTAAACGCATACAACAAATTAAAGGAAATGACGAGAATACAATCTAATGACGAGGTTTCGTTATATATTTTGATGATTCGGTTTTTCGCCATTGATCCAAGCCATGACTTTGATCTTTCCTTCAAAGATCCGCCATCAAAAACTTTATCTCTTCCAACCTTGTTATTGTTTCATCTTTTTCCTGGGCCCCGACATCACAGTGGCGCATTTTCTGATACGATACTGCTTGCCAGTTTCGTGAAATAAGTCGACGAGCCTGCTCCTCCGCTTGCCCCCAAGACTTGTCATGCTCTCGATCTTGCTTTGGTAGCACGCTTCTTTCCCCGGGGCGTGGTTGTTCATCACCAAACAAAGCCTCGCTTGTTTGGCTTGGCATATCGCGGTTAAATCAACCGGTTCCAAGTATCCCATTTCTTATAATGACGCAAACCTCCCAAGCGCCACCTGGACCAAACGGTGTTGCTTTCGCTTCCTCACGATACCATTATTACTTTGCTCGCTTCATCACATCCAAATTTCACTTTCCCCGCCGCTGATCCCGCTACACGCCTCGTAATAAGAGTTGAACTTTGTGCATATGCCGCTCAACGCTTTCCCACTTGCTTGACATCGATCCTTGTCGCTACTGCTGAAAGTTGTTTCTATTGAACTCATTTCTGACCCGATACCAAAACGCTTTCTCCTGGCTGGCACTTTCCAACCGGATCCTCCAAACAACTATGTAACACCTGCAAGTAATGATTCTTCCGCTGGAGTCCAACGCCAAAGAACGACAACTTCCTCTTCATCGTAATCAATTGTCTGTGGTCTTTTGGATTTTTATTTTCACGACCTTTTCTTTTTTTTTTTGAGGAGACGCTGGTGTCTCAAAGAACATCATGTGTTTCAGCCAGGATTGTTGTGATTGTTGTGTGAATTGTAGGTTTTGAAAGTTGTGTTTATGTGCTTTGTTGGTGTTGTTGTTGCTAAAAGAGATATTGTTGATGTTGTTACTCTTTGGTCCGAGGTTTATGGGTTGGAAGAGACATGTTGGTTTGAAGATGAACCGTGTTCGGGTTAGATGATGAACCGGCTTGAGCGATTCCACCCACCACCCGGAAGATCAAGAAAATAATGTCAGCTTGCCTCCCGACATTTTTTTTTAAGAAAAGATTAGATCGAGGATCGAGACGGTTGTGAAAGTGTGAAAAATGGTGTTTTAGTCAGATATAGTGGAAAAATGTTTGAATTTTTTTTTATTTATTTGTTAAAAGCAGCCGCTTAGGTTAAAATGATTTTTTAAACCTAATCCGCTTAGATCCGCTGGATGGGGTGTTTATGAAAGAATTTTGATTTTTTTTTTTTAATTCGCTTTAACGAAGTATAGGTAACGCACCAACGGCATTACGCAGCTCGTGCCTGGGTGTAACGCCAATAACTACATTATTGGGACAAAACGCTATGTCGCTATTGTTGTTAGTGCCTAAGGATAAAGTGACGCTTGGTGGAATAGATATATGTGATGAACTTGACTGTTCTGTCCTACTATAGATGCTCTTTTGTCACTTGTTGTTTAGATATTTTATGAAATTCGATTCTGGAGTGGATCTTAGTTTAATAAGCATCAAAACATGATGTTACGTTATCTTGTGTTGACTTCTAGTCGACAAAATCCCAAAGGAATTTTTTTTTAATTAGGGTTTTTACCTAAGTTTGTACTCGCCTAGCTTGTGATGAGTTCGTAGTCCCATCCCATTTGTGCGGTATCCGTGGATACCTTACGCGACTGGTGGTGATATTTTCAAAAACCCCTAATCAAGGGCGTAAAGGATCAAAAGATAAAGAAGGTGTTTAGATGCGGCTAAATCAAGTAAAGATTCTTACTACTAGCGGGATTAACAAGTAAGTTTTCTTAACACCTTTTTATGTGTTACTATAGGTTATATCCTTTGTTTAGAAATCCTTTGCACAGGGTTTTAGTGCATACACTTTTAAGTGTTTATTTTCCATTGTGCATGTTTCGGTGTCTGGGGCGACCACTAGAACCCTACAATAAGGGGTCTCTTATTTTCCATATAGTATCTTATTTAAAGATAAGTAATCATTAAAATAGGCTCCTCCACATGTCCTGACTTAAACAAGAACTTATCAGCATGACATTAACCATTTTTTTCAAGGCACGGTTCTTCCTTTCAACAATATCGTTTTGTTGAGGTGAGTAGGGAGTAGTAAATTTGTAACACCCCTAAATCATCGCAACGGAAAGATAACCGGGGGTGTGACTTCATGGAATAAGATCACACATTAATAGAGAACGACCTACATGAATCATTCTTAAAAGATATATTTGATTACATTAAGTAATGTTTAAAACATTGACAAGTCTCAACAATAACATGGTCCTAATGAAAATAGTTTCTAGCTCAAAACATATTACGATAATGATGCATGAGACTGATGAGTGGCCATTTACTCATCATTTTAAGCCCGAAAAACCCACGAAAAGGTCTAAAAACGAAATATACCCAATTATGCTACGAGATATCCTTGGGTGTGTTTTATATGTTTGGTACAAAGGATCGAAAGAGAAAACAAGCGTCTGAAATGAGCTTGGAATGACAAGCGTGCTTAGGACGGAGCCGGAAGTGAATTTTCTACATTTTTGGATCCGGGGCGCATTTTGGAGTGAGAGTGGGAAAACAAACCCGAAACCTAACCACAAAACCCAAATTACACATTCACCCTAAAACATGTTTGATAAAAACAATTATTTCTATTTTTATTTTAACCATTTTATTTACAACAATTATTTTATTAAAACCAATTTGGATTAAAATATTTTTATATAAAAAAAAAAAAAAAAAAAAACATTTTCATTTAAAACCATTTTTTTTTACAAATATTTTTATTAAAACCAATTCTTTTTATAAAAAACCATTTTTACATAAATACATTTTACTTAAACATTTTTTTAAAAACCTTTAACTTAAACCTTTTACACAAATACTAAACCATCCATTTCTATTTTTACCCAAACCCAAACTTACCCATTTTCTTTCCAAAGTCTAAACCCAGTAAACCCACCTCAAAATTCATGGCGCTAAAAAAATAAATTGCCCAAACCCTCTCCCCATCACTCTCACTTCTCCGTCCTCTCCATCCCATATCGGTCCAAGATTATATCACATGTCTTCATTGCCAACTTGGCAATCAAGGTGCAAAAGATAATTGTAAGGCGTGATGATGCCTTGGTCTCAAGGATAAATCAATGGCTTGGATTGAACTTCAAGAAAGCAAAGCTCAACAATGCTCTTTCTCTCTCACAACAAAAGCACATCAAGAACAGACAAAGAAAGAAAGACTTTTTTTTAGTTTAGTATAAATAGAAGATTATGTAAACCTGAAAAAATTTGTCTAGAAATTCTCCTTCTAGTACCAATTTTACTTTTATTGTCATTTAAATTTCCATGTAATTTTAATTTTTAATGCAATTTAAATTTAAGTCTTTTAATTCCATTGCAATTTCAATTTTTGTTCATGTTCTTGAAATGTATCCATTATGTTCTTAATTGGTTTTTAAAGTCATTTTGATGTTTTTGTTATTGGTAAAAACAAGTTTTTAAGTTATCAAAATTTTTCCTGTCAAAAAAAGATTGATTTACTTCCCCTACAGGGGTGTTTGGAACAGCATACAAACTGGATCAAACTCCATCTTGACCCATTTTGGGTGTTGAAATCCTTTTATTGTGTCTTAATTTAGTTGCTTTAACAGTAGTATAGACTTTTCAAGTGATTTTCAATTGCAAAATACTTCTTGAGTAGTATGCTTTTTTCTGTCTCAGTCTCACAGCAGCGAATCAGTAGCTTTTTAGCTATTTGATGTTTTCCTTTTAGCTTATTTCTGTCCTCCCTTAGGTTCCTTTTAGTGAAATTAGTTTAGGTATTGTTAGTTACAGCTTATTAGAAGCTTATTTGTGTTTTCCATAATTTGTTTTCCAAGTTTATTAGTTTAGGATTTCCCTAGATTAGCACTTTGCCCCAATCGCTTATTTCCCCATTTCAATTGCTTATTTAAGTTGCTTTGGTATATTTTCACATTTTAGATTAGTACTCTTTAGATGTAGCTTATTACATGCTTTTCATAGCTTAATTTGTTCCTTTGGTAGCCTAGAAAAGCCAAATTTCCCCTTATATTGTTCACTGCATACATAAAGCGCTTCTGACTTGTTTTCAAGCTTTTCCGTGTTTTAGTTTTTTGTAAAAAAGTCTTCATTTAGTCCTAAGTTTGTTTGGTAAAAGAAAATCAAGAAAAAAAAAATAAATGGCAAAAAGTTGTTATGAACAGATTCGATCCTGGGTTTCTACGCTCACTGTCTCAGCAACAAACACACACATGCCTTACCATCTCTGCTAGGTGTGTTGCATGGTTGTATTTGGTTTATTTAATACTTAACTCATTAGTACAGTTTTAGCTAATTATCTTAGATCCCTTTTAGCGCTTATTTCAATAAGCGATTATACGCTTTTTATTTTCTTTAATTGATTTTATTTAAAGTATTTTTTGTAATTTTTGATTTTTCTAAAAATGTTTAGTATTTTAATTAATTAATTAGTTTAATTTAGTTTTTAATTAGTAATAAATAAAATAAAAGTCGAAAAAATACCTGACTTTTTCCTAAAATCATTTTTAGTCATTTAGAATGTAGGAAAATTAATTTTAAGTTTGTAGGGTTAATATTTATACATTTTCACTTTTTAAAGCGCCATGCGAGACATGCGTGCCGATTTTAGGTTAATTATGTTTTAATTAGCTTTAAGTTTCCGTAGTTTCCTTAGTATTTTAGATTAATTTTAGGACTCCTTAGATTTCCTTAGTGTAGTTTATTGCTTTCCTTTAAATTCCCGTCAATTAGTTTAAATTGTTTAAATTCCGTTTCGTTTTATTGCACTTTAGTTAATTTTAAGTTTCCCTTACGTTTATTGTTGTCTTAGATTAGTTTTAATTTCCGTAGTAGCTTTAGCTTATTTTACTTGCTTTATTTAAATTCCCATCGTTTAGTTTAAAATTCCAAAATTTAAAATTCTTTGTATTCAAGCATCGAATCCAAACCTCAAACGTCACCGTCAATTCACACCTCGTTGGGAAGCGACCGGGTAATCACTTGCGGGTATCAATTATCGGTATTCGCGGGTTTTGCGTGTCGACCTTTTCCTAAGCGGACGATTAAATTGAATCTCTCGCTTATTTACGTATTTGATATTTTTATATAATAATTGACTTATCAATTTGGCGCCGTTCTTGGGGAGGTTGTGTTGCGACAATATCGTTATGGTTTGACGATTAGTGACTTGAAGATCCTTCCTCGTGAAGTTATTTGCTTTCAAAAACCCAAAAACCCACAAATATTTTCTTTTTCAAAATTTATTTTCCTTTTATGTTTTCTATTTATAAAAACCCCAAAATAATCTTCTATTTCCTCTTAATGTTTAATTCTTATCTCCTTACCTCTAATTTATTTAATTCTCCACAATGCTCGATTTCTCACCATTCGATCCCCATGATCCTCGGACCATGGAGGATTTCTATCGTCCATCGCTTATCGGTCGAGGAGGACCGATCGTTTGAGAACCAAGTTTAGATTGAAAAATCGTATGGTTCGTCTTCTTCGACAACATTGCCATTTTCATGGATTTAACGACGAAAATGCAAATGAGCACTTGAACAAGTTCTTGTCTATCACTCAAACCATGAAGCAACGTGGCATTTCTCAAGATGATATCCGATTGAATCTCTTCCCCTTCTCTTTAACCCACAAAGCTGAAACTTGGTTTTATACCCTTGAAAAACATTCAATTCATACTTGGGAAGAGATGTTTCGCAAGTTTCTTTCAAAATACTTTCCATATTCGAAAACGATGCAGCTGAGGAAAGAAATTCTTAATTTCCAGCAATTACCCAAGGAATCCGTATTTGAAGCTTGGGAAAGATTCAAAATGTTATTGCAGAAATGTCCCGATCATCGAATTTTGCTTCTTGATCAAATCCTAACCTTTTATCATGGTATCACTCACGATTGATCGAGACAAAATTATGTTGGCGTGGTGGAAATCTCATGCGAAGACTCCTCAAGAAGCTTACGACTTGATCAAGAATATGACGAACATCATTATCGGTGGGATGCTAACGTTCCTTATGATTCTACTACTATGTTGGTGATCATTATTCGAGAAATTTTCGTTATGAGTGCACAAATTGGCGTCTTTGGCAAGCAAGAAAGCTATATCGGTCAACAAAGATCGAGTCATCCACCCACCTTTTACTATTTCGACTCGGACGATAGTGATGATGATGAACCGTTTGAAGAAGAGAACTTAAAGATTGATGGCGATTCTTGGTGGCAATCCCACTCCCATTTACGATCTATCATTTCGACTCTTCCCTTTCTCTCGCGCGGTTGAGAGAAGTGGCGTCGTTTTGGAAGAAGTCGATGATCCAATTCGGCGAAAATTGTTGAAACCGATTGCGATCCGGGGAGATGTTCCTTTATTAGAAAAGATGTTTCGATGAACCATCACCTTTTCTTCCCAAAGGAAGATAACGTTGAAGAAATTTTCGTATGGCCGTCGAGATCCTTGAACCCGAGCTCGAGGATTATGTTCCCAATTTGAGAGTTTTATCTTTGATACGGAAGAGAGTAGTGGCAATCCATTTCTCATCGATCTTTCTCTTACGACTTATGAGTCGTTTTCTTTGATATCGATCATACGGAAGAGACGAGTCTTGGCGACACCACTTCTCATGCTTATTTCTCTCTTCCCGAGTATGATTCGTTTCGTTTTGAGGAGTTCTCCGATGAACTATCTCATATCATATCTCCTCAGGAGTATGATCATTCTGCTTCGATTTTGAGAAATATTTTAGTTTGGTGGAAGAGCAACTCTCAAAAGAGTTCCGTTATTGATGACATCACCCGTCTCTTCCTCCCAAAGTTTTGTTGAAAATAACCCTATGAGCTTAAATGATCAAATTCAAATTAAGGATAATATGAAATTTGTTTTGAGGATGAAGAATTGATTCTAATTGTTATCAAAATCTTTATTCCATTTCTCTCATATAATGTGATTTCTCCTCTTCTTCACTCTTCTTTGGAGTGAGGATACCATCTTTGACCCGGTATCACCGCTTTTCCTTTTTAAGGACCGTGGGTATCTCGTCGGAGTGGAACTTTCTTATGTTTCAATGTTTATCCAAACCTCTTGAACGAAAGTCCGATGGAGATTATCTTTTCCACTTGCTTCCCCAAGGACAAATGAATTCGGGGTCGAGTCAAGCTAGCGACTCGGTTAACAAAAATAGTAGCATTTCATGGGTAGCCACCCATGTTTCTGACTTCTTTCTCTTTTCTAACACTAAGTGTGGGGGAATTCCCCTACTATGGTTTGCTTGTTGTGTGTTTACTCTACGTTTCGAGTTCCAGTGGATCGTGATGATTGATCTTTGTTTTCAATCCACCAGCCCAATATCCGATTTTTTTTGCTAACGTTTATCTAGGGATATCTTAATTAATCCTTTTTGTGAAAAAAGATTTCGCTTCCACACTTGGCTAGTAGTATTACCTTTTTCCGTTCTATAGTTTCGGCTCCGTGAGTACTTTGAATATTGAGGGCAAAATTCAATTCTAAGTGTGGGGGGGAATTCTAGCGAATTTTGAACACATTGTACCTTCTAGTACCCTAGCACCCCCGTTTTGACCAAAAATTTAAATTTTTATCGTTTTAAGTCAAGTATTTACATTTAAAAGTGCTTTGCACAAAAATAATCGTTAATGCTTGGTGTTAATGGTAGTTTAGTCTTGATTAGGCTAGAACAAGGGAATCGACTGCTAGAGTGTTGATCTAGTGCTCTCTCTTAACATTAGGCTAAGGTTTTATGCGTTGTGCAAATGAAAATGCTAAGCGTGGAGTAGTTGGTTCTCTTTAGAGCTTATATAAGTAATCTATGGCTTTTCTCCCGAAGCTAACTAATTGGACTAAAATACGTGCTCGTTGTCAAACTTTTGAACATTCAAATCGTCTTGTTACAATAAAAGTTTTTAAGCAAAATTGATTTAGAGTCCGAGTTCAACTTTTATTTAAATTTCCGAGAAAGCATACTTTCTTTAAATCGAATAATGTTGCAAAATGAAAGTACCAAAAGCGCTCGAATCTTGTAAAAGTTGCAAAGTTTAAAGTTAAAGTCAAAAGTGAAAAAAAAAAAAAAAAAAAAAAGAGAAAAAATGAAAAAAAGTGAAAAAAAAAATGATGAAGAAAAAGTTGAAAAATGAAAAATATGAGTTGCGTGAATAAAAGCATTATGTTGCTTATGAATAAATGTGCGAAACTTGCTTTTTCTTAAATTTAAATCGGAAGTTGAACTCGTATTCGTCAAAGTTGTCTAAAAATTTGATTTGTAATTTGAAATCCTTGATTTCAAAGATCCCGAAAGTCAGATACTATTCTCGAGGGTGAAAACCTAGCCTCCTTAAAGGACAAGTGAGAAGAAAGTCGCTACATGGAGTGATCTCACCTTTGAATCTTGAATTTCTAAATTGTCGTCGGTTGTAATCCATTTAGGTTTAGTTTTAACTTAACGGTAGCTTAGTAAATCTTTGGAATCAAATTCCACGTGATTCCGTACTATTCTCGGGGTGAAAACCTAGCCTCCTTAAAAGGACAAGTCGAGAAGAAAGCCGCTACATGGAAAAGGCTCTTTCGATCCTTAGACTTTCGTGGTTTCCGATGGGTTAGTACTTTAGTTAAGTGGATAACAACCATAACAAATGTCGATTTCAATGGTCAAAATTTTGAAAATGAGCACACACTCACTTAAATTTTATAAATTGCGGGAGTAAAAAGTTAAGCCTCGACTTACATAGATTATTGATATAAGTAGTGTTAGCATATTACAAAAACGTTTGCACAATAAGCATAAACTTGGTTTGAGAGTATCAAAAAGAGGATGACGATTACAATTCCCCGGAGACACCCATTTTGTGTGAATCCCGTTCCATGATGCCATGTTTTGAAAATCAAGCACGTTATTTATTTATGTTCAAGTTTAAATTTCTCGTAGTAAATAAAAAGTCGAAACGGGGTATTCTTGGTATTTTTAATCCTTTCATTACTTCATATGATCGGATTGCTAGGGACTAGCAATTGATAGTGTGGGGGATGATGGTGGCCATTTACTCATCATTTAAGCCGAAAACCCACGAAAGGTCTAAAACACGAAAATATACCCAATTATACTCTGAGATATCCTTGGGTGTGTTTTATATGTTTCGGTACAAAGGATCGAAAACAGGCAAAGCGCATGAAATGAGGTTGGAATGACAAGCGTGCTTTATGGACGGATAGGAAGTGAATTTTCTACATTTTTGGATCCGGGACGCATTTTGGAGTGAGAGTGGGAAAACAAACCCAAACTTAACCCTAAAACCCAAATTACACATTCACCTTAAAACATGTTTCAATAAAACAATTATTTCTATTTTTATTTTTAACCATTTTATTTACAACAATTATTTTATTAAAACCAATTTGTATTAAAAATATTTTTATATAAAAAAAAAAAAAAAAAAAAAAAAACATTTTCATTTTAAAACCATTTTTTTTACAAATATTTTTATTAAAACCAATTCTTTTTATAAAAACCATTTTACATAAATACATTTTACTTAAACATTTTTTAAAACCTTTAACTTAAACCTTTACACAAATACTAAACCATCCATTTCTATTTTACCCAAACCCAACTTACCCATTTTCTTTCCAAAGTCTAAACCCATTAAACCCACCTCAAAATTCATGGCGCCAAAAATAAATTGCCCAAACCTCTCCCATCACTCTCACTTCCTGTCCCTCTCCATCCCATATCGGTCAAGATTATATCACATGTCTTCATTGCCAACTTGGCAATCCAAGGTGCAAAAGATAATTGTAAGGTCGTGATGATGCCCTGGTCTCGGATAAATCCAATGGCTTGGATTGAACTTCAAGAAAGCAAAGCTCAACAATGCTCTTTCTCTCTCACAACAAAAGCACATCAAGAACGAGATAAAGAAAGAAAGACTTTTTTAGTTTAGTATAAATAGAAGATTATGTAAACACGAAAAAATTTGTCTAGAAATTCTCCTTCTAGTACCAATTTTACTTTATTGTCATTTAAATTTCCATGTAATTTTAATTTTAATGCAATTTAAATTTAAGTCTTTAATTCCATTGCAATTTCAATTTTTGTTCATGTTCTTGAAATGTATCCATTATGTTCTTAATTGGTTTTAAAGTCATTTTGATGTTTTGTTATTGGTAAAAACAAGTTTTAAGTTATCAAAATTTTCTGTCAAAAAGATTGATTTACTTCCCTACGGGTGTTTGGAACGACATACAAAGCGGGTCAAACTCCATCTTGACCCATTTGGGTGTTGAAATCCTTTATTGTGTCTTAATTTAGTTGCTTTAACATGGTATAGACTTTTCAAGTGATTTTCAATTGCAAAATACTTCTTGAGTAGTATGCTTTTTTCTCATCTCGGTCTCACAAGAATGAATCGATAGCTTTTTAGCTATTTGATGTTTTCCTTTAGCTTATTTCATCCTCCATAGGTTCCTTTTAGTGAAATTAGTTTAGGTATTGTTAATTCTGACTTATTAGAAGCTTATTTGTGTTTTCCATAATTTGTTTTCCAAGTTTATTAGTTTAGGATTTCCTAGATTAGCACTTTGCCCCACTTGCTTATTTCCCCATTTCAATTGCTTATTTAAGTTGCTTTGGTATATTTTGACATTTTAGATTAGTACTCTTTAGATGTAGCTTATTACATGCTTTTCATAGCAATTTGTTCCTTTGGTAGCCTAGAAAAGCCAAACGACCCACTTATATTCTTCTTCTTTGTACATAAGCCGCTTCTGACTTGTTTTCAAGCTTTTCCGTGTTTTAGTTTTTTGTAAAAGTCTTCATTTAGTCCTAAGTTTGTTTGGTAAAGAAAATCAAGAAAAAAAAAAAATAAATGGCAAAAGTTGTTATGAGCAGATTCGATCACGGGTTTCTCGCTCCTTGTCTCGACAACAAACACACACATGCCTTACCATCTCTGCTAGGTGTGTTGCATGGTTGTATTTGGTTTATTTAATACTTAACTCATTAGTACAGGTTTAGCTTATTATCTTAGATCCTTTTAAGCGCTTATTTCAATAAGCGATGTGCATGCTTTTATTTTTCTTTAATTCAGTTTTATTTAAAGTATTTTTTGTAATTTTTGCAGATTTTTCTAAAATGTTTAGTATTTTTAATTAATTAATTAGTTTAATTTAGTTTTAATTAGTAATAAATAAAATAAAAGTCAAAAAAATACCCGCTTTTCTAAAATCATTTTAGTCATTTAGAATGTAGGAAAATTAATTTTAAGTTTGTGGGGTTAATATTTATACATTTTCACTTTTTAAAGCGTCTGCGAGACACTTGCGCGCCGATTTAGGTTAATTATGTTTTTAATTAGCTTTAAGTTTCCGTAGTTTCCTTAGTATTTTAGATTAATTTTAGGACTCCTTAGATTTCCTTAGTGTAGTTTTATTGCTTTCCTTTAAATTCCCGTCGATTAGTTTAAATTGTTTAAATTCCGTTTCGTTTTATTGCACTTTAGTTAATTTTAAGTTTCCCTTTCGTTTATTGTTGTCTTAGATTAGTTTTTAATTTCCGTAGTAGCTTTAGCTTAGTTTACTTGCTTTATTTAAATTCCCATCGTTTAGTTTAAAATTCCAAAATTTAAAATTCTTTGTATTCACATCCAATCCCAAACCTCAAGCGTCACCGTCAATTCACACTCGTTGGGAAACGACCGGGTAATCACTTGCGGTATCATTATCGGTATTCGCGGGTTTTGCGTGTCGACCTTTTTCCTAAGCGGACGATTCGTCGAATCTCTCGCTTATTTCGTATTTGATATTTTTATATAATAATTGACTTATCGAGACTCTATGCCGATCGATAAGCTAAGCATCTAAGAAAAACATGCTTAAAAGCGTCGACAAAAAATTTGGTGAGTTCATAGGTTTAAGTAAATTCAATAAAGTAGACCACAAGGTTACAAGATATGACTATTACAACACATATAATAGGTCGTACAAAAGGTATTACAATAGCAATAAGTTCATGACACCAAAGCTACGACGGTTAAAGTATGCAAATAAGTGCACATATTATAAAGGCCGATGAAGTGTTTAACCTCATTGTAACACCCAAAATGGGTCCGGTGGAGCATACAAGTCCTTTCCATCTTTTAAAAGGGATGCTGCGGAAAATCGTGAGGCCCATAATAAAGCGATTGGATCACAACACAAAGTAATAAAAACGACTTTACCTAATCGTTTAGAAGAAATTTCCATCTTTTAAAAGTATAAAGTTTACATCATTCAAAGATAATGCGGAAAATACAGGCCCATAATAAAGCGATCCCTATATATAAATACCAGAGTCTTCTATGACCATGCCATGCCATTGCCTTGCGCCTCCAAATTTAGCTAATGCCTTTAATCTTGAAAATACATGCTAAAAAGTCAACACAATAGTTGAGTGAATTCATATGTTTAGTAGTAAAGCAGTTGATCACAAGATTTCAAGTTTAAAAAGCGATGGGCTACATTGGTATCAAATCGAAAGTAGTTGTTATTGCCCTAAGCTCATGATCGAAACCTTAAGTATACCGGTTACGTGTTAGTGTCTCACGCAGCCAATCACTTGTAGGCATCTAAGTACCCATGTAGGTTTCAACGTACCCAAGTAAAGTAGGTATCAACGTACCCAAGTAAAGTAGGTGGTTACGCACCCAAGCAAAGCAGCTATTTGCACAAGTAAAGTAGCTATCGGTTTCTAACTTAGGCAATAATAAAATCAGAAAAACAATCATTTGTAAACAATTGTGATCGTTGAAAAAGTAAGTATCATGTATCTTCCCCCATAGAGTTTATAAAAACAGTTAAAGTAAAGATGGGGCTATGAATTCACCTTGAAGCAGTAGATCATTTAGCATAAAATAAGGAATTAAGAGACACTGCACAACGGTAACCGAATGGCTCGACCTATAAGATACGATTTATCTTAACAGTTATGACATGCTAAAATAAAGTAATGAAATTGAGTTCTTCGAAGGATGGTTACATCAACGTGACACGTTGATAAAAGATTTAGTTTTTCAAGTTGTGATAGTTTGGTGATTGGTTAATTAGAATAAATTGAAAGAAAGTCAAAGTATGTAACATATACACCTTTATGAAAATAAACATGTGTATAGTTCGTAGCATGAATTAAATAATAAAGATGAACAACCCAAAATAATCAAAGTGTATATAATACATGGCATGTATTATATATAAGAAGGAATGAGAAAATAAAATAGTCAAAGTATATAATACATTGCATGTATTATATAAGAAAATAGAAAAATAAATAAAACAATATAATTCGACACGTTACCAGAAACCTCAATGATGAAATAAAGTGTTTCCGTTTAAAAGAAAACACACGATTAAGTGCTATAAAATGGATAAAAGAAGTTTAAGAAGTTTTGTAATTTTTTATATTTTTCGTATTTTTGTTGGAATTTGTGAAAAGTATAATTTTATGAAAATATTCTAAGTATAGAAATTTTAAAAAGTTTCGGCATGACCCGTTTGTATATAGAACGTTTCCATATTTTTCAAAATCGCCAATTAACTAATGAAAACTATCCGACAAAATCACAAGTATCCGTTCCAACAATAATATTTTAAAATATTAAGGGTGTTTGTTTGTGTTCGTGTGAGCCAAGGGCGAAGCCCATTTGGTGTTTGTGTGTGTGACGGTTGGACCCAAGCCAACCCAAACCCAATCACTTTCCTAACCTAACTCAAATACTACAACTATAAATACATCACATAATCATTAAATTGAAACCCTAGTTTTGCTTTGCCTCTTCTTTTCTTTCTTTTGCTCGGCGAGAGTCCCAAACACACCATTGGTGTCGATTTTTCTTATTCAAGTGAAGGTATAACGTTTATTCATCTTCCTTTAACGTACCTTGCATGTATATGTCGAGATATACTTTGTTTAGTCGCGTTTTTTTCTTTTTGTTTGTGGCGAGAGGTGTAAACAAGAAAACAAGGAAACCTAATTTATTTAACTTGTAATTAATAAGGAGCGTGTAAAGTGATAAGTAATATTGAATCGGGTCATGTATATGTTGAGTTAAGCTAAGCGAGACATGCATGAGTTTGGACCGAGGCATGCATGAGTTTCGAATGGGGTTTAAAACATTATAACTTGATTATGTAACATGTTTAGATGAGCTAGGTCTTGTGTAAAACATGCTAGCGAAACCCTAGGTGAACCGAATACATATGTACATGAGATTTAGGCGTGTAATAAATAAGTAAGGGTTACGTAAACATAAACCCTAGTTTTAAAATATGTAAAGCGTATAAAGTATACTAAACCCTAATAACTTATGGTCACATGAAATCATAAGCGTGTATGATAAAGTGTAAAAGTAAAGAAGGTTATTAATTACGTATTAGGTTAAGTGGAGAGTCATTAAGGCGTAACATGTAAAGTAAATGCATATTAATGAGATATTAAAGAATAAGAAACCCTAGAACGTAAATGAGAGTATATTAGGGTTTGAGCTAAATATAGTAAGTGTTATTTCATGTGTGAGTTATAACTTATAAAACTATTTTCACATTTAAAGATAGACTTTAATAAATGATATAACGAACCCTAATCTACAACATTAATTATAAAATACTTAAGACTCATTAATAAAACCCTAAAGTATGAAGATCATTAATTATGAATACCAAATATTAAAAGATCATTTTGTGATTATGGAATCATTAATAACTTGGGCGACCGTTAATGTCTATAGGTTACGTGAAGAGGAGTAATCCTTTGCTTTTCGTCTTTACGCTTTTCGATCTTTGCGTTGGAATAAGAATGCAGATATTACGACCTTTTCGATAAAGGTTTCTCTTAATGTTTTCTTTAGTATTAGGTTTTCCTAAGCCTTTGCTATGAATCCCAAATCGATTTGTTTGAGCTATTGCTTATCGAACTCGATTTACGAATTATGAAACATCGATTTTGAACTATCGATATGAAAACTATGATTTTGGAAATATGAATGATTTTACGATAAATATGATGCGTGTCGGTTATGACATTACGATTTGACCTAAGATAGTTTGACACCCGAGCCAAATATTTAACTAGTCATGGGGTTCCATGTCCGTATCGATGATGCACCTCGATATGACTCTAGGGCGATGAGTGATGTTACGCCCGTCTACGGATGGTGAAGCATATTTGTGAATATGTAGGAAGGGCGTATGGATGCATCCTAGATCATTATATGTTATATGTTATATGTTATCGATGATTGATCTTTGCGTGCGTGCGTCCTTCATAACTCTGGTAGGTCTCCCTACAAAATGTTGCCTTGTGTGAATATGAATGTGATCGATATAAGTTACGGGCTCGTGGTAGTTGACTATAAACTTCTTTTGAAATTATGATTTATGCTTTGAAAATGATTAAGATTTTGTTATTGCTCATTCACTTTATTTCGTATCCGTTATCGTTTAGTATTAGCTTTTGCTTTCATATCATTCCTTTGGGCTTTTGAAGCTCGTAGCTTTTCTTTTCTTCATGGCGGTATCTAAGCATTGGGCTGGTTGCTTTGGGATGAGTGCTTGAGTGGACTTACCTTAGAGATTTTAGCTTTGATTTCTTATGATGCCATTTAGACTTATTTATTTGGATATTATGTTTGAAGTTTATTATGCTTCATTTGGGACCTATGTATTGAAGTCATTTGACTTGGATTATTTTCGCATTTATGTTAAGACTTTCTTTTGGTTATGAATGTTTTGCTTTGATATGACACCATTACTTGTGATTCCTTTACCCTTGGCGGGTCGGGCGTTACAATTTATGGCATCGAGCCAGGTTTCGACTTGTAGTCGGGACACGTGAACATAAGAACCTTAAGTTATCCCTTAGAATTAAGATTTGACTGTGAGGATTGGGTAGACTTAGGTTTCCTTCTGCGAACTTCCATTTCGTATCTCATCTTTGTTCTTTTGCTAATCGTTTGAATATCGTTTAGATGGTTCGAACTCGTCACTCTTTGGCGCGGATGGAGCGATGATGCTCTAACATGGATCTTGCGATTGCGAATGCTCTCAACTCTCTTTTCTGGTTTGACTACACGAGATGATGGAGCAGTGATCAACAATATTCGAATCGGTGGTGAACCTTGGGAAGCGGTGGAGGTGCTCAACCCGTCGGCATTCATACTTGGCTCGGCGTTTGATAGCTCAAGCCTCTTTCTTTTAACTTCTTCTACTCCCAGCTGAGGCGAGGGCTGGATCACTCATGTTGAGAAGTTGTTTGAAATCTTGGGTTGTGGAGATGGATTTAAGACTCGTTTGGCTGCATTCAAGTTGGAAGGTGATGCTTTAAATTGGTGGAAAGCATTGAAACAAGCACGAGGAGGAGATGCTTTATTTGTTACTTGTACTTGGGCGGAGTTTGGACTATCTTCTATAACCGTTACTTCCACGATCTTTGAGCAACAAAGGTATGAGAGGATTATCGAGGCGATCTACCGGTTTGATAATGAGAACTCCAATGAGTACATGAGTAGGTTTATGAGGTTGGTAAGCTTTGTTGGGCGATTCTTTGGAGATGGTAGGCGCCAAGCTAAGCATTTCAAATGGGGATGAAGAAGTGGGTGTTGGACCATTGCTTACTGCGACTATGAGGATGTGTCGGCTGCAATGATGCACTCGTAACATTGAGATCTTTCATGAGGTTCGAGGTTACAACAAGCGTGTCGCGATGGTGATCGGATTCAAGGTAGGACTCAAAGTAATGAGTATAAAGGAAATACTAGCGGGAGTTATGATTCGAGGGACAAGTGGATAAGGGTTATGATCGGTGAGTCGATCGGGAAGGAATGTGGACTCTAGGCGCCACAGGCGAGGGTCGAGGATAGCGAGGCTGCGGTAAGAATGGAAATGATCGTCGAAATCGGGGTAACAATAACCGGCGTTACAACAAAGATCGATCGACTCGAGGATCGAATCGGTCGTGCTTGAGGATCTTACAGTCGACAAAGAGACGGTGAAGTTTGCCTCCCCACTATCTGTACTACTTGTGGAAAGGCTCATCCGGGACCGTGTTTCAAGGCCCTTTGGTGGATGTTTCTCTTGTGGTTCTACTACTCACAAGATCAAGGATTGCCCTAAGAGGAACCGGCGATTCACGGAAACTATACCAAGCCGCCACCTACTCTTGGGCGTGTCTATGCTACTACTCGGAATCGGTGGAGCATACTTGAGTACCATTACGGGAACTCTTTTCATTGATGATTATTACATCTTCGTTTTATTTGACACGGCGCCACACACTCCATCATATCATCGTCACATGTGCTAAGAAACTTAATATGAAGCCACAACCACTAACGAATCACTTATCGATATCTCGCCTATGAAAAGTCACATGATCATTGATCATAAATCGTTAAGTGTCCTCTTCGTTTTGATGATCGTATTAGCCATGCACATCTGTATCCTCTCGATATGGTCGACTTTGATATCATTCTAGGCATGGATTGGTTGGCTTATCATAGAGCTTCCATCGATTGCTATGCTAGAACTGTGATCTTTGGAGCGTAAAACATCCTAAATTCGTTTATTATGGTTCTAAACCACTCAAATCTGTTAAGTTCATTTACGCTATGAAGGCGCGGACCATGATTGCTCATGGGTGTCAAGGTTTTCTAGCATCTGTTAAGGACACATCTTTGGAGAGTCCTAACATTGAAAATCTTTCCGTTGTTTGTGAATTCACCGGCGTTTTCCGATGAACTCCTGGACTTCCTCCACTCGAGAGTTGAGTTTAGCATTGAGTTGATTCACGGTGCTAAACCGATTTGAAAGCTCCGTGTCGTATGGCACTGTAGAGCGAAGGAGTTGAAGGAACAGCGCAGAGATGATAGATAATGGATTCATTCGACCTAGTGTTTCTCCATGGGGTGCACTGTTTTGTTTGTGAAGAAGAAGGATGGAAGTATCGTCTATGTATCGACTACCGTGAACTCAACCGTATTACTATTGAACCCGTTATCCTCTCCGCGCATAGGCGATTTGTTTGATCAGCGCAAGGAGCTAAGTTCTTTTCTAAGATTGATCGAGTGCGGTTATCATCAACTACGTGTGAAGGAGCAAGATGTTCCTAAGACCGCGTTTCGTGCGGATATGGTCATTATGAGTTTCTCGTTATGCCTTTTGGTTTGACGAATCGCTTTCTTGTGTTTATGGACACGATGAATCGTGTTTTCCATGAGTTTCTCGATAAGTTCGTTATTGTTTTCATCGGCGACATTTTGGTTTACTCTAAGTGCGAAGAGGAGCATGAGCAACATCTCGGGATAGTTTTGGAGATTACGAGGAAGAAGAAGTTGTCGCCAAATTCTCGAAGTGTGAATTTTGGTTAGGACAAGTCGCTTTCCTTGGTCATATCGTGTCGGTGATGGTATAACCATGGATCCGTCTAAGGTTGAGGCTATCACTAAGTGGCCAAGACCTCGGCGATGTTGAGTCGGGGAGTTTTCTAGGACTTCTTGGATATTATCGACGTTTTGTTGAAGGTTTCTCTCGTTTAGCTTTGCCGTTAACCCAATTGATGAGGAAAGGTGAAAAGTTCGTGTGGACGGATGAAAGAAAAGAGTTTTGAAGAGTTGAAGCGGAGATTGGTTTCGCTCTATTTTGACTCTTCCATCGGTTACGGAGGATATCAAATTTATAGCGATGCATCTAAGAAAGGATTGGGATGTGTCTTGATGCAACATGGTAAGGTGATAGCTTACGCTTCAAGACAAGCTGAAACCTTATGAGGAGAATTACCCAACTCATGATCTTGAGTTAGGCTGCGTGGTGTTCGCGTTGAAGATGCGGAGACATTACTTGTATGGAGGCGTGTGATATTTTCACCGACCATAAGAGTCTCAGTATATTTTCACTCAAAGGAACTCAATATGAGACAAAGAAGATGGTTAGAACTTCTTAAGGATTATGACACTAACATTCGGTACCATCTGGTAAGGCTAATGTAGTTCTTGGCGCATTAGCGAAATCGGTATGATTGCAAGTATTGAGATTGAGCCTAGGATCATTCGTGACTTAGAACGTTTGGATGTTGAGTTGTGCGTCACGAGAGGTTACGGTGGATCTTGGGCTAGTATGAAGGTGGAGTCGAACCTTATCTGCAAATTAAGGAAGCTCGAGAAAGATGACGGTTTGTGGGCGTAGCTCGAAATGTTGAAGAAGGTAAGCAGACGGAGTTTAAGGTTGATAACGATGGGATTGTATGGTATGAAGATAGGCTTTGCGTTCCCAATGATCGGTGCCATTGAGAAAGTTATGGTGAAGCTCATAGTTCTCCTTTCACTATCCATCTGGTTCTACCAAGATGTATAGGGATTTGAAACGATATTTACGGTGGAGCGGCATGAAGCAAGATGTGGCGACGTTTGTGTCGAAGTGTATGATTTGTCGACAAGTGAAGATCGAACATCAAAGAGCTAGTGGTTTATTACAACCATTGGATATTCCGACATGGAAGTGGGATAAGATATCTATGGACTTTGTGGTGGACTACCTCTTACTAAGAAGAAGCATGATGCGATTTGGGTGGTTGTTGATCGACTAACCAAATCGCTCATTTCTTACCAATTAGGGAAGGATTATGGTATTGGCGGTTATCGAGAGATTTTTCAACAAGAGATAGTTAGACTTCATGGTACTCAAGCGGCTATTGTGTCGAGATAGGGATCCGCGTTTTACTTCGTTTGGAAGGGTTTGCAAAAGCTTGGGGTACTCGACTTAATTTTAGTACGGCTTTTCATCCTCAAGCGGATGGTCGATCGAGAGGACTATTCGGACCTTAGAGGACATGCTAAGGGCTTGTGCTTTGGAATGGTGGCGGTGGGATGAATATTTGTGTTTGGTAGAGTTTGCATACAACAACGGTTGGCATGCTAGCATTAAAGCGACCGTTTGAACTTCTTTATGGAAGGAAATGTAGATCACCTACTTGTTGGGATGAAGTAGGTGAGCGTCTAATTGAAGGACCGGAAATGATTGAGATCACTAATGAGAAAGTAGGCATTGCTAGAGAAAAGTTAAAGGAGGCTAGGTCTCGTCGGAAAAGTTATGCCGACAAGCATCGTCGTGATTTAGAATTTCGTGTTGGTGATCGTGTATTTTGAAAGTCTCGCCGTTTAGAGGTGTGAAGCGTTTTGGAATCAAGGGCAAGCTTAGTCCTCGATTCATTGGTCCGTTTGAAATTCGGAGCGTATAGGAGAAGTTTCGTGTCGTTTGGCACTTCCGCCTCGGTTATCGCATGTTCATGATGTGTTCCATGTATCTCTCTAAGAGGATACAATTATCATCCATTACGTTGCTTCGTATCCGTTTGATCGATTCGATCCGATATGTCTTTGCACGAAGAACCGAAGCTATTTTGGAAAGACAAGAAAGAGTCATGAGAAGTAAAGTTATTCCGTTCGTTAAGATTCTTTGGAAAAATCACCCGGGCGTGAGGCTACTTGGGAGACCGAAGAGTCGATCGAGCTAGTTATCCTCATTTCTTTGAATAGTTCGGTATGTTCTCATTTCGTTATCGTTTTCGTTTCGTTTCATTTCAATTTTCGAGGGCGAAAATTTTTTTAGAGGAAGAGTTGTAAAACCGAAAATCTAAAACCTATATAAAGACTAAAATACCCTTGGAACCAAGAATAATAAAATCGTAAAACACGTTTATAATAAAGTTCGAAATTAAAAACCTAATAAATAAAACTTAACGAATATAATTTAGTGAATGACTTTAGTACGACGAAGGGCGTAAATGTTTAAGCTAATAAGTTGGGCGTTTGTTTGTTTAATGGACTCGTGTCTTTTGTTTTGTTTTGCGCCAAGACAAGAGAAGCCCAAAGGGATGTTTGTTTGTGTTCGTGTGAGCCAAGGGCGAAGCCCATGTGGTGTTTGTGTGTGTGTTCGGTTGGACCCAAGCCAACCCAAACCCAATCACTTTCCTATTCTAACTCAAATACTACAACTATAAATACAACACATAATCATTAAATTGAAACCCTAGTTTTGCTTTGCCTCTCCTTTTCTTTTGCTCGCTCGAGAGTCCCCAACACACCATTGGTGTCGATTTTTCTTATTCAAGTGAAGGTATAACGTTTATTCATCTTCCTTTAACGTACCTTGCATGTATATGTCGAGATATACTTTGTTTAGTCGCGTTTGTTTTCTTTTTGTTTGTGGCGAGAGGTGCTAACCAAGAAAACAAGGAAACCTAATTTATTTAACTTGTAATTAATAAGGAGCGTGTAAAGTGATAAGTAATATTGAATCGGGTCATGTATATGTTGAGTTAAGCTAAGCGAGACATGCATGAGTTGGACCGAGGCATGCATGAGTTTCGAATGGGGTTTAAAACATTATAACTTGATTATGAAACATGTTTAGATGAGCTAGGTCTTGTGTAAAACATGCTAGCGAAACCCTAGGTGAACCGAATACATATGTACATGAGATTTAGGCGTGTAATAAATAAGTAAGGTGCGTAAACATAAACCCTAGTTTTAATATGTAAAGCGTATAAAGTATACTAAACCCTAATAACTTATGGTCACATGAAATCATAAACGTGTATGATAAAGTGTAAAAGTAAAGAAGGTTATTAATTACGTATTAGGTTAAGTGGAGAGTCATTAAGGCGTAACATGTAAAGTAAATGCATATTAATGAGATATTAAAGAATAAGAAACCCTAGAACGTAAATGAGAGTATATTAGGGTTTGAGCTAAATATAGTAAGTGTTATTTCATGTGTGAGTTATAACTTATAAAACTATTTTCACATTTAAAGATGGACTTTAATAAATGATATAACGAACCTAATCTACAACATTAATTATAAAATACTTAAGACTCATTAATAAAACCCTAAAGTATAAAGATTACTAATTATGAATACCAAATATTAAAAGATCATTTTGGCGATTATGGAATCATTAATAACTTGGACGACCGTTAATGTCTATAGGTTACGTGAAGAGGAGTAATCCTTTGTTTTCGTCTTTACGCTTTTCGATCTTTGCGTTGGAATAAGATGCAGATATTACGACCTTTTCGATAAAGGTTTCTCTTAATGTTTTCTTTAGTATTAGGTTTTCCTAAGCCTTTGCTATGAATCCCAAATCGATTTGTTTGAGCTATTGCTTATCGAACTCGATTTACGAATTATGAAACATCGATTTTGAACTATCGATATGAAAACTATGATTTTGGAAATATGAATGATTTTACGATAAATATGATGCGTATCGGTTATGACATTACGATTTGACCTAAGATAGTTTGACACCGAGCCAAATATTTAACTAGTCATGGGGTTCCATGTCCGTATCGATGATGCACCTCGATATGACTCTAGGGCGATGAGTGATGTTACGCCGCGTCTACGGATGGTGAAGCATATTTGTGAATATGTAGGAAGGGCGTATGGATGCATCCTAGATCATTATCATTATATGTTATATGTTGTCGATGATTGATCTTTGCGTGCGTGCGCGTCCTTCATAACTCTGGTAGGTCTCCCTACAAAATGTTGCCTTGTGTGAATATGAATGTGATCGATATAAGTTACGGGCTCGTGGTAGTTGACTATAAACTTCTTTTGAAATTATGATTTATGCTTTGAAAATGATAAAGATTTTGTTATTGCTCATTCACTTTATTTCATATCCGTTATCGTTTAGTATTAGCTTTTGCTTTCATATCATTCCTTTGGGCTTTTGAAGCTCGGCCGCACTTTCTTTTCTTCATGGCGGTATCTAAGCATTGGGCTGGGTTGCTTTGGGATGAGTGCTTGAGTGGACTTACCTTAGAGATTTTAGCTTTGATTTCTTATGATGCCATTTAGACTTATTTATTTGGATATTATGTTTGAAGTTTATTATGCTTCATTGGGACCTATGTATTGAAGTCATTTGACTTGGATTATTTTCGCATTTATGTTAAGACTTTCTTTTGGTTATGAATGTTTTGCTTTGATATGACACCATTACTTGTGATTCCTTTACCCTTGGCGGGTCGGGCGTTACAATTTATGGCATCGAGCCAGGTTCGACTTGTAGTCGGGACACATGAACATAAGAACCTTAAGTTATCCTTAGAATTAAGATTTGACTGTGAGGATTGGGTAGACTTAGGTTTCCTTCTGCGAACTTCCATTTCGTATCTCATCTTTGTTCATTTTGCTAATCGTTTGAATATCGTTTAGATGGTTCGAACTCGTACTCTTTGGTGGCGCGGATGGAGCGATGATGCTTAACATGGATCTGCGATTGCGAATGCTCTCAACTCTCTTTCCCTGGTTTGACTACACGAGATGATGGAGCAGTGATCAACAATATTCGAATCGGTGGTGAACCTTGGTAGCGGTGGAGGTGCTCAACCCGTCGGCATTCATACTTGGCTCGGCGTTTGATAGCTCAAGCCTCTTTCTTTTAACTTCTTGCTACTCCCAGCTGAAGGCGAGGGTGGATCACTCATGTTGAGAAGCTTGTTTGAAGTCTTGGGTTGTGGAGATGGATTTAAGACTCGTTTGGCTGCGTTCAAGTTGGAAGGTGATGCTTTAAATTGGTGGAAAGCATTGAAACAAGCACGAGGAGGAGATGCTTTCATTGTTACTTGTACTTGGGCGGAGTTTGGACTATCTTCTATAACCGTTACTTCCACGATCTTTGAGCAACAAAGGTATGAGAGGATTATCGAGGCGATCTACCGGTTTGATAATGAGAACTCCAATGAGTACATGAGTAGGTTTATGAGGTTGGTAAGCTTTGTTGGAGCGATTCTTTGGAGATGGTAGGCGCCAAGCTAAGCATTTCAAATGGGGGCCGAAGAAGTGGGTGTTGGACCGGCGCTTAACAACGACTATGAGGATGTGTCGGCTGCAATGATGCGACTCGTAACATTGAGATCTTTCATGAGGTTCGAGTTACAACAAGCGTGTCGCGATGGTGATCGGATTCAGGTAGGACTCAAAGTAATGAGTATAAGGAAATACTAGCGGGAGTTATGATTCGAGGGACAAGTGGATAAGGGTTATGATCGGTGAGGTCGATCGGGAAGGAATGTGGACTCTAGGCGCCACAGGCGAGGGTCGAGGATAGCGAGCTGGGGTAAGAATGGAAATGATCGTCGAAATCGGGTAACAATAACCGCGTTACAACAAAGATCGATCGACTCGAGGATCGAATCGGTCGTGCTTGAGGATCTTACAGTCGACAAAGACGGTGAAGTTTGCCTCCCCACTTATCTGTACTACTTGTGGAAAGGCTCATCCGGGACCGTGTTTCAAGGCCAGCGGTGGATGTTTCTCTTGTGGTTCTACTACTCACAAGATCAAGGATTGCCCTAAGAGGAACCGGCGATTCACGGAAACTATACCAAGCCGCCACCTACTCTTGGGCGTGTCTATGCTACTACTCGGAATCGGTAGCATACTTGAGTACCATTACGGGAACTCTTTTCATTGATGATTATTACATCTTCGTTTTATTTGACACGGCGCCACACACTCCATCATATCATCATCACATGTGCTAAGAAACTTAATATGAAGCCACAACCACTAACGAATCACTTATCGATATCTACGCCTATGAAAAGTCACATGATCATTGATCATAAATCGTTAAGTGTCCTCTTCGTTTTGATGATCGTATTAGCCATGCACATCTGTATCCTCTCGATATGGTCGACTTTGATATCATTCTAGGCATGGATTGGTTGGCTTATCATAGAGCTTCCATCGATTGCTATGCTAGAGCTGTGATCTTTGGAGCGTAAAACATCCTAAATTCGTTTATTATGGTTCTAAACCACTCAAATCTGTTAAGTTCATTTACGCTATGAAGGCGCGGACCATGATTGCTCATGGGTGTCAAGGTTTTCTAGCATCTGTTAGGACACATCTTTGGAGAGTCCTAACATTGAAAATCTTTCCGTTGTTTGTGAATTCACCGGCGTTTTCGATGAACTCCTGGACTTCCTCCATTTCGAGAAGTTGAGTTTAGCATTGAGTTGATTCACGGTGCTAAACCGATTTGAAAGCTCCGTGTCGTATGGCACTGTAGAGGCGAAGGAGTTGAAGGAGCAGTGCAAGAGATGATAGATAATGGATTCATTCGACCTAGTGTTTCTCCATGGGGTGCACTGTGTTGTTTGTGAAGAAGAAGGATGGAAGTATGCGTCTATGTATCGACTACCGTGAACTCAACCGTATTACTATTGGAACCGTTATCCTCTTCCGCATAGGCGATTTGTTTGATCAGCGCAAGGAGCTAAGTTCTTTTCTAAGATTGATCGAGTGCGGTTATCATCAACTACGTGTGAAGGAGCAAGATGTTCCTAAGACCGCGTTTCGTACGGATATGGTCATTATGAGTTTCTCGTTATGCCTTTTGGTTTGTGAATCGCTTTCTTGTGTTTATGGACACGATGAATCGTGTTTTCCATGAGTTTCTCGATAAGTTCGTTATTGTTTTCATCGGCGACATTTTGGTTTACTCTAAGTGCGAAGAGGAGCATGAGCAACATCTCGGATAGTTTTGGAGATTACGAGGAAGAAGAAGTTGTCGCCAAATTCTCGAAGTGTGAATTTTGGTTAGGACAAGTCGCTTTCCTTGGTCATATCGTGTCGGTGATGGTATAACCATGGATCCGTCTAAGGTTGAGGCTATCACTAAGTGGCCAAGACCTACGACGATGTTGAGTCGGGGAGTTTTCTAGGACTTCTTTGGATATTATCGACGTTTTGTTGAAGGTTTCTCTCGTTTAGCTTTGCCTTTAACCCAATTGATGAGGAAAGGTGAAAAGTTAGTGTGGACGGATGAAAGAAAAGAGTTTTGAAGAGTTGAAGCGGAGATTGGTTTCGCTCCTATTTTGACTCTTCCATCGGTTCGGAGGATATCAAATTTATAGCGATGCATCTAAGAAAGGATTGGGATGTGTCTTGATGCAACATGGTAAGGTGATAGCTTACGCTTCAAGACAAGCTGAAACCTTATGAGGAGAATTACCCAACTCATGATCTTGAGTTAGGCTGCTTGTGGTGTTCGCGTTGAAGATGCGGAGACATTACTTGTATGGAGGCGTGTGATATTTTCACCGACCATAAGAGTCTCAAGTATATTTTCACTCAAAGGAACTCAATATGAGACAAAGAAGATGGTTAGAACTTCTTAAGGATTATGACACTAACATTCGGTACCATCTGGTAAGGCTAATGTAGTTCTTGGCCTTGCTTAGCGGAAATCGGTATGATTGCAAGTATTGAGATTGAGCCTAGGATCATTCGTGACTTAGAACGTTTGGATGTTGAGTTGTGCGTCGAGGTTACGGTGGATCTTGGGCTAGTATGAAGGTGGAGTCGAACCTTATCTGCAAATTAAGGAAGCTCGAGAAAGATGACGGTTGTGGGCGTAGCTCGAAATGTTGAAGAAGGTAAGCGAGACGGAGTTTAAGGTTGATAACGATGGGATTGTATGGTATGAAGATAGGCTTTGCGTTCCCAATGATCGGTGCCATTGAGAAAGTTATGGTGAAGCTCATAGTTCTCCTTTCACTATCCATCTGGTTCTACCAAGATGTATAGGGATTTGAAACGATATTTACGGTGGAGCGGCATGAAGCAAGATGTGGCGACGTTTGTGTCGAAGTGTATGATTTGTCGACAAGTGAAGATCGAACATCAAAGAGCTAGTGGTTTTTACAACCATTGGATATTCCGACATGGAAGTGGGATAAGATATCTATGGACTTTGTGGTGGACTACCTCTTACTAAGAAGAAGCATGATGCGATTTGGGTGGTTGTTGATCGACTAACCAAATCGGCTCATTTCTTACCAATTAGAAAGGATTATGGTATTGGCGGTTATCGAGATTTTTCAACAAGAGATAGTTAGACTTCATGGTACTCAAGCGGCTATTGTGTCGAGATAGGGATCCGCGTTTTACTTCTCGTTTACGGAAGGGTTTGCAAAAGCTTGGGGTACTCGACTTAATTTTAGTACGGCTTTTCATCCTCAAGCGGATGGTCGATCGAGAGGACTATTCGGACCTTAGAGGACATGCTAAGGGCTTGTGCTTTGGAATGGTGGCGGTGGGATGAATATTTGTGTTTGGTAGAGTTTGCATACAACAACAGTTGGCATGCTAGCATTAAAGCGACACCGTTTGAACTTCTTTATGGAAGGAAATGTAGATCACCTACTTGTTGGGATGAAGTAGGTGAGCGTCTAATCGAAGGTCCGGAAATGATTGAGATCACTAATGAGAAAGTAGGCATTGCTAGAGAAAAGTTAAAGGAGGCTAGGTCTCGTCGGAAAAGTTATGCCGACAAGCATCGTCGTGATTTAGAATTTCGTGTTGGTGATCGTGTATTTTGAAAGTCTCGCCGTTTAGAGGTGTGAAGCGTTTTGGAATCAAGGGCAAGCTTAGTCCTCGATTCATTGGTCCGTTTGAAATTCGGAGCGTATAGGAGAAGTTTCGTGTCGTTTGGCACTTCCGCCTCGGTTATCGCATGTTCATGATGTGTTCCATGTATCTCTCTAAGAGGATACAATTATCATCCATTACGTTGCTTCGTATCCGTTTGATCGATTCGATCCGATATGTCTTTGCACGAAGAACCGAAGCTATTTTGGAAAGACAAGAAAGAGTCATGAGAAGTAAAGTTATTCCGTTCGTTAAGATTCTTTGGAAAAATCACCCGGCGTGAGGCTACTTGGGAGACCGAAGAGTCGATCGAGCTAGTTATCCTCATTTCTTTGAATAGTTCGGTATGTTCTCATTTCGTTATCGTTTCGTTTCGTTTCATTTCAATTTTCGAGGCGAAAATTTTTTTAGAGGAAGAGTTGTAAAACCGAAAATCTAAAACCTATATAAAGACTAAAATACCCTTGGAACCAAGAATAATAAAATCGTAAAACACGTTTATAATAAAGTTCGAAATTAAAAACCTAATAAATAAAACTTAACGAATATAATTTCGTGAATGACTTTAGTACGACGAAGGGCGTAAATGTTTAAGCTAATAAGTTGGGCGTTTGTTTGTTTAATGGACTCGTGTCTTTTGTTTTGTTTTGCGCCAAGCCGAAGCCCAAGAGGATGTTTGTTTGTGTTCGTGTGAGCCAAGGAGGGGCCGAAGCCCATGTGGTGTTTGTGTGTGTGTTCGGTTGGACCCAAGCCAACCCAAACCCAATCACTTTCCTATTCTAACTCAAATACTACAACTATAAATACAACACATAATCATTAAATTGAAACCCTAGTTTTGCTTTGCCTCTCCTTTTCTTCTTGCTCGGCGAGAGTCCCAAACACACCATTGGTGTCGATTTTCTTATTCAAGTGAAGGTATAACGTTTATTCATCTTCCTTTTAACGTACCTTGCATGTATATGTCGAGATATACTTTGTTTAGTCGCGTTTGTTTTCTTTTTGTTTGTGGCGAGAGGTGCTAACCAAGAAAACAAGGAAACCTAATTTATTTAACTTGTAATTAATAAGGAGCGTGTAAAGTGATAAGTAATATTGAATCGGGTCATGTATATGTTGAGTTAAGCTAAGCGAGACATGCATGAGTTGGACCGAGGCATGCATGAGTTTCGAATGGGGTTTAAAACATTATAACTTGATTATGAAACATGTTTAGATGAGCTAGGTCTTGTGTAAAACATGCTAGCGAAACCCTAGGTGAACCGAATACATATGTACATGAGATTTAGGCGTGTAATAAATAAGTAAGGTTACGTAAACATAAACCCTAGTTTTAATATGTAAAGCGTATAAAGTATACTAAACCCTAATAACTTATGGTCATGAAATCATAAGCGTGTATGATAAAGTGTAAAAGTAAAGAAGGTTATTAATTACGTATTAGGTTAAGTGGAGAGTCATTAAGGCGTAACATGTAAAGTAAATGCATATTAATGAGATATTAAAGAGTAAGAAACCCTAGAACGTAAATGAGAGTATATTAGGGTTTGAGCTAAATATAGTAAGTGTTATTTCATGTGTGAGTTATAACTTATAAAACTATTTTCACATTTAAAGATGGACTTTAATAAATGATATAACGAACCTAATCTACAACATTAATTATAAAATACTTAAGACTCATTAATAAAACCCTAAAGTATAAAGATTACTAATTATGAATACCAAATATTAAAAGATCATTTGGCGATTATGGAATCATTAATAACTTGGGCGACCGTTAATGTCTATAGGTTACGTGAAGAGGAGTAATCCTTTGTTTTCGTCTTTACGCTTTTCGATCTTTGCGTTGGAATAAGGTGCGAGATATTCGACCTTTTCGATAAAGGTTTCTCTTAATGTTTTCTTTCGTATTAGGTTTTCCTAAGCCTTTGCTATGAATCCCAAATCGATTTGTTTGAGCTATTGCTTATCGAACTACGATTTACGAATTATGAAACATCGATTTTGAACTATCGATATGAAAACTATGATTTTGGAAATATGAATGATTTTACGATAAATATGATCGTATCGGTTATGACATTACGATTTGACCTAAGATAGTTTGACACCGAGCCAAATATTTAACTAGTCATGGGGTTCCATGTCCGTATCGATGATGCACCTCGATATGACTCTAGGGCGATGAGAGTGATGTTACGCCACGTCTACGGATGGTGAAGCATATTTGTGAATATGTAGGAAGGGCGTATGGATGCATCCTAGATCATTATATGTTATATGTTATATGTTATCGATGATTGATCTTTGCGTGCGTGCCGTCCTTCATAACTCTGGTAGGTCTCCCTACAAATGTTGCCTTGTGTGAATATGAATGTGATCGATATAAGTTACGGGCTCGTGGTAGTTGACTATAAACTTCTTTTGAAATTATGATTTATGCTTTGAAAATGATAAAGATTTTGTTATTGCTCATTCACTTTATTTCGTATCCGTTATCGTTTAGTATTAGCTTTTGCTTTCATATCATTCCTTTGGGCTTTTGAAGCTCGGCCGCACTTTCTTTTCTTCATGGCGGTATCTAAGCATTGGGCTGGGTTGCTTTGGGATGAGTGCTTGAGTGGACTTACCTTAGAGATTTTAGCTTTGATTTCTTATGATGCCATTTAGACTTATTTATTTGGATATTATGTTTGAAGTTTATTATGCTTCATTTGGGACCTATGTATTGAAGTCATTTGACTTGGATTATTTTCGCATTTATGTTAAGACTTTCTTTTGGTTATGAATGTTTTGCTTTGATATGACACCATTACTTGTGATTCCTTTACCCTTGGCGGGTCGGGCGTTACAATCCGTCATCAAAAACTTTATCTCTTCCAACCTTGTTATTGTTTCATCTTTTCCTCTTTGGGCCCGATCGCCGCCATGCAGCGTTTCACGCTTGATACGATACTGCTTTGCCATAGTTTCGTGAAATAAGTTGACGAGCTCGTTCCTCCAAAGCTTGCTCCCGGTGCTTGTCATGCTCTCGGATCTTGCTTTCTTGGTAGCACGCTTCTTTCCCATGGGGCGTGGTTGTTCATCATTACCAAACAAAGCCTCGTTTGTTTGGCTTGGCATATCGCCGTTAAATCAACCGGTTCGCGTATCCCATTTCTTATAATGACGCAAAACCTCCCAAGCGCCATCCGGGACCAAACGGTGTTGCTTTGGTTTCCTCACGATACCATTACTTTGCGCTTCATCACATCCAAACTCACTTTCCCCGCTTGTTGATCCCGTATGCGCGCGTCGTAACAAGAGTTGAACTTTGTGCATATGCCGCTTCAACGTTTTCCACTTGCTTGACATCGTATCCTTGTTGCCGCTTGAAAGTTGTTTCTATTGAACTCATTTCCGACCCGATACCAAAACGCTTCTCGGGTTGGCACTTTCCAACTTTCGGATCCTCCGAAACAACTATGTAACACCTTGCAAGTAATGATTCCTCTCTTTGAGTCCAACGGCCAAGAACGACAACTTCCTCTTCATCGAATCAATTGGTTCGGGCTCGGTCTTTGGATTTTTTATTTTCGCTTAATACGACCTTTTCTTTTTTTTTTCGAGAGACGTGGGTGTCTCAAAGAACATCATGTGTTTCAGTTGTGATTGTTGTGATTGTTGTGTGAATTGTAGGTTTTGAAAGTTGGTGTTTAAGGTGCTTTGTTGGTGTTGTTGTTGCCAAAAGAGATATTGTTGATGTTGTTGCCACATTTCTTGGCTCGAGTAGCCTAGTGGGTTGGGAAGAGACATGTTGGGGTTTGAAGATGAACCCGTGTTCGGGTTAGATGATGAACCCGGGTTTGAGGTATTCCACCCACCACCGAGAAGATTGAAGAAAGTATCATCGTTGCCTCCCGACATTTTTTTTAAGAAAAGATTGAAGATTGGGAGGATTGAGAGGATTGGGTTGTGAAAGTGTGAAAAAAATGGTGTTTTAGTTGGGTATTTATAGTGGTAAAAAAATGTTTTTGAATTTTTTTTTATTTATTTATTAAAAGTAGCCGTTTAGGGTTAAAAATGATTTTTTTTAAACCTAACGGCTAGTATCCGTTGGATGGGGTGTTTATGAAAGAATTTTGATTTTTTTTTTTTTTAATTCGCCTTTAACGGGCGTTATATAGGTAACGTGCAGGGACTAACGGCATTACGAGCTCGTGCCTCCAAAGGTGTAACGCCAATAACTACGTTATTGGGACAAAAACGGCGTTATGCCGTTATTGTTGTTAGTGCTCTAAGGATAAAGTGACGTTTTTGGTGGAATAGATATATGTGATGAACTTGATCAAGTTCGTCCTACTATAGATGCTCTTTTTGTCACTTGTTGTTTAGATATTTTTGCGAAATTCGATTCTTGGAGTGGGATCTTAGTTTAATAAGCATCAAACATGATGTTACGTTATGAATAGTTTATAATCAAATACTGTGTTTTGAGTTTCATATATTTAATCAACTTTGAAATGGACATGACCTTAAGAAGACGAATGCTTTGAGGCTATCGAAGTATCGAACCTACATTCAATCGCATACTGCGTAAGGGTTAAAAAAGTGTGCTATACACCTCATGTGATTTTTTGTTCTCTGGCCCCTTTTATTTATAGTACAACATAATTTTTTATCAGTTTTTGTTCCGTGTTTTCTATAAGTTTCAAACTTTTAACTTTTTAAACTTTATATTTTATGTTCCGTATTTTCGGGTTTATAGTTTTTTAATATAAATAAAATTATAAAATAATAATAATAATAATAATAATAATAATAATAATAATAATAATAATAATAATAATAAATAAACGTAAAAAACATGAGAGTGCCATTTGCTTTTTAAGAGTATGTATAACTTGTCCCGTTAAAAATGTAACACAAATGAAAATTTGTACTCGTACATAAACTAGATATAAGATCGTTTGAGACAAAAGATTATTTACATCTAGGGATTAATCTTGGCCTCCATTTTATTTGATCAATGGATGAGATTAATCCCAACAATTTAAAAACCCACTTTCATCATTTTTTCAAATGTTAATATCTTTCAAACCGTTAATCGTTAAGCGAAAAAATATATCGTTCAAATGAAGATTTAATTATCTTTCTATAGATAAAGACTTTGATGTATTTTCGACAAAAAAATTAGTATTTTCACGTCTTTTTTTTTTTTTTAGTTTTTTACGTTCTTAAAATTTGCGTTAAAAATCGTATATGATAAAACACTAATTTAAATATCACATGTGATATTGGTGCGATATCATATATGATATGTAATATCACGTGTGATATTAGTGTAATATCATATGATATTACATATCATATATGATTTAACACTAATATCACGTGATATTCAATTTAGTGTTTTATCATATATGATTTTTTCACGAAATTTCGATAGAACGTAAAACAAAAAAAAAAAAGCGTGAAAAACGAAATTTTTTCTTTTTCAAAGTATATCAAAACGCCTGCTCATAGAAAGATAATTAAATTCGTCATGACGATAATAAATATTTTCACTCTGCCGATTAACGGTTTAAAGATATTTAAATTATAAAAATAGATGAAATAATAAAATCTTAATCTCATTAATTTGATTTATTTTAAATGGATGTTGAAGATGAGTCCTCGATATGTGAGAAAAGTTTTGTATGTAAAATAACCTCCTAGATAAACTATATCCCTCAATCTACAGTGTGTAGTAGTAAGATATTCTACAACTCTAAGAAGAAAAATCAAAGTTCAAACTTCGTTGAATAAACATCTTGATAGCTAAAGAAAAGTGTGTAAACGGCCACGGAAATATTGATTAGACCGCGTGTCAGCGTACATAAGCCCAAAAAAGGCTCGACTTCACTGAGCTACATGAACATGAATCCATCTCCGTTTTTATGTTTATATATGCGTATATGTGTGTCAAGAGGTATCGTATTTGTATACATGTATATGTGCATGCATGTATATATGTGTTTATCTGTATATGTAGGTACATGTGAATAGTTTTATAGTTATCAAAAGGGATATAATAAGGACGTATTTTTTCATTTGTTCACATATCAGATACGAACCCAAAAAAATACCACAATATTCATCTAACTTTCAAATTTTATTTCATTATCATACTTTTAGAGTTACTTCTTTGCACCGTTAATCCTTTTGACTAACGGCCGTTTGTAATTAACTCAAAAATATGTTTTCTTTTTCACATTAAATGTTTGGTCAAACTTATATACGTTTTAATGCGTTTTTATATGTTTATCGATGCGCTTATCGCTTTTAAGTAAAAGACGGACGAAAACACATAATGTGAAAGAGACGGACGAAAACGTATAAAAGCGGGCGAAAACGTATATAAACGAACGAAAACGTATAAAAACAGACTAAAATATTTAATGTGAAAAAGAAAACATATTTTTGAATTAATTACAAACGGTCGTTAATCAAAAGGACTAACGGTGTAGAGAAATGACTCTAAAAGTATGATAATGAAACAAAATTTGAAAGTTGAATGAGTATTGTGGTATTTTTTTAAGTTAGTATCTGATATGTAAACAAATGAAAAAGTAAGTTACTATTACATGCCATTAACCCTTATCAAAAATACCGAAATTATGAAACACATTTGTAAAGCAATGAGTTTCATGCCCCAAGTTATAATATAAATATTTTTCACAAGTTGTTTGTAATAAATTCATGTATCATGAGAGTTACATTATTGTTGTCATTCCCATTTTGTGTCATGTAATATCCCTAACCAAACACCTCTTAAATGACCACCTATTCTAAAGTTTGATACTAAATGACCACCTATTCTAATGTTTGATACATCAATGTCTGAAGAGTAATTTACATCACAACCTTTATAATGTAATATTCATTTATTTCATTAGGTTTATTGCTATTTGGTATTATGGTGAATGAGAAGTTGTTAGTGCCTCAATAAATTTTCACACCCCTAACAACCAAACATATGATTAATGATTCCTGGTCGAACCTAGTATTATCAGCGTGTGCAAATATATAGCTACCCTAGCAATCTTAAAATGTAAAAAGAAATATCATTAATCAAATTTTCTTCTTTCTTTATTAGCCGTAGTTTTTTTACAGCTTAACTCACCTATTTCTCAAATATCACATCGCATGTGTCTTCAATCAGACTTGAATTCATAACCTAGAGGTTGATGATTCACTCACATACCGTTAGGTAAAAAACTTTTGTATCATTTATCAAGGACTATATAGTCCTAGATAATGACTAGATCTTGTATAATCCAGTTTCCAAATAAAGTAGACTAAACTGCAAAATGCATCTTTGTGATTTGTCAATTTTCACACTAAACATTCTTGTCTGAAATGCTTGGTAATAATCATTCTTTAGTTGATAAAATTTAAATACAATACATTTCCACGATCTAACAATGCCATTTTCGTCTTCATTATCTTCGTTATCTACTCAAATTCAAACATATCTCTTAATGAAATCACTCACAAACACGCTTTTATTCATTTCATTCTCAGCATCTCCGCTTCCCATCATCATCATCATCATCATTTTCTCAATATCTCCACCAATATAAAATACATAAACCACACACTATAAAATCACACTAATATAAATACATAAACCACTAACCATAAAATCAATCTCATCCATCACAAGATACCTCTAGCACCACGATTTTCTTTTCATCAATCGGATTTCTGGTGGCTGGTTTGTGATCACAACCATTTAAGGGTGTTTGTTGTTTGCCTAAAGTGTTTAACAATCCATGTCTTAAAATGTTAATGATAGTTTTGTGGGAAACGGTGTACACTTTTATAATGAAAATCAGATTATCATAGCAGTAAATAAATTAACAGGAATAATAAACAACAGACAGAATGGGGTAGAAGCAGAAGACAGACTCTATAACGATATATAAAAAGAAAGCGGTAAAAGGTCGTGAACGAGGCTCGTGTTTAACACGATTCCTTAAAAGCAGTTCAAATCTGTTTCCTAGGGTACAATGTTCAAGCATTGCCGCGGTCGAACGACAAACTTGCACGAAAATTCACGGAAAAAGGCATGCGTTTCGATCGATAAAGTTCTTGGAAATCTGCACGTAATGAGCCGCGTTTTGGATGATCAAAGCCGAATGAGAAGATTTTTATTTTATAGGCAATACCTATCTTGTTCACCAAGACGGAAAATAAAATTATGCATATCTCATATTTCTATAACACGATTTGCATATATCATAAGACTTAGGCATAAAGTCTAAATCTATTCCTAAAATAGATTACTGACTGCGAAAATTATAAAATAAGGAAGCGAAATTCTCGGAGATTACGAGTGCGAAAATTATCAAATAAGGAAACGAAATTCTCGACAAAAAAAATACCCGCGAGGCTAGATTTGAGTGCATTCGTGTCCGCGGTCGCGCTGGCTCGCATGAGTTGAGAAGCTTGAACTCATTTTAGCCAAATCATTTACGCACCCCCCCAAGCACGCACGTAGGAGTGGGAGCATAACCAACCTAAAGGAATTTGATAGCCAATATTATGATTTCCTTATAAACTAGTCTCCACTTCCTCTTCTAGGCGATGTGGGATAGGTTAGTTTTCCAGATTTTGTGCCTCACTTTGAGACACGATATCTCATTCATTTCTACTCCAATTTGGACATACTTTAGCTCGTTGCGAAGCTCTCTTTGAGGAGAACAAAATGCCCCCCAATCAACACAAATATATGTAACATATACATACATTAAATGATGTCCAAAATTTGCAAAACCACTTTGCAAAACTCATTTTCCAACAATCCCCACATGAATGGAGATCGATCGAAAACACGAAAGTTTCGTGAAATTTCTGCGGTTAAGTCTTGCATAGGATAGGTAGGTGTAACCCTTTGAACCTTCCTTGTGATAGGCGTATAAGTATGTTAGAGAGAAAGTTCTAGTGAGAGAAAGGAAGAGAGTTGGGAACTATAGTGAGAGAAAGAAAATATTATTATGAGCTCCAACTCTCTACCTTGGAAGGTAGAGAGTATTTATAGTCTTACAATAAAACGCCACACAACGGGCTGTGGATCGTGCATACAGTGGGTAAAGACCGTCAGTCCTCCACGGTGTTACTTAACTAAATACTACTTAGCTTAAAATAACTACGACTACGAGCTTTCTAACGATTACATATACTTGAGGTGACCGACTCTTTAATACATGGAATTTCAAATTCCTAACAATCTCCCTAAGGAGGTCACCTCAAACATATACTAAAATTACATAGAATACAAACCGATATTACATTAACAATTGTTCTTGCATTCTTGATGTAGTACTTTGCTCAAGCTCATAGTCATTGATTCTTCTCATTGCATGTTTGGTTAATCCAAGTGGAGGTCTTTACCGATCCACGTGATAATAATTTAAAGCCGACTTTTGAGATCATCACCTAACAAAGATCTACGAGACATCCATTGTGGTGTTGGTATTATGTGATGTTGTGACTTTCGGACCGACATGCTCACATTCGGATCATGATATCTTCTCATCGAGTAGCGGAAGCTTTCGTTGATTCATGATATTGGCGGCAGCAGAGCGAAGCATGGAGTGAAAATATCGAGTCATTGATGCACTAATCATGATTTCTTTTGAGATGAATGTGATAAATGAGCATGCGGCTATGGATTGACCGCTTCATTACGATCACCGCAAACGTAGGATGTACCGCATACAACAAGCTAGCAGCAATAAAGCGCACGAAGTGTCTTTGATCACTTCGTTGAATTGAGGTACACGACCCACGGTTCCCGTTGATCGAAGACAAGTCTTGCTGTGATCGGTATAATTCAAGAATTTCCTTGACAGGTTTCGCAATGCTCTAGTCGTTCTCAAACCGGGCGTCTCAAAGAAGACAACACGGAGTGAGTGAACCAATGAATAGAAATTCAGCGATTGATGAAAAGATATTTGAAAACAATCGTGTATTGCTCAATAGAAATTGTTTTTGCAATACAACGAAGGTTTTAATGAAAATCAATTATCAATCATAAAACACCTTTTGATTTGAAATATTCGAACACGGTCGATGTGCTAAAGAAAAGAGTTTTAAGCACAAAGACCGGTTTTTCAAAGGTATCCATCAATCCATAACCTAAACCGAGATTGATTCAAAGATTGAATCGCCCCATTGTTTCTGTTCGGTTGTCACATGGTAGATCTATTTGATAGATCTCACATGCCACCCACCGAGAGCTTGTTTGATGTTGGCTCGAAGGCTTTCCATCTTCATTGTGAATATGTTTGCATATCACTCGGATGTTACGCAATACCACAAGGATAATGCGTGGGACTCAAGATATAATCTCTTTTCCACATTGTGTGAAATGAGAGTCTTCATTGAAAGTGTCCTAATGAGATTTATAGATGATCTCGTGGCTCTAGACTCAATATGTGCATATTTGGTTCTGTCTGGAGACTAGGGAGAGGGTCTCCTTCTTCAATATCAACAATCTCTAAGAGAAAGTCGATAGATAATGTAGGTTCCCGTGAGAATGAAACAAGCCCTTTTAAGAGGAACTTGAGTGGTTTGGGAAGTTAGTGCGGTCGTCACTGGGTCCATGACGTCTTGTCTTCAATACCGATGTTACCATCGAGCATATGAATTGAACCCGGTTTACGCCCTAAGGTTGAATATATGGAGGGCTATTTGTTTTCACCCTTTTCTCATTCAATTCTTTTAATTCTTCAACCCTTCAAGGCTTACCGAGACTTCATAGCAAGAACCTTGTTGGGTTTGTTCGATGAGTGCTCGCCTCGATCCGCACTCTTCCCATATCTCATTTTTCTCCTTTTATCATCATACCTAAGGACTCTACACTAACTAGTGGATAGTCCTGGTAGATCCCTCCGGTTCGGCGGATCATGGGAACACATACCTAACCTTATCATCCTTATATCACCGTACATAAAGTAAAGTTGGTCGGTCTATTTGGTATTGTTCATCCGCCATTTGGAACCAATTGAAAACCATTTGAAAATCAATCCGGATACTTGTGATATATTATCAAAACATTTTGTACCGAATTGTTTTGATATTTTTAGAACAAGTGCTCCCCTCAACATGTCCATCAAATGTTTGAAATCGTTTTGCACACGGAGGCAAGAGGAAGAATTTACTTTTTGATTACCATTTTCTAAAAGATATCAACATCACTTCCTAATCAAATCAAGTAGATAAAGCATTTTGGGAAGGATGAGGTTTTCATAATTTTGCTCCCCTCAATATGTGCCTCGAGGTTTGAAAAGAGTTTTGCACATACTAGAGGAACCCGCATATTGAGATAAGTGATCACGTTTCAAATCATAGGTTTAAGATAGATGCTCCCCTCAACATGTGCATGGAAAATTTGAAATCGTTTGTCACATGTGGGAAGGATAGCATGTACATCCTTATAAAACCATTTACCGAATTATCGGTTTAAATCCAATTTAAATCACACATTCTCCCCAATTACAATTATCAAATCATTTGAGATTTGTGATCTCTTATTGATTTAAATTGATTTTGAAAGCTTTTAAGGAGAATTGTGACTTGATTATGAAAGCGTTTTAACTGATAAGGATCGGATTTTAAGACTTTAAACTCCATTGATAAAACATGCATGTATATCTTTTGAAAACAATTTAATGCCAAATAACTTTTTTAATTTAATTGAAATCATTCTCCCCTTCAATCAATGACATAGGTTGTTGATTTAGAGATTGATATTTTGACAAATAAGTCCAGATGATTATCAAAAATAGAGGCGAGTTATTTTTCAAAGTAGTTATTTTCAATGAGATAAATGTTTATAGAATCGATCATGGAATTTTGAAAAACATGATAAAGAATAGCTCTGTTCTTTCTTTAAAAAGCGGGTTCTTGCTGAAATGACAATAAACCATTGTTTCTCTTTCTCTCAAAAATTTTTTTTTTTTTTTTTTTTTTTTTTTTTTTTAAGAGTTCGACAACATCTAAAGTCCGTGTCATTCTTTGAATGACAAGACAAAGACCGTAGATATTGTCGAACCGAAAAAAAAAAACATAACAAATTGACAATATTTTTGAAGATTTTTCAAATTTTGATTTTTATGGATTTTGAAGGTTTTATATTTTCTATTTGATTTTGAAGGTTTTATAATTTTGTATTTTGATTTTCAATAGATATATACAAGAGATAGATGAAGGAACCTTTACTCCTCGCCTTCCTCCCGAAGGCGTTTGAGTGTTTACGGTTGAAGGCTTTTCAAGCCAAGTCGTGGAAGAATAAACTCAAACGTTCTCTTGGAAGAGCTTTGGTGAAGATGTATGCTAACTCGTATTCGCACCTCACAAAATAGAGTTCCACCACACCTTTTTCCACTTGTTCCCTAATGAAATGATGTCGAATGTCAATATGCTTAGCTCTTGAGTGTTGAACGTTGTTGCATGAAAGAGCAATAGCACTTTTATTATCACAAGATGAGGGGATTTTGTTGAATACAAAGCCATAGTCGGTTAATTGAGATCTCATCCATAAGATTTGAGCACAACAAGATGACATGGCTATGTATTCGATCTCAGAGAGAAATAGAAGTACTCATTTGCTTCTTTGAAGACCACTCACAAGCTTATCACCCAAAACCGAGCACCTCGGATGTACTTGACGAGTAACTTGACATCCTGCATGATCGGCATCTCGCATAGGTCGTTAGTGACATACCGATGTCCTTGGTACCATAGTCCCATATTGATGGTTCCTTGGAGATACCGAAAGACCCGTTTAACCGCTTCAAGGTGCTTTTTAGTAGGCTTAGCTTGGTATCTAGCACACATGCAAACAACGAACAAGATGTCCGGTCTACTAGCGGTGAGGTACATCGGGATCCAATCATACTGCGATATTTCGTTTGGTCAACCATGATCCCCGAGTGGTCCTCATCTAGTTTGGTTCGATCAATCATGGGAGTGTCAACAGGTCACTTGAATCAAATCCAAATTTCTTTAAGATCTCGATTGCATATTTAGATTGATTTATGAAAATGCCTCCGGACTTTGTGAAATTTGTAATCCCAAGAAAATGACATTTGTCCCATCATTGACATTTGAAATTTTGAACTCATTTCATTTGAAAACGGTCACACTCATTGGGGTCGGTCGAGGCAAAGATGATATCATCAACATAAATTTGAACATGAATTAAATGTTTGCACGACTTCACGGTGAACAATGTTGGATCAACTGCTCCTTTGCTAAATCCGGTAGATAGAAGAAACTTTGATAGTGTATCATACCATGCCCTTGGAGCTTGCTTTAAACCGTAAAGAGCCTTCTTCAAATGATAAACGTGAGTAGGATGCTCTTGATTCACAAATCCTTCAGTTGGTGGACGTGACGACTTCTTTAAGATCTCCGCTCGTAAATGCCGTCTTTACATCCATCGATAGACTACCATGTTCTTACTAGCAGCATTAGCCAAAAGATTACGATTGCCTCGATTCGAGCAACAGAGCAAAAGATTCTTCAAAGTCAATACCCTCCTCTTGACGGTATCCTTTAGCAACTAATCGAGCCTTGTTCTTCAACACATCACCATGCTCATCAAGTTTCACTTTGAAGATCCATTTTAGAGCAATAATCATAGCACATCTGGAGCGGTACTAACTCCTATACATCAAGTCGATCAAACTCATGAATTTCATCTTGCATGGCATTGAACCGATTGTCTTCATTCATAGCAGTTTTAACATCTTTAGGTTCGATCTTTGAGAGTCTTGAGTTAAAGAAGCACCATAAGGCATCGGTTGCAAGCTATTTACGTGTGGATATCGGACGAGAAGGATTTCCTATGATGTTGTCTAATGGATGATCTTGAGTCCATTTTCTAAGGTGTTCATGTGGCGGTTGTTGAGGGACCGAGGTAGCAGAGTCGATGTCTCACGAAGAAGATGGTTCGATGATGATTCGGGAGCAAATATGTTTTCAAATGGAGCATCTTCGAGGAGTAGCAAAGGGATTAACTTCATCATTGATGCGAAAATGTTCCATGATGTACATTTGAAGAATGATGATTTGTTGATGAGATCAAGGATCGCAGCAGCGCTTCTTGACTTAATGATATTGAGACTCAAGGATTGACTTCATTCATAGGAATATGAGTAGCCTCTGTTGTGGGAATCGACACCTCATTAATATTTGGATCATAAAGTTCATCAAACATAGGATCAAACAATTTCTTTAAATCATCTTCATATGGAGGTACATATGGAATTTCTTGAGAAGAGTTTGGAAGAAGGATGAACCAATGGGACTATTTTGAAGTGCGGGTCTGAATGGATTGTCTAGGAGCCATTTGACCGGTCACTCATCAAACGTAACGTGAATTGTTTCCATGATATTTCGGGTTCTTTTGTTGTAGATTTGGTATCCCTTTTGTTTGGTGCATACCTACAAAACTCCAATGTCTTCTTTAGCTCTAAGTTTGCCTAAGTCTTGACCCTTATTAGTTGGATAACACAATGCACCAAACACACGAAGGAAAGAGATTAGGTTTTCATTGTGGACCGTTCATATGGAGTTTTTCCATGAGCAAGGTGAATCACGGAACGATTTTGTGTGTAGCATGCGGTGGCAATAGCTTCACCCGGAGAAACATTGGAACCTTTGAGTAAGTCAAGATTGTTCTAGCGGCTTCCACAAGAGTTCGATTTCGTCTTTCAACTACACCATTACATTGAGGAGTTCGTGAAACACTTCTTTGATGGTCGATTCCAATGCTTTCATAAAATTCACTAAGTTGTTTGTTAACAAACTCGGTTCCATTGTCTGTTCGGATAATTACGACGGTTTTGTTAAGTCGAACTGCAATTGTTTGATGAGTTTGATGATGATATCGGAGTTTCATCCTTTGTCCTTAAGAACTTGACCCAAGTGAATCTAGAGTAATCATCAACCACAACTAACACATATTTCTTCCCAAAGATATTATGCACTCTCATTGGTCCACATAAATCCATATGAATTGTATGAAGAACTTCGTGATTGAGTTTGTAGGTTTGGGTTTATGGGCATACTTTTGCTTTTCCCAATTGGCATCTTGAACAAAGATGATCCTTTTCATACTTTAGTCTAGGTAAACCTACAACTAAGTCCTTTCTAGAGATCATTGATGGTGCCAAAGTTCAAGTGATTGAGACGACGATGCCATAACCATGACTTTGTTTTCAAGCCTTTGACCACAAGCAAATTGGAGAAGACTTCATCATATCATCGATAGAGATGGTGTAAAGATTTGAACCACGAGTTCCTCTTAAAAGTTCCTTACCATCAAGTTCTCTAACACAACAAGTATGTTTTCAAGGCTACTTCTAGATCGTAATCACGAAATTGACCAACAGAGAATAAGTTATGACCAAGACCTTCCACATAGTATACTCTAGAGATAACACTATCACCAACAACATAATCACCATAACCCATAATTGCACCGAAATGATCATTACCGAATCTAATCGTCTCGATGAATTTGCTCACGGTTCATGAGTCGTGACCGTCGCCAACATATGCTTGGAACAACTGAGTCCGGTACCACCAAGCGATTTGAACGATCTGCGGTTGAACACGAGACAAGAATGGATAATCGGATAATTGGGATCCCCATGCAAGAATGGGTTCCATTTGGTTAGTAACAATGGTTGGAACACTCACATCGAAATAGAAGCATTCATATCGAAATTAAGGCAATGGAATCATTATGAATAGATGCGAGACTAGTGTCTCAGATAGCCCTATTCAAAGTGTGCTCACTTCAAATAGTTCTACCAAGAGGCATCCATTTTCTAGTGGGCATTGTCGATTAGTCTTATGACCAACAGTATCCAATGATAGCCTAACTTACTAAATGTTCTTCACTTTCTAACTTTCTTTCGCCTTTGCCTTTTGCCTTCTTAGTATGATAATTTTCATTGAAAATATTCACCGATTAGTTAGACAAAGTATTCATACCATATTCATGATTAGTGTTAGGAATTAGAAATTCCGGTATTAAAGAGTCGGTCACCTCAAGTATATGTAATCGTTAGAAAGCTCGTAGTCGTAGTTCTTCTAAGTTAAGTAGTATTTAGTTAAGTAACACCATGGAGGACGGACGGTCTTTACCCATCTGTATGCCTCGATCCACACCCGATGTGTGGCGATTTATGTAAGACTATAAATACTCTCTACCTTCCAAGGTAGAGAGTTGGAGCTCATAATAATATCTTTCACTTTCTCTCACTAAGTTCCCTAAACCTCTAACTTTCTCTCTAGAATTCCATTTATACGCCACTTTGTGTTATGGTTTGATGTGTATGTGAAAACTTATATCTAACAATTGGTATCAAGAGCCATGGTTAGATCATATCTTGCACATCTTTGGATTTCTAGTGGTTTTAGGTGGTTTTGAGTTTGAAAAGTTTAGTGGTTTTGCATCATTTGGTTGATTTCTTGTGTTAATGTTTGGATTTTGTTAGTAATTTTATGTTTAGAATCATCACAAGTGTGTAGGTTTTCATTTGGTAAGCTTGAATCATCTTGGTTGGGTTGTTTGTGGATTGAAAAGTGATGTTTATGTGGTTTTCTTGCTAGCGACTTAACTCACGGATTACTTTCTTCGTAGCGACTTGCTTTACAAATTTGTAGCGAGTTACGCTTTTGGACCTAGCGACTTAGATCTAGCGATTACAAGACAAGTAGTGGACTCTCCACTACGGGTAGCGACTTGGTAGCATTTGTAGCGAGTTGTTCTTTAGCGACTTGTATCTTTAGCTACTTGAGTAGCAATTGTCGCCAAAATTTTGCTAGCGACTTGAGGCTTAGCGAGTTACTACTTAGCGACTTGCATTTGTCAAGCGACTTGGGACTCTAGCGACTTAGTGGTGTAGCGAATTAAGTGTTAGCGACTTGGTGCATTATCTTCTAGCGACTTGGGTGATTGTTTACGGTTTTCTCTTGATTTAGTAAAATCTCGTGAAAGAATCTATTTCTCGGTTTAATCATAGAGTTATAAAATCCCGTATTATCTGTTAACATGTCTACCAACGTTCCTACTATCATCTCCATCATTGCCGAGGATGTACAAGCGGTGGGTCGGATACTCGTCCACCCATGCTTGACAGAATCGACTACGATTCTTGGGCTCAACGAATCAGTTGTATTGCCTTGGAAAGGAAAATGGTGTCAACATTCTCAAATCCATTGATGTAGGACCATATCGAGTTGAGACGACTAGAGACATACTTGATACTAATGAAGATGGTACTCCTGCTTATGGAATGGATGGACCTAAAATGTATGATGAGCTTGATGATAAAGAAAAGAGATTCGATGCGGATATCGTGGCTTCAAACATTGTTCTTCAAGGTCTTCCTAAAGACATCTACAAGTCGATCAATCATAACACCGATGCAAAGGCGGTTTGGGATAATGTTAAGATGCTTCTCTCGGGTTCGAATTAACTATGGAAGGCAGAGAATCCCAACTCTATGACGAATTTGAACACTTCAAGATGAAACCGGATGAGAATGTCTATGAGTACTATGTGAGATTTCATAAGATAGTGAATGACATGAGGAACATCGAATGACTATGCCTAACATTCATTGAACTCAAAATTTGTGAACAACATGAATCCCGAATGGCACAAGTTTGTCACCTCTGTGAAGCTCACTAAAGGATTGAAGAATACAAACTATGAGCAACTCTATGCCTTCCTCCTTCGAATGAGAGACATGCTATGTTTGAAAATTGATTCTCAATCGGTTCAAAACCAACGAGGAGAGACAAGCTCGTCTAATGACTCAACCGCCTTCTACTCAAACATCGGAATCACAACCAAAGCATCACAAGTCATACCCTTGGGTAATGGTAATCACAAACTCATTCCCGATCCTATGTTCAAACAAGTTGATGCCGATGCACACGTGGGTAACTTCATTAATCAACTAGCTCTTCCGATTAGTCAAAACATGAATTCTCTTCCACAAACCAACAACAACCTCGAGCGACATCTAACCCACACAATCAAGCTACTTGTTAAAGATGGAAGGATCGTGGTGCAACCGATTCGGAAAGACAAGATGATCGGGGAAGAGGTGGAGCTGGTAGAGGTTATGTTGGCAACCGAATCGAGGAAGGAATGGTAACCAAGGTCAAGCTAAGCCGATCAAATGTTATAAGCGTGGTGGTGAGGACACATTGCAAGAAATCGCACATCTCCAAAGCGTCCATGAATCGCCGACTACTCCGAGATAAGATGTTGCTTGTACAAGCTCGGGACAATGGTGCCGCTTTGGATGAAGAGGAATTGTTGTTTCTAGGCGAGGTCAATGCCAAGACCTATGATGCGGATGTGGATGAGCGGCCGATTCGGAGATAGGTCACAATCATCGAATGCCTTTCAAGTCGCCGATTGTGATGCATACGACTCGATGTGGATGATGGACCTCGCACACACAATTTTATGGCTAGCATTTCTCGATGGTTTCTCCCAAGGTCTCGTCTTCACCACAAGCTGGGCCTTCCAAAGACAAACTCATCTCGTAGGTACTAAAACTATACGATGATGCCGATGTGCAAAAGATGCATGACAAAGTACTATCAATGAAACTATTGAATCAAATATTGAAAATATGGGTAATTTCGACATTGTCCCATATGATCAATATGTGAAACAAAGTGAAAGTGAAGTTGTACCAAGTGATACATCTTCGCGATCAACAATGACTATGTTTTTGATGAATACACGCATGTGCCCCGATGATTCCGTAATCTCGAACTAAATGCCTATAAAGAATGTGTAGCTATTTATGAACAACGTGCAAAATTTGAGTTGACCACTCGTGAGCGAAATGGATGACCAAGTGCGTCGATAATTAGAAAAAGTAATTTTAGAGAAGAAGTATTGAAACAAGAATTAAATTCCTTGCAAGAAAAACTTTCTAAAAGCATTAAGCAAAACAAGAACTTCAAGAAAATGTGAAAATGCTTAAGCAAGAATTTAATGCAAAGGAATCAAAACTCTTGAGAGACTTTTCTAATCTGAAAACTTTGAAAACAAACTTGAAAACAAGTTGTACATACAAGGAAACACCATTCGATCGCTCACATGGTCACTAAACATAGAGTTCTAAGCGATAAGCATAGTGTTCCCATTATAGATAAACCCAACCACGAGTGCGGAAAGATAGCAAAAGCGACTCAAAGTGTGATCTATGATGGCAATGAGATTCTTAAACCTAGACAAAACCTAGTTGCGTTGAGTGCACAGAGGATGATAAGAAACTAAATGAAATCACTAGGGAAAAGATGAATAAGAAACTAAATGATCCTAAATGCAAAGAGAAAAAGTAATTATCACTCCTCATGACTACAAGAAGGAAAACTGGATTTCCTTGAACAAGTTTAAGCCTCGAGACTTTGTTGACTCCCGAACAAGTCTTACGGAAAATGGATTTAGATAAGCGAAAGCGGAAAATATTGTTGAAACAAACCCTCCCTTTGGAAAATGCCTGAAGCGACTGTGTATCCTCCTAATACACCAATGCATCTTGTTCCTAGAACAATTGCCACTAAAAGCAAGACCTTAATTAGCCAATACGTTATATTTCAACTATTTGTTGATTTTGAGAAAACTTGCAAGAAAAGGATCACACCCATGGTATAATCAAGGAGAAAGGGTTTTGAACAAATGAAAGAATGTTATTTAAGCGAGGTCATGCCTTTCTTTAAACTTCTAAAAGATCACTTTGAGAGTCTTAAAAGGGGATAGAAACCGATATTAAGGGAATGGAAAAGGAATTTGATGCAATGATAGTTGAAGTTAGTGACTATGAGCGTGCACTAAAATATAATGAGATTGAGAGGAAGAACTTGAATACATTGAATGAGACTCTTATTCTTGAATGTGTTGCTCAAGATATGTTTTTACTTTGCTTCAAATTGCTCTATTAATGCTTCCCAATTTCATGAACTATCTCAAGCCACTCGAAAGTCTCCCATGATCGTGTCATTGAGCTTGAAAAACTAATTCTAAACTAAACGAGAAAATTGAACCGGATGATCATGACAATTTGGTTAAACATTTTTCTAAACTAGAAGTTGAGCATTTTAATTTACAACTAAAATATCAACATCTTAAAGAAAATGTCAAAACTTCAAATATCAAGACATCATCGGATGCTCCGAGTTTGATGCGCTTTTCAAATTAACAAACGTGATGAACAGATTCAAGCTCGGTGCAACACGATCGAGAAAGTTGAAAGCCCAAATCTCTCAATTAAAGGGTCAAACGAACAATATGACAGGCTCCCAAATGCCTCCTCCTTTAGATTCTCGAAATTCTCAAACGTTTCATCTTCAAAACCTAGTAAATGCTTTACAAAAGGAAAACGAAAGTTTTCTAGAAGAAAATGAAAGGTTAAACGTCATTTCAATGACTTATTTGAATCAATTAAGGTCACTCGTAACAAAAATAACAGACAAATAGCTTCATTGCAAAAGGAAATTGAGAATCTGAAGAGTCAGGTAAAAGGGAAAATGCCAATGACCAATGGGGAGAGTGATGTATCAAAGGTTCACTCTTCAAATAGATATGCTTTATCTGTGACATATGTCCCTCCTCATCTAAGGAAGAACAAACTTGGTATTCAAACATACTTCTCATCTCTTAAGGATTGCTTAGAATGTCTGCGTGAGATTGTTGAAGAGGATAAGCTAGAGAAACCTCATGATAATGCAATTGGACATGCATGCCTATATGCCAAACGATCTCAAGAAATCTTAGAATGCTTGATCACAATATGCCCAAAGTCATTAGGTGAGAGAGTTAATCCTTTGATTCCATGCTCGATGCCTAATGCCAAGTATGATATGCATTCGATTCCCAATGTTTTGAATATGAACCGTAGTGTGCCTTTAAGTAGTTCAGATTCCAGATCTGTCAATGCTAAGAAAGAGAACTCAAGTGTGCCTTCTAGGAGTACAAATCTCAAGTACTTCTAGTTTTAAGAAAGTGAACCTTAGTGCACCTGCATGTAGTTCAGATCCCAAAGACATCTAAACAGTGATGCAAAGAGTAGTTAAACCAACTAATGTTCCCATTCCTCTACAGAGTAATCATGACATTAAAGGGAGCGGTCAAAGTCTCAAGACAATACAAGGAATGATAGGACCTCTCAAGCTAAGAATGTGCCTTTGGAAAAGAGTAGAAGAACAATCTAGGAACTTTAAGCTTGAATTGAATAAAACGAATCGTGTTGATTCTAGTATTAGCCATAGGCGTCTTGTAATTAATTCAATTCGATACTATTTGCAAACCTTGTAGTGATGTCCGCTTGAATTCGCTTCTAATCATGAATGTGGTGTTAATGTTCGCCTAATGATGTTAATTGTCCATTAATATTGTTAATGCTAAAATTCATGCTAAAAAGGCTAAAAGGCAAAAACGAATGAAAGTTAGAAAACGGTGGAAACCCACAGGAAGAACATTCAATAAAATAGGCTTTTATTGGATACCATTGGTCATAAGACTAATCGATAATGCCCACTAGAAAATGGATGCCTCTTGGTAGAACTATTCCCTTAGAAGTGATCACACCGTGAATGTGGCTATCTGAGACACTAGTCTTGCATCTATTCACAATGATTCCATTGCCTCACTTTCTCGATATGAATGCTTCTATTTCGATGTGGGTGTTCCAACCATTGTTACTAACCAAATGGAACCCATTCTTGCATGGGATCCCAATTATCCGCTTATCCATTCTTGTTTGTGTTCAACTGCAGATCGTTCAAATCGTTCGTGGTACCTAGACTCAGTTGTTCCAAGCATATGATTTGGAGACCGGTCTCGGCTCATGAACTTCGTGAGCAAATTCATCGGACTGTTAGATTCGGTAATGATCATTTCGGTGCTATTATGGGATATGGAGATTACGTTGTTGGTGATAGTGTCATCTCTAGAGTTTACTATGTGGAAGGTTTGGGTCATAATCATTCTCTGTTGGTCAATTCGTGATTACGATCTAGAAGTAGCCTTGAAAACATACCGCTTGTTAGAGATCTTAATGGTAAGGAACTGTTAAAAGGAACTCGTGGCTCAAATCTTTACACCATCTCCATCGATGACATGATGAGGTCATCTCAATCGCTTGTTATCAAAGGCTTCTAAAACAAAGTCATGGTTATGGCATCGTCGTCTCAATCACTTGAACTTGGCACCATCAATGATCTCACGAGAAAGGACTTAGTTGTAGGTTTACCTAGACTCAAGTACGAAAAGGATCATCTTTGTTCAAGATGTCAATTGGGAAAAAGCAAGTATGCCCATAAACCCAAACCTACTAACTCATCATAGAAGTTCTTCATATGATTCATATGGATTTATGTGGACCAATGAGGTGCGAAATATCTTTGGGAAGAAATATGTGTTAGTTGTGGTTGATGATTACTCTAGATTCACAGGTCAAGTTCTTAAGGACAAAGGATGAAACTCCGATATCATCATCAAACTCATCAAACAAATTGCAGTTCGACTTAACAAAACCGTCGAATTATCGAGCAGGACAATGGGCCGAGTTTGTCAACAAACAACTTAGTGAATTCTATGAAAGCATTGGAATCGGTCATCAAAGAAGTGTTCCACGAACTCCTCAACGAGCGGTGTAGTTGAAAGACGAAATCGAACTCTTGTTGAAGCCGCTAGAACAATGTTGATTTACTCAAAGGTTCCAATGTTTCTCGGGTCAAGCAATTGCCATTGCATGCTACACACAAATCGTTCTCGATTCACACTGTTCATGGAAAAACTCCATATGAACTTGTCCACAACAAAAACCTAATCTCTCTTTCCTTCGTGTGTTTGGTGCATTGTGTTATCCAACTAATGAGGGTCAAGACTTAGGCAAACTTAGGGCTAAAGTCGACATTGGAGTATTTGTAGGATATGCACCAAACAAAAGGGATACCGAATCTACAACAAAAGAACCCGAAATATCATGGAAACAATTCACGTTACGTTTGATGAGTGACCGGTCAAATGGCTCCTGGACACTCCACTCAGACCCGCACTTCAAAACAGTCCCATTGGTTCATCCTTGTTCCAAACTCTTCTCAAGAAACTCCATATGTACCTCCATCGAAGATGATTTAAAGAAATTGTTTGATCCTATGTTTGATGAACTTTATGATTCAATTACTAATGAGGTGTTGATCCCTACAATAGAGGATGCTCATATTCCTGTGAATGAAGTCAATCCTCGGTCTCAATATCTTTAAGTCAAGAAGCACCTCTGCGATCCTTCCGATCTCATCAACAAATCATCATTCTTCAAATGTACATCATGGAAATGTTTACGCATCAATGATGAAGTTAATCCCTTTGCTACTCCACGAAGATGCTCCATTTGAAAACATATTTGCTCACGAATCATCATCGAAACCATCTTCTTCAGAGACATCGACTTAGCTACCTCGGTCCCTCAACAACCGCCACATGAACACCTCGGAAAATGGACTCACGATCATCCATTAGACAACATCATTGGAAATCCTCTCGTCTGTATCAACCCGGAAACAACTTGCAACCGATGCCTTATGGTGCTTCTTCAACTCCGTACTATCTAAGATCAAACCAAAAGATGTTAAAACCGCCATGAATGAAGATAGTGGTTCAATGCCATGCAAGATGAAATTCATGAGTTTGATCGACTTGATGTATGGGAGTTAGTACCGCTCCGATCGTGCTATGATTATTGCTCTCAAATGGATCTTCAAAGTGAAACTTGATGAGCATGGTGATGTGTTGAAGAACAAGGCTCGATTAGTTGCTAAAGGATATCTTCAAGAGGAGGGTATTGACTTTGAAGAATCTTTTGCTCCAGTTGCTCGAATCGAGGCAATCGAATCTTCTTGGCTAATCTTGCTAGTAAGAACATGGTAGTATATCGGATGGATGTGAAGACGGCATTTACGAACGGAGATCTTAAAGAAGTCGCTCGTCGCCCAACTGAAGGATTTGTGAATCAAGAGCATCCTACTCACGTTTATCGTTTGAAGAAGGCTCTTTACGGTTTAAAGCAAGCTCCAAGGGCATGGTATGATACATCGTCAAAGTTTCTTCTATCAACCGGATTCAAAGAAAGGAGTAGTTGATCCTACATTGTTCACCGTGAAGTCGAGCAAACATTTAACTCATGTTCAAATTTATGTTGATGATATTATTTTTGCCTCGGCGCACCCAATGGAATGTGATCGTTTTCGAATGAAATGAGTTCAAAATTTCAAATGTCAATGATGGGACAAATGTCATTTTCTTGGGATTACAAATTTTACAAAGTCCGGAGGCATTTTCATAAATCAATCTAAATATGCAATGAGATCTTAAAGAAATTTGGATTTGATTCAAGTGACCTGTTGACACCCCCATGATTGACCGAACCAAACTAGATGAGGACCACTCGTGGATCATGATTGACCAAACAAAATATCGTAGTATGATTGGATCCGATGTACCTCGCGCTAGTAGACCGCACATCTTGTTCATTGTTTGCATGTGTGCTAGATACCGTGCTAAGCCTACTAAAAGCACCTTGAAGCGATTAAACGGGTCTTCGGTATCTCCAAGGAACCATCAATATGGGCCTTTGGTACCAAGGACACCGGTATGTCACTAACGGCCTATCACGGATCTTGATCATGCAGTTGTCAAGATACACGTCAAAGTACGTCTGGAGGTGCTCGATTTTTGGGTGATAAGCTTGTGAGTGGTCTTCAAAGAAGCAAATGAGTACTTCTATTTCCTCTAGAGGTGAATACATAGCCATGTCATCTGTTGTGCTCAAATCTTATGGATGAGATCTCAATTATCGACTATGGCTTTGTATTCAACAAAATCCTCTGTCTTGTGATAATAAAAGTGCTATTGCTCTCTCATGCAATAATGTTCAACACTCAAGAGCAAAGCATATCGACATTCGACATCATTTCATCGGGAACAAGTTGAAAAAGGTGTGGTGGAACTCTATTTTGTGAGGTCCGAATATCGGTTAGCGACATCTTCACCAAAGCTCTTCCAAGAGAACGTTTGAGTTTATTCTTCCACGTCTTGGCTTGAAAAGCCTTCAACCGAAACACTCAAACGTCTTGAGGAGGAAGACGAGGAGTAAAGGTCTATCTTCATCTATCTCTTGTATATATCTATTCGAAAAATCAAAATACAAAATTATAAAACTCTCAAAAATCAAATAGAAAATTATAAAACTTTCAAAATCCATAAAAATTGAAAAATTCAAAAATCTTCAAAAATATTGTCATTTTGTCATGTTTTTCTCGATTCGATAATATCTACGGTCTTGATGTTGTCATTCAAAGAATGACACGGACTTTAGATGTTGTTCGAATTTTATAAAAAAAAAAAAAAAAAAATTTTCAAAAAAAAAAATGTTTGGGAGAAAGAGAAACAATGGTTTATTGTCATTTTCGAGCAATAACCCGGTTTTATAAAGAAAGAGCCATGCTTTACCATGTTTTCAAATTCCATGCTCGATTCTATAAACATTTATCTGCTGAAAACTAAATGCTTTGAAAATAACTCGGACTCTATTTTTGATAATCATCGGGACTTATTTGTCAAAATCTCTATCTCTCAATCAACAACCTATGTCATTGATTGAGGGAGAATGATTTCAATTAAATTAAAAGTTATTTGGCATTAAATTGTTTTCAAAAGATATACATGCATGTTTTATCAATGGAGTTTAAAGTCTTAAAATCCGATCCTTATCGCTTAAAACACTTTCATAATCAAGTCACAATTCCCTTAAAGCTTTCAAAATCAATTTAAATCTATAAGAGATCACAAATCTCAAATGATTTGATAATTGTGATCGGGGAGAATGTGTGATTTAAATTGGATTTAAACGATAATTCGGTAAATGGTTTTATAAGGATGTACATGCTATCCTTCCCACATGTGACAAACGATTTCAAATTTTCCATGCACATGTTGAGGGGAGCATCTATCTTAAACCTATGATTTGAAACGTGATCATTTATCTCAATGTGCGGGTTCCTTCTAGTATGTGCAAAACTCTTTTCTAATCTCGAGGCACATATTGAGGGGAGCAAACTTATGAAAACCTCATCCTTCCCGAAAATGCTTTATCTTCTTGATTTGATCGGGAAGTGATGTTGATATCTTTAGAAAATGGTAATCAAAGAAGTAAATTCTTCCTCTTGCCTCCGTGTGCAAAACGATTTCAAACATTTGATGCACATGTTGAGGGGAGCACTGTTCTAAAATATCAAAAAAATTCGTGCACAAAATGTTTTGATAATATATCACAAGTATCTGAATTGATTTTCAAATGGTTTTCAATTGGTTCCAATGGCGGATGAACAATACCAAAAGACCGACCAACTTTACTTTATGTACGGTGATATAAGGATGATAAGGTTAGGTATGTGTTCCCATGATCCGCCGTAATCGGAGGGATCTACCGAGGACAATCCACTAGTTAGTGTAGAAGTCCTTAGGTATGATGATAAAAGGAGAAAATTGAGATATGGGAAGAGTGCGGACTAAGACGAGCTAGTCTTGGAATAAACCCAACAAGGTTCTAGCTATGAAGTCTCGGTAAGCAATGAAGGGTTGAAGAATTAAAAAGAATTGAATAGAAAAGGGTGAAAACAAATAGCCCTCCATTTATTCAACCTTAGGGCGAAACCGGGTTCAATTCATATACTACTTGATGGTAACATCGGTATTGAAGACAAGACGTCATGGACCCAAAGGACGCACCGCACTTCAACTTTCAAACCACTCAAGTTCCTCTTAAAAGGACTTGTTTCATTCTCACGGGAACCGACATTATCTATCGACTTTCTCTTAGAGATGGTTGATATTGAAGAAGAGACCCTCCCTAGTCTCCGCTCGGGATCCAAATATGCACAAATTGAGTCTAGAGCCACGAGATCATCAATAAATCTCATTAGGACACTTTCAATGAAGACTCTCTTTCACACAATGTGGAAGAGAGATTATATCTTGAGTCCTACGCATTATCCTTGTGGTATTGCGAACATCCGAGTAATGTGTATACATATTCACAATGAAGATGGAAAGCCTTCGAGCCAACATCAAACAAGCTCTGGTAGGTGGCATGTGAGATCTATTATATAGATCAACCATGTGACAACCGAACATAAACAATGGGGCGATTCAATCTCTTGAATCAATCCTCGGTTCGAGTTATGGATTGACGGATACCTTTGAAAACCGGTCTTTGTGCTTAACAACTCTTTTCTTTAGCAGACATCGACCGTGTACTCATTTTCAAACCAAAGGTGTTTTATGATTGATAATTGATTTTCAATAAAACCTTCGTTGTATTGCAAAACAATTTCTATTGAGCAATACACGATTGTTTTCAAATCTCTTTTCATCAATCGGTGGACTTAAAATTATTTGGTTCACTCACTCCGTGTTATCTTCTTTGAGATGTTCGGTTTGAGAACGACTAGAAGCATTGCGAAACCCCGTCAAGGAAATTCTTGAATTATACGATCACGAGCAAGACATGTCTTGATCAGCGGGAACCGTGGGCGTGTACCTCAATTCAACGAAGTGATCAAAGACACTTTCGTGCGATTTATTGCTAACTGTTGTATGCGGTACGCCCGACGTTTGCGGTGATCGTAATGAAGCGGTCAATCCATAGCCGCATGCTCACTTAACACATTCAACTCAAAAGAAATCATGATTAGTGCATCAATGACTCGATATTTTCACTCCATGCTTCGCTATCTGCTGCCGCCAATATCTTGAATCAACGAAAGCTTCCGCTACTCGATAAGAAGATATCATGATCCGAATGTGAGCATGTCGGTCCTAAAGTCACAACATCACATAATACCAACACCACAAAGGATGTGTCGAGATTGTTGATAGTGATGATCTCAAATGATGGCTCAAAATTATTATCACGTGGATAAGTAAAAGACCTCCACTTGGAGTAACCAAACATGCAATGAGAAGAATCAATGACTACGAGCTTAGGAGCAAAGGACTACATCAAGAATGCAAGATCAATTGTTAATGTAATATCTATTTGTATTCAATGTAAGTTTGGTACATGATTGAGGTGACCTCCTTAGGGGAGATTGTTAGGAATTAGAAATTCGGTATTAAAGAGTCGGTCACCTCAAGTATATGTAATCGTTAAAAGCTCGTAGTCGTAGTTCTTTTAAGTTAAGTAGTATTTAGTTAAGTAACACCGTGGAGGACTTTAGTCTTTACCCATCATGCCCGATCCACAACCCGATGTGTGGCGATTTATGTAAGACTATAAATACTCTACCTTCCAAGGTAGAGTTGGAGCTCATAATAATATCTTTCACTTTCTCTCCTACCTCTAAGTTCCTCTAAACCTCTAACTATCTCTCTCTAAAATTCCATTTATAAATGTTCGCCACTTTTCTAAGTGTTATGCCTTTTATTTGATGTGTATGCATTAAAACTTATATCTAACAATTAACACCACATTCATGATTAGATTCAAGCGAGACATCATTACAAGGTTTGCAAATAGTATCGAATTTGAATTAATTACGATGCGCCTATGGCTAATACTAGAATCAACACGATTCGTTTTATTCGGCTCAAACTTAAAGTTCCTAGGTTGGTCTTCTCTCTTTCCAATGCACATTCTTAGCTTGCAAGGTCCTATCATTCCTCGTATTGTCTTGAGACTTTGACCGCTTGCTTTAATGTCACCGATTACTCTGTAGAGGAATGGGAACATTAGTTGGTTTTGCTACTCTTTGCTTCACCTATTTAGATGTTACGGGATCTGAACTACATGCAGGCACACTAAGATTCACTTTTAACACTAGAATTCTTGGGATTTGAACTCCTAGATGGCACACTCGAGTTCTCATTCTTAGCATTGATGATTGGAATCGAACTATTTAAAGGCACACTAAGGTTCACATTCAAAACATTTGGCATTGAATGACTTGCATACTTGGCACTAGGCATAGAACATGGAATCAAAGGATTGACTTGCTCACCTAAGGACTTAGGGCATATTGTAATTAAGCATTCTAGAAGTTCTTGAGATCGTTTGGCATATAAGCATGCATGCCCAATTGCATTATCATCCGGTTTCTCTAACTTATCCTCTTCAACAATCTCACGGAGACATTCTAGACAATCCTTAAGATGTGAGAAATATGTTTGAATAGCAAGTTTGTTATTCCTAAGATGAGGAGGAACATATTTCACGAGACAAAGCATATTTATTACAAGAGTGTACCTTTGATACACCATTCTCCCCATTGGTCATTGGCATTTTCCCTTTTACGACTCTTTAGATTCTCAATTTCCTTTTGCAATGAAGCTATTTGTTCGTTATTTTTATTCTGAGTGACCTTTATTGATTCAAATAACTCATTGAAATGACGTTTAACCTTTTCATTTTCTTCTAGAAAACTTTCGTTTTCCTTTTGTAATGCATTTACTAAGTTTTGAAGATGAAACGTTTGAGAATTCTCTAAAGGAGGAGGCATTTGGGAGCCTGTCATATTGTTCTTTTGACCCTTTAATTGAGAGATTTGGGCTTTCAACTTTCGATCGTGTTGCAATGAGCTTGAATTTGTTCATCACGTTTGTTAATTTGAAAAGCGCATCAAACTCGGAGCATCGAGGATGTCTTGATATTTGAAGTTTTGACATTTTCTTTAAGATGTTGATATTTTAGTTGTAAATTAAAATGCTCAACTTCTAGTTTAGAAAAATGTTTAACCAAATTGTCGTGATCATCCAGTTCAATTTTCTCATTTAGTTTAGAATTAGTTTTTTCAAGCTCAATGACACGATCATGGGAGACTTTCAGGGCAACAGATAATTCATGAAATTGGGAAGCATTAATAGAACAATTTGTAGCGATGAAAACACATCTTGAGCAACACATTTAGTAATAAGAGTCTCATTTAGTGTATGCAAGTTCTTCCTCTCAATCTCATTATATTTTAGTGCTCGCTCATAGTCACTAACCTCAACTATCATTGCATCAAACTCCTTTTCCATTTCTTTAATGTCTAAGTTCATTCCTTTTTAAGACTTTCAAAATGATCTTTTAGCAGTTTAAAGAAAGGCATGACTTCGATTAAATAACATTCTTTAGTTTGCTCAAAACCCTTTCCCTTGATTATACCGATGGGTGTGATCCTTTTCTTGCAAGTTTTCTCAAAATCAACAAATAGTTGAAAAATAACATATTGACTAATTAAGGTCTTGCTTTTAGTGGCAATAGTCCTAGGAACTAAATGCATTGGTGTATTAGGAGGATACACACGCTCGAGGGCATTTTCCTAAAAGGAGGTTCGTTACAACAAGATTCTCTGCTTTTGCTTATCTAAATCCTTTTCCGAACACTTGTTCGGGTGTTAACAATGTCTGAGGCTTAAACATGTTCAAGGAAATCCAATTCTCCTTCTTGTAATCATGGGGTGTGATCTTTATTTTCTTCTCTTTACATTTAGGATCATCTAATTTCTTGTTCATCTTTTCCTAGTGACTTCATCGATTTCTTATCTTCCTCGGTGCACTCAACGCAACTAGGTTTCTGTCTAGGTTTAAGGATTTCATTGCCATCATAAAGAACCTTATGAGCATTTCTAGCCTTTTAATGACCTCTGGATTTGGTTCCTCAACAAGGGAATGCTATGCTTATCGCTTAAGACTCTATGCTTAGTGATTAAGTGAGCGATCGAATGGTATTTCCTTGTATGTACAACTTATTTTCAAGCTTGTTTTCAAGGTTTTAGATTAGAAAAGTCATTCAAAGTTTTGATTCCTTAGCATTAAATTCTTGCTTAAGCATTTTAACATTTTCTTGAAGTTCTTGTTTTTGCTTAGCGCTTTAGAAAGCTTTTCTTGTAAGGAGTTTAACTCTTGTTTTAATACTTCTTCTAAAATTACTTTTCTAATAGTTGTACGCATTTGGTCATCCATTTCCCGCTCACGGTGGTCAACTCAAATTTTGCACGTTGTTCATAAATAGCAACACGTTCTTTATAGGCATTTAGTTCGAAATTACGAATCATCGAGACACATGCGGTGAATTCATCAAAACATAATCATTATTGATGCAGAAGATGCATCACTTGGTACAATCTCACTTTCACTTTGTATCACATATTGATCATATGGGACAACATTGATATTACCCATATTTTCAATATCGATTCAATAAACACGATTGATTGTACCGTTGTGTATCTTTTGCTCATCAACTTCATCGTATAATTTTAATACCTCGGAGATGAGTTTGTCTTTGGATGGACGAGCTTGTGGTGATGAAGAGACTTTAGGAGAGACCATTGGAGAAATGCTAGCCATGAAGATGGTTTGTGCAGATGGGTTCTTCATCAACATCGAGTCGTATGCATCACAATCGCCTACTTGAAAGGCATTCGATGATTATGGCCTATCTCCCGAATTGGTTGCTCATCCACATCTCGCATCATATGTCTTAGCATTTCCTCGACCAAGAACAACAACTCCTCTTCATCCAAAGCGGCACCATTATCCTTAGCTTGCACAAGCAACATCTTATCTCTAAAGTACTCGGCGATTCGAGGCGTTTTGGTGATGTGCGGTTCCTTGCAATGTATCCTCACCTCCACAATTGTAACATTTGATTGGCTTTGCTTGACCTTGATTTCCATTCCTTCCTCGATTACGATTTGCAACATAACCTCTACCAGCTCTACCTCTTGCTTGTTCGTCTTGTCGTTCTTGAACTGGTTGCACCATAACCTCCCATCTCGATGGTGGCTTGATTATGTGGATTAGATCGCTTACGAGATTGTTGTTGGTTTGTGGAAGAGAGTTCATGTTTTGACTAATCGGAAGAGCTAGTTGATTAATGAAGTTTCCACGTGTGCATCGGCATCGACTTGTTTGAACATAGGATCGGGAATGAGTTTGTGATTACCATTACCCATGGGTATGACTTGTGAGGCTTTGGTTGTGATTCGATGTTTGAGTAGAAGGCGGTTGAGTCATTTGAAGAGCTTGTCTCTCCTGGTTGGTTTTGAACCGATTAAGAATCCTTTTTCAAACATAGCATGTCTCTCATTACGAAAGAGGAAGGCATAGAGTTGCTCATAGTTTGTATTCTTCAATCCTTTAGTGAGCTTCACAGTGACAAACTTGTGCCATTCGGGATTCATGTTGTTCACAAATTTTGAGTTCAAATGAATGTTAGGCATAGTCATTCGATGTTCCTCATATCATTAACAAGCTTGTGGAATCTCACATAGTACTCATAAACACTCTCATCCGGTTTCATCTTGAAGTGTTCAAATTCATCATAGAGTTGTGATTCTCTGTCTTCCATAGTTAATTCGAACCGAGAGAAGCATCTTGACATTATCCCATACAACTTTTGCTTGGTGTTGTGATTGATCGACTTGTAGATATCTTTTGGAAGACCTTGAAATATAATGTTAGAAGCCACGATATCGACATCGAATCTCTTTTCTCCTTATCATCGAGCTCATCATATGTCTTTGGTCCATCAATTCCATAGATCATTGTTCCATCTTCATTGTATCAATTAAGTCTCTAGTCGTCTCAACCCGATATGGTCCTTCATCAATGGATTTGAGAATGTTGACTCCATTTTCTTTTCCAAGACAAGTACAATCGATTCGTTGAGCCCAAGAGTCATAGTCGGTTACATCAAGCATGGGTGGACGAGTATCCGAGCCACGCTTGAACATCCTCGACAATGATGGAGATGATAGTAGGAGCGTTGTTTGACATGTTTCAAGCTCTACGGGATTTTACTATTCTTTGATTAAACCGAAATTGATTCTTTCACGGATTTTACTAAACCAAAAGAACAACCGTAAGAATGTATCACGAAGAAGTAACAAGTCTAAATGAATAAGTACCTAAATACACAACTCGCAATTAACAACTCGCTTAAGTAATCAACTCGCTAAATAGCCAAGTCGCATTAGTATCAACTCGCATCACAATCAACTCGCTTAATGAATTAAGTCGCTAAATAGCCAACTCGCTTTAGTATCAACTCGCTCAACTCACTTGAACACTAAGTCACTTAAATTAACTCGCTAGCGTTACAACTTGCTAAATAGCTAAGTCGCTTTAGATCTCAAGTCGCAAAAGAAACAACTCGCTTAGAACCCAAGTCGCATAAATATCAACTCGCTAAGCAAATAAGTCGCAGCAACTCGCTTCAAATAAAAAGCAAGTCGCTTTGAAGAAACTCCGAGACTCAACTCGCTTAGTCCTTCTTTCACAAATAACCACTTTATCAATCCAAAACAACCAAACCACAATGATTTAAGCCTTCCAATTCAAAACATAAACACATATGATGATCCTAAACACAAAAGTACAAGCAAAATTCAAACTTTAACACTAGAATTTGTCCAAATGAATCAAACTCTCCTAAACCCTTAATACCCAAAACCTTATGAAATCCACCAAAACAAAGAGCATGAAAGATGAGTGATCAAACCATGGCTCTTGATACCAATTGTAAGATATTGGATTTCACAAACACTCTAAACCATGATCAAAGTAGGCGTATAAGTATGTTAGAGAGAAAGTTCTAGTGAGAGAAAGGAAGAGAGTTGGGAACTATAGTGAGAGAAAGAAAATATTATTATGAGCTCCAACTCTCTACCTTGGAAGGTAGAGAGTATTTATAGTCTTACAATAAAATGCCACACAACAGGTGTGGATCGGGCATACTGATGGGTAAAGACCCGTCCGTCCTCCACGGTGTTACTTAACTAAATACTACTTAGCTTAAAATAACTACGACTACGAGCTTTCTAATGATTACATATACTTGAGGTGACCGACTCTTTAATACCGGAATTTCTAATTCCTAACTAGATTTCTTCTTCTAAATCTCCGTTTAGAAATGCCTTTTCACATCCATTTGGTGAACTTCCAAATTTCTTAAAGCGGCAATAGCAAGTATCATCCTAATCGAGGTTATTCGCGTAATGTGAATATGTATCAAAGTAATCAAGACCTTCTCGTTGTCAAATCCTTTGACTACTAATCTTGCTTTATACTTGTCAGCGGTGCCATCGACTTTCATCTTCTTCTTGAAGATCCATTTATAGCCTAGTGGTTTACAACCGGAGGTAAATCCACGAGCTCCCAAGTATGGTTTTGTAAAATAGAATCTATTTCACTTTTAATGGCTTCTTTCCATTGAGGCCCTTCGAGGAAGTAACCGCTTCTCGGTATGAAGTAGGTTCGTTTTCAACCATAAAAGAAACAAAATCGGGTCAAACGACTTCTCGGTTCTTGCCCTTTTGCTTCTTCTAGGTTCAACCTCTTCTTCCTCAGTTTGATCTTGTCTCTCATCTTGGAGATCATTATCATCTCGTTGTCTCTTATCTTGGACAACTTTGTCATCTATTCTAGATGAACTTCCAGTTTCCTTCGTTAAACAAGGAAATATAGTTTCAAAGAATGAAGCATTCCTTGATTCCATTAATGTACCCTTTTGTGTATCCGGATTTTTGAATCATGTACAATGAAGCGATAAGCATTTGCTATTCTTAGCATATCCGATGAATATACAATCCATGATTTAGGTCCAATCTTTTGGGCCTTGGGGTCGGTATAGCTACCTTTGCTAGACACCCCACTTTCGTAAATCTTGATATGATGGTTTCTTTCCATCCATAATTCATAAGGGTCTCTTCTTTTTCCTTACGAGGTATCTTATTTAAAAGATAAGTAGCCGTTAGAATGGCTTCCCCATGTCACAGCTTAGACCGAACTTATCAACATGGCATTAACCATTTCTTTCAAGTGCGGTTCTTCCTTTCGGCAATACCGTTCTGCTGAGGGGTGAATAGGGATCGATGAACTCGTGTCTAATTCCGTGTTTCGCACATAGATCGGAAATGGAGACACATATTCACCTCTCTATCACTTGTACCACCTTGATTTTCTTACTAAGTTGATTCTCAACTTCGTTTTTGTATAGAACAAACTTGTCTATAGCTTCATCTTTACTTTTCAGTAAGTAAACGTAGCAATACTTTGTAAATCATCAATAAATGTGATAAAGTACTTATTGCCACCTTTTGTGGGTAGTGATTTCAAATCACATATGTCAGTGTGTATCATATCAAGTGGTTCGGTTTTTCATTCAACCGATTTGAAAGATGATCTTGTAAGTTTGGCTTCAACACAAGTTTCACACTTATATATTGAGTCAATATGGAAATTAGGTATGCAATTAAATTTAATCAAGCGTCGCATTGAATTAAAATTTACATGTCCAAGACGGCCATGCCACATATTAGAAGACTCGATCAAGTAGCGGAAGAATTCATTTTATTGATAGCATTCTTAACAACCATTGCATTGAGTTTAAACATACCATTCGGGGCATATCCCCTACCAACATACACTTGATTCTTAGAAAGAACAAACTTATCGGACTAAAAACAAGGCGAAAACCAAACTTGTTCAATATTAACCGGACACAAGATTCTTGCGAATCTACGGAACATACAATACATTAGTCAACTTGAGCTCTTTCTGGATGTCATCTTCAAGATTACATCTCCTTCGCCTTGATTTCAAGATTGCGAGTTGCCCATGTACAACTTCTCTCCACTATCAACCGCTACGAAAGAGTGAAACATACTCTTGTCGGACACACATGACGGTAGCCCAGTATCCACCCACCATTCCCTGTTGTTGGAACCTACCATGTTAACCCGAGAGATCATGGCAATGACATCGACACCATAGCAATCATGTCCACATCTTCATTCACCATATTAGCTGGCGTGGAGTCACCGCTTGGCATCTTACAGTTAGCGACACGGTGACTGGTGGTCACAATTGAAACACACCCTTGGAACTTGTTTCACAATTTCGACTTTAGGAGCAAGGTAATCGGACTTCCCTTTGCCCTTATTGTCATTCTTTCCTTTTCCTTTGCCTTTATCTTTGTCATTGGACTTTGAAGATGACGAAACATGCTCAACCATATTTGCCTTTGCGAATCAGTGATATCGTGTTTTTGAGCCGACTTGTTGTCCTCTTCAATACGAAGACGAACGACCAAGTCTTCAACACTCATCTCCTTTCGCTTATGCTTGGTGGTTCTTGAATTCTACCCGGCTGAGGTAACTTTTCAATAATAGCGACAACTTGAAAAGTTTCACTCAAAGTCATTCCTCGACATGAATGTCGTGTAGCAAAACCTGCGGATCTTGAACACGACTCATCACATTCTTTGAATCAACCATCTTGTAATCCAAAAATGAGCTACCATGAACTTCTTTGTACCAACATCCTCGGTTTTGTACTTGCGTTCCAATGACTCCCATAATTCTTTGGCGGTCTTGGTCTTGCAATACACGTTGTACAAAGAATCAACCAAACCATTCGAACATAGTTGTGACACAAAAAGTCCGAATGTTTCTATGCTTCAAGGCTTGAGCGACTGTTGATTAGAGGATTGACCTTCTACGGGAGGTTCCACGTTAGGTGGGTTCTCTTTTAAGAACCGCGCAAGGTTCAAAGTTGTGAGATAGAAGAACATCTTACATTGCCACCTCTTGAAATTACGCCCATTGAATTTCTCTGGTTTCTCGAGATGATTAGCAAGTGGTAGTAATCAAGCACCGATTACGTTCATGATAGTCATAGGAGGGTAGTGGTGTTTGTCATCACGAAAATTCAAACACAAACAATTAAACAAAGCTGTTTTAAGTGGTATCTACTTGTACGGATCTGTTTCAACAAAACTCTATCTTGGTTTTGATGAATCGAGTAAATCAGTTAATGAAACTACATCTTGGTTTCGTTAAAGCGATAATAAAGCTTAAAAAAGTTATAGATCGAAAGCCAAATCGTATGTATAAAAGCTGTTTAAAAGCGATTTCCAAATAAACTCAACAAGGTTTCGACGAAAAGCAGTTTATAAAATCACATTAATTATTAATCCGATTTTATAACAAAGTGTTCTAAATTCGGTTAAACGAATCATTTTAAGGCTGTGGAAGCGGTGTACACTTTTATAATGAAAATCGATTATCATAACGGTAAATAAATTAACGAAATAATAAACAACGAGAGAATGGGGTAGAAGCGAGAAGATGACTCTATAACGATATATAAAAAGCGGTAAAAGGTCGTGAGCGAGGCTCGTGTTTAACACGATTCCACTTAAAAGCATTCTCAAATGCATTTCCCGGGTACAACGTTCAAACTGTTGCAGTCGGACGACAAACTTGCACGAAAATTCACGGAAAAAGGCATGCGTTTCGATCGAGAAGGCTTCGGAAATCACTGCGTAATGAGTGCTTTTGGATGATCAAAGCGAATGAGAAGATTTTTATTTTATAGGCAATACCTATCTTGTTCACCAAGACGGAATATATGATGAAAAATAAAAATTATGCATATCGCGGTCAGCGGGCTCGCATGAGTTCGAAGCTTGAACTCATTTAAGCTGGAAATCCCATTTATGCACCCCCTAGCGTGGGGGGTGGGAGCATAACCAACCTAAAGGAATTTGATAGCCAATATTATGATTTCCTTATAAACTAGTCTCCACTTCCTCTTACAGGCGATGTGGGATAGTTTAGTTTTCCAGATTTTGTGCCTCACTTTGAGACACGATATCTCATTCATTTCTACTCCAATTTGGACATACTTTGAGACACGATGTGGGTTGTTTGTTTCCCACTGATTCAGTCAGTTTGCGAAGATTTTATAAACAAAATTTCTTCCCTTTTTCCTTTCTGTTTCCCTTTCCATTCTTTAAAAGGACAAAAAAAAACACAAAATTTTATCCATTTCCTTTCTTTTCCTATCAAATTATAACTCGAGAACTAAGTGTACTTTCCTTTTCTCTTTCCTATTCTTTTCTATTTCCTTTCCTATCAAACTAATAGACATAAGGGGCCTATGACCCCCTCAAATCTTTTGACCCTATGTACATTTTATACCTTTTTATATATGGTTTTAGTCTTTTTCTAATACAAAAATTTCATCGTAGTATACATCGGCCCGCCTAAAGTAAATATTTTTTAAGTTGGCCCCTCATCAATAATGTTCAAGTTCCGTCCCTGCATTCAATATATACAAAATATGTTTATACCATAATCATTATAAAAAGGGATTAATATATGCAATGTTGGAAGTTAAAGCATGGAAGGAAACAGTTACTTGAAATAGTGTTTACAGGTTTAGGAAGTTGGAATTGGGATGTCTCGCGTGCAACTGCAATGTTTTACGTGCCAGCAACTGCTTCCTTCATACCTAGTACACATGTTCTATTCTTCTTTTACCATCTCCATACTCTTCTTAACTTACAAGAAAATAACATATCAAGACCATTTCTTTTATAAAAAAAATATAAAAACCCATAATGCATGGTTTTCTATCACGTTGATTTAGAGAGCATGTGACCTGTTAACTCTTTAGATGTTTAATGTCGTAACGCAAGCTAAGGTCGAATGAACAAAGATTAGATGTCCAGAGGATATCTATCGGACAATCTAAAGATCGAGAGGGTATGATGTTTTTACATGGACAAACTTCTAGAACTAGCTACATATTCAATGAATTTGCAACATAATGCATTACTAGGCAATATAACTACGAACTTAGTTCAGAATACTAGCTTTGATTATTTGATCAAATTCTCAGACTCATTTTCATGCTCGAATACCAATCGGATTTTTACCTAGCATCATTTATTGAACATTTACGTGGATACAGCCACTATTTGATAAACCTGTTTTTTAATCGATCTATTCAAGCTCCAAGTACCTTGGTTTGACCAAATTTTTGCTTAAAACCAGCGTTTCATAACTAAAACACTTTCTAACCGGCCGGGTTAACCCAGATTTTAATACCTTGTTGTGTAAACCTGTATTTTTAATTGACGTGTTCAAGTTCCCAATTCCTAATTTGATCAGATTGCTTAAAACCAGTGTTTGATGACTAAAACAGTTTCAGTTCAACCGGGCGGGTTAACCCAGATCTTAAAACCTTGTTTTCTAAACCTTATTTTTAAACGATCTGGTTAAGCTCCCGGTTTGTCAAGATTTTTTTTTTTCTTCTTAAAACTAGTATTTGATGACTAAAATAGTTTCAGTTTAACCGGCCGGGTTAACCCATATTTTAAAACATTGTTTTGTAAACCTTTTTTTTCCAATCGATCTGTTCAAGCTCTCGGTTTCTGGTTTGACCAAATTTTTGCTTAAAACTAGTATTCGATAACTAAAACAGACTCGGTTCAACCGGCCGATTAACCCAAATTTTAAAACATTAAATACATTTGATAAGGAACAGCTCTACAGCTAATCAATGTTTTAAATTCCGGTTTTTCATCGACTCGGTTTAGCTACCGGTTCACTGAGTTAGCGATTACACCGGTTGAACCGTCGGGTCGAACTGGTTCTATACCTTATATATATTTCTTTTATATATTTATATGTAGTGTTTCATGATATTATGATTTACTCAACTTTATTCATACATTTGATTGAATTGACGAAAATGATTGAGACTTTACCGATAAGTTTTTTTTAAGTTCTATATCTATAATAATATAGCAGAGATTTGCAATAACAATCAACTTATGATTCTAAATTATAATAGTATATATTAAAACTATATTAGTTTGTGTTTCTAAGAAAGTTTATAATTTTAATTTGCTATTTTGCAAAACTTTAACTAACATTAACATTAGTACTCAACACTTTAACTTCTCAATTAAACTTAGAAAAGTTAATGAAAAAAAAAAACATTGTCAGATTTTTTGATAAAAAGTCATGACCCGATCGTATTATTCAAACCGGGTCAAAGAAAAAATCGACGGATCAATTCGGTTCTGAAACAAACAAAAATCAGGATACATCCGGCCCAAACTCCGAGCCGATTCCCTGGATCAACTTGGGTTTTAAAACATTGCATCTAATACTTTATTATAGAATCTCACTACGTGATTAATGTATTGAGTTCAGAGAATATATTTCATATCTTCACTGAAATAAAATGTTGGTAGGAAATTAATACGAAAGTAAAGGACTGAAACAAGATCATAAATGGATTTAAATACAAACACAAACAGAATTTTATAATAAATATGTCGGGTGACATTCAAATTAAACAACAATAATAATAACTTATCTAACGAAAGACACACATAACAACTGTAATAATTATCAATGTCTCTACTACTCCAACTACTACTTGTACTCTTTGCATTGTTGTTGATACATTGATGATCATCATGAAAAAAATTCCCATTAGAATCACCATATTCCCGTTTTGTCCTTTCACTTTCGTCTATTGTTGATTCTTCATCATTATTATCCTTCCAATCATGAAATTCAAGCCATGGTTCCGTTAATTTGTACACCATCAAATTTACTATAAACGTCACTATTGTTTCACGCATGGTCATTTGACTTGTGTGAATTTGTGACGTGAAAAGTAAAACCGGTGGTGTACAAATCATCTCTCTTTCTGTAATCGTCAAATCATTTACTGGTGATGACGATTGAGAGGTTGTGACTGTTTCTGTTCTTACCACCTCCCAACCGTCAGATTCCCAATTGGGAGCCACATTGGAACATAATTTACCAATCCTCTGTTTCGCATTTGATGAGGTCGAGCTAGTATCTGAATTCTCAATTTGCGACTCTTCTTCTGAGAAATTTAAATCAGACCAATCGAATACTGATTTAGGGGACCATTTTTTGTCCCCGAATTTCGGCGAAAAAGAAGGACACGATAACAAATATGGGTGTTGTAGCAATTTATCACAGCTCCATCTTTCCGAACGGTCTCTTCTAAGACACTTGTCTAAAAAATCCCTTAACTCATCCGAAATACAAGCTGGTAAATTTGGTAAGTCGTTTGAGTAACCAATTTGACACAATGTGTCAAGTCCCCTGTCTAGCCAGGCTGGTTGTCCCGTGATCATTTCGATCACTGTACAACCCAAGGACCAGACATCAGATTCTGGTCCTTGATACTCGCCCCTTACAACCTCGGGGGCCATCCATAAGGGACTCCCACGAATCCCTTTATTCTCGCAACTTAAATCAATAGCTGACCCAAAATCCGCCAGCTTGGCGGACCTGGGAATTTCCCCAACCAACACATTTCTCCCTTTGACATCACAATGAACAATGTTTCTTGCATGAATGTAGCTCAATGCCGATACAATACACTTTGTATAACTCCGAATAGTGACGTCATCGTAACCATGCTTGCCCACGTCAGCAACGGTGCCACCTGGCATATACTCCATGTGTAAATTTTTATAGACTATGGAATTATTCTCCACCGTGACATCGTCGCCACGATAGGCGACGATGTATGGTGAAGACAATAATTTTAGTATCTGAATCTCGTTCTCTAGGAATTCAGAGAACGAGATAGCAGCTGTGTTCGCTGACTTAACAGCGAACACTTCACCGTTGAATTTATCAACGGCGAGATTTACGGTTCCAAATGAGCCTTTGCCTATGCAAGACCCACGAGTCCAGTTGGGTGTGTTTTTCATTTTGAGTGAAGATATGTTTTGAATGAGATAGGTTTTTTGTTGGTTAATGAAGGGTGTAAAATGGGTATTTATAGATGGAGAAAGTTGGCGTGATAAGAGAAGAAATGATACGGTGCTTTATCCTTATCTCTCATGGTTTATGGTTAAGGGTAATAAATATGTTGTTGATATGTAACTCACATGAAAAGAATTTAATTATTCATATGCAATAAAAGATGCCACTTGACTTTCTTTTCTAATTATGATAAATCAAACAATGATTTACGGAGTATAATGTTACTTTTTACTGATTTTTTAAAAAAGTCAACTAAATATTCAAAATATATACGTAATAAATCAATCTCACTCTCACGTGTATTAAGTAGAAATTGAATATGTAGCTACTTAGTTTTAAGAGTATTTTCGTACATGAAGTATTACTGCGACATAATTACTTTGCTTACTTTTTGGTGATTAACTTCTTGTTGCTTTATGTAGTATGTTTAACTACAACATGTTTTATAATGTAATTTGTATTTCTTATAGTGTCTTGTACATGCCAAGTCACTACTCATTAGTTTCAAAGTGTATATTATATTTAAGGGTTAGAAATTTCAGTGTGTTTTTCTACAATGACAAAAAATATTATTTAAAGATGTTTAATTTGTCTTCGACTTTGTGCTATGTAGATATTTGTTCACTTAGAGATGGATTTGAAGGTATTTTGATAGAGTGAAAGTTTGTATGATGGACGGTGCCTAGAAAACAAACTCATGGATATGGAGATATAAGTGGATAAGAGCTAAGCACCTCCATTCTTTAATTACTAGAGCATAAGATTTTAATATACGGGTAAACACATACTATTATTGTAGAATATCTTAACATGAATTTCATTCAGTTTTCGATAAATATGAATTCCAAATTATCAAGAAAAATCGTATGACTATCTAGTATTTTTAGTATTCTTTCCGCACTAATATCAATTATCATCTTATCATAATAAAATGTTAAAAAAATAATTGTTCACAATAGTAATATTTTAAAATATTTAAATTTATCATATTAACCATTATCAAAGTTATTTTGTACAAAACAAATTGAAATAAGTCATTAACTAAGAGATGGTAAAACTATCTTCTTCTTTTTTACTTTGCAAAAGAAATAAATAAATAAATAAATAACAGTAAGAAACGTATTTTTTTCTTCATAAACTACGTTTTTTCGTTCAGTGGCCAATAATTTTGGAAAAAAAAAATATTTCACAGGATTTTTGTAACAACTTGTCCCATATTAGCAGGAACGAAGACATTTGAGCGCTTTATAAGCTTGAGGATGTGGTGTGCTAGTATCCTTCCACCATGTATTTTTATGTTTACCCGAAAGTACATTGATTTAAGCTTTGTGTGGCGTTACACATGATATCAGAGCTATAGCCTCTCGGGGTGTCATGGGCTCAGTAGCTCATGCATGCCACACCCTCACGCTTATAAGGGTTTCAAATGTCTTATTCCTACTATTTTAGGGCTAGTCGTAACACTTTACGCGGTTGTTAGCAAGTAGGGTTTCAAATGTCTTATTCCTACTATTTTAGGGCTAGCCTTTACTTATGTTTGAATACGATTCTTTTGATCTTTTATAGTATATCTAATACTTGACTCCTTCAACTTCAATCTACCTCATGTATTTAGATATCATTATGCACCGTTAACCTATCATCTCAACTGCTTCTGTTTTCAACTCATTAACATATAATAAATTTTCAACGCTCAAGCATTATCGACGTTCTCATTTATTGATTGATTTCCAATCAATTGCTATAGTAATGAAGTTTTCAACTATCCTTTAACCTATCATTAAACATGCTGTTAAAATTGCCTCTAACTCATAATCACGAATCTTCTTCAACTTCAACCTACATCATGTATTTAGATATCATTATGCATCATTAACCTATCATCTCAACTGTTTTAACACGTATTTTTTACTCATTAACATAAAATAAATTTTCAACGCTCAAGCAATATTGACCTTTTCATTTATTGATTGATTTCCAATCAATCGCTATAGCAATTAAGTTTTCAAGTATCCCTTAGCCTATCAATCTATCATTAAACATGCTCTTAAAATTGCTTCTAACTCATAATTATGACTCCTCTTCAACTTCAATCTACATACTGCATTTAGATATCATTATGCATTGTTAACCTATCATCTCAACTGCTTCAACACGTGTTTTTGACTCATCAACAAATAATAAATTTTCAACGCTCAAGCAATATCAACCTTTTAATTTATTGATTGATTTCCATTCAATCGCTATAGTAATGAAGTTTTCAAGCATCCTTTAACCTATAATTAGACATCCTGTTACAACTGTCTCTAACTCATAATTGTGACTCCTCTTCAACTTCAATCTACCTTCCGCATTTAGATATCATTACACACCATTAACCTATCATCTCAACTGCTTCAACACGTGTTTTCGACTCATTGACATATTTTCAACGCTCAAGCAATATCGACCTTTTCATTTATTGATTGATTTCCCTTCAATCGCTATAGTAATGAAGTTTTTAAGCATCCTTTAACCTATAATTAGACATCCTGTTACAACTGTCTCTAACTCATAATTATGACTCCTCTTCAACTTCAATCTACCTCCCGCATTTAGATATCTATATACACCATTAACCTATCATCACAACTGCTTCAACACGTGTTTTCGACTCATTAACATATTTTCAACACTCAAGCAATATCGACCTTTTCATTTATTGAATGATTTCCAATGAGTTGCTATAGTAATGAATTTTTCATCCTTTAACATATCATTAGACATGCTGTTAAAATTGCCTCCAACTCATAATTGTGTCAACCAATAAAATTAGTTTTTTTGACCCACTTATTTTAAAGAAGATAGTTCACATAAGTCCACGAGACTCAAAAACATGTTCAGATAAAATTTAAGGTTTTGCTAACCACAACTTTTGTGGTTGAATTTAAGCATTTCTTAATTAAAAAATTAGTATTAAATAAACTGGTATATTTCATAATTATACACATTTATTTACTTTAAAAATGAAATGCGATGTTAAACATAAAATGTTTGATGTTTAGTGATTGTTAATTTTTTAGTTATGAAATGTTTAAACACAACCTTAAAGATGGTTGTTAGCAAAAAAAAAATCCTATAATTTATATGCTTTACTATTCCACTCATACAAAATCTTAAGATTTAACATAAGTATATTATCTATCCTTATTAGCATGGGAGTTGATTTATGCACCCATTAATTGATTGGGACACTCAAAAGTATTGTGTCTTGACATACATCTTGATGACGTATGGTCAGGAAAGAGTGCGGTTGGAGCAAGTCTCTTCCGAATGAGCAGAGTCCCATCCGGCCGGAGCAAAACCCATCCGGTTGAAGCAAGACCCATCCGGTGACAAGACCCTTCCGGTGAAGCAAGACCCATCCGGTGAAGCAAGACCCCATCCGGTGAAGCAAGACCCTTCCGGTGGAGCTATCGGGCGGACACCACGATTCCGCCTAAGCGGTTTCCCCTAACGGTTTCCGCCTAAATGCTTCACTTCTAAATATGTCTCCATCAGGATAAGGACAAGGAACCCTTTATAAATAGAGTGCATTTACCACTCTACGGTATGATATTCTCTCTCACTAAACACACATATACTACTCACATAAACCGACTTGACCGTCGGAGGTGGTCCGGGGCTTGACCTCGGACCCACTAACCTGTTTCTTTCTTATCTTGTGCGATCTCTACGCTAGGGATGACGAGCGGCTCAATCTATCGTCAAGACTAGCCGATGATTATGCTTCAACACATACCCTTAAATAACTTTATCCATATTCACCCTTGCAAGGGAATAAATGTCAAGATATAATATTTTTGAGTGTTCTATCAATTTATGGGCGTCTGAAATCACCTCCATATTAGCATATAACCTCTTTTGAGATCTGATAAAAGCCTCTATAAATTAATCTGTTAAATTAATAACCTCGATAAAATTAATAATTTGTCAGGTCCGACTTGGAACCAAGTCAAATTTGGACTCAATCGATAAAATAATAAGATAATAATTTTTGAAACAGGTGTATATATATTAGACCCATGAAACTATAAATTAATAATCGCTAAAATTCCATATATATGTATATATGTGTGTGTGTGTGTGTGTGAGAGAGAGAGAGAGATACACTTCTAAATCCTAAGATTGTTTAGTAAAAATAAATCCATAATCACTTATTTTTTGTTGAACTTCAAATCTATATTGAGTTTATCATAAAATCACCTTATTGCACTAAAGAGTTGATGCGTTGTCTTCTCGTATAGAACAAAAAGTGTTAATTTTATTTTAATAAAGTGTGAATGTGTATTTATAATATGTTAACTGGAACTTGTTTTTAAATTTATTTTAATCTACAATGAGTATAAATTATGTATTAGTATATTAGGCTTAAAATTTAAAGTCATCGTAAAAGCCTTTTAAATTAATAAAATATTAATTTATCGATATAATAATATCTCATTAAATTAATAAAATATCTCGGTCCAAACACTATTAATTTATAGAGGTTTTACTGTATCATGGTTACGTGAAAATAGTTGACTTTGATATATCTTATTGTATTTTATTTATATTCCTTTTGTATCAAAACTATTTAAATATCAAGACTCTATTATATGTGGTCAAATAAAATCGAGAACAAAAAAGTGAAGAAGAAAAGAAGGTATGTAGTGGTCCTAGCGTAGACGCCAGAACACATGTAGAAGGCAACAGCAATGGGATAAAGCAAAAAAGCAATCTGGATGTGGGTCCCACACTGCTGACATGGCTATCATCTACACCTCCACATCATTCGACAGATTTATCAAAGGTGGGTAAAATAGATATGCTGCCAATAGGCACCTCTACATTGAAAGCATGTAGACGTGTATAATCATCCTCCATAATTTATTTTTTTATTTTTTTGAAACTAAAAATTAAAATTGGTGTTTGTAGTTTTTAAGTTTTAATGCATTAGTTTTTCTTGTTGTTGCTATTAAATTGTTACCAAACCAAGTGCATTTTTAGCTACCAAACCAAGTTTTTAATACGTACATTTAAAGTAACAAAAATTAATATATACTCAACATTGTCAGTATTAAATTTCGTGATACCTAAAATATTTGATGAGTGTTGGTGTAGCTAGTTATTGACTAGGTCTATAGCTCAAAAAAAAACTCGACTAGGTCTCTTAACGCACAATTTTGAGCAAAATGGCCTTTATACTTCTTTGGCATACTTCTTTTGTGATTAATTACGATTTTGTACTAATCTACGAGATTTAAGGACCCAAAGGGTTACGGTTCACTAATTTTTGAAGCGTTTTAAAATTTTGTCAAATATCCTGACTTTTCCGAAATGAAAATTGTCTCAACATTTTTTGTTAAACATGTCTTAGAATCCTGATTTCGTAAAACGAAATTGTGAAGCTTGTCGCTTATAATCCTGATTTCGCTACTGGCGTCACAAAATACTAAACATCACTTTCACACACTTTTACATCCTAATTTCGATGTTAACAACTAATACTTTGAATTAACACCAAATTATGCAACTTTGTTATATTTGTAAATTCATTCATAGTTTAGTACAACAAAAGTAGTTGAATACCTAGAAGTAAACTTTTGTGATCTAAAAATTACGAGCTAGCTAGAAGAATGTAACTATATATATTTCTATTATCAAAGTTGTCCTAAAAGCAAAACATCCTTTCCTAGAGCTTTATTGCAAGCTTTTGTGATTTTCATAGAATAAAACAGTGTTTCACATGAAATGGATAAAAAAGAACAAGAGTGGATCGAGTGTCATATGTCCACACGAAAATGTTTGGCTAGGGATGGCTGAGGTAGGCTAAAAACCAAATCTAACATGATCTTAGAAAAGGTGAAAGCACCCTTTAGTTTATGTGAATACTCGAATCGCATATAAACTTTAATCAGAATTATTCCAAATTGTATTTTCAAACATCAAGATCGTGTAACAAACTTTTGTCGTATACAAAACTAGAGTAACCGATATTTATATTTTTGATGAAAACACCATAAAAATCGAAATCTTTTTATGCAATCAGTTTTCATTGTAATACTCCGCCTATAACAATCACGACATTGTCCACGACTATAGAATTGGAGATCGTGTAAGAACTTGAGAGTTAGTAACCCAACATGTTAGTACTCTTACTTGAAAATGCTTAACCGGAGAGTTCCTATCAAATATGCCATTGATTAGTCCAAAACTACGATGTGTTATTACAAGCGTAATGTTATCCTATGAGTCCAACATCTTATCAGATCACAACCAATGTGAGATTTGTTCAACGTGTCACAATCATCATTATTATTAAAAGACAAAATCATAACACAATTTCACAAAAACACCACAATGTCATTCAACCAACCACCAATTTTATTTTTATAAACTGCATGTAACTACCAGTACGGTAAGATAATACGTTTTGATTTCACAAACTTACAAGATGAAAACAAGATTGAAAATTTGAATACAGATTTTTGAGAGAAAACTAAAACAACACACACACAAAAGTTATGACTGCAAGGGAGATAATGTAGCTTATATAGCTAGGTAATGAGACTTATTCAACTTGGAAGACTTAGATACTTGAACTTTGCATGCGGATACACTTTAACCCCTTATACTTCCATAGACTCCATATCTTCCACCTGAAATATAACAGCAATACAAACAACTTTCCAGCTATTGCACAACCAGTCCCTCAGCTTATACTTTTCAATATCCCCCTTAAGCTACGGTTGGAACATATCTTTCAATTTTAGCATATCACAGAACTTTTGTATTCAATCACACTCGATCCTTTTGTGAATATATCAGCCACATTATTCTCAGACCTTATCTTTACATTCTTTATTATACCATCTGCATTCTTGTCTCTAAATAAGAACAAATCAAATTCAAAATGCTTTTTTCTTTTATGGAGAACAGGATTTGCAGCTATTTACACAGCATTACTATTATCACAACTCATCATAACAGGAACAATAACTTGCGCTTTCAGATCAGTGCAAACTTTCAAGATCCATTTAACCTCATAAGTGACACTGCACATGGCCCTGAACTCAGCCTCAGTTGAAGATCTAGCAAAAACAACTGTTTTTTGCTTTTCCAGGAAACAAGTTTGTTTCCCAAGTATACTGCAAAAACCAGTTAAAGAATTTCTTGTTATTTTGCATTTTTCCTGGTCTGAGTCAACAAACACACTCAAGTTAAATTGTTTACTTCTTTCAAAAGTAATACCCTTGCCTGGAGATTCTTTAAAGTATTTAAAACTCTAAAAGCTAATTTTAAATGTGACTGCATATGAGCATGCATAACCTGACTAAGACAGAGATCAGGTCTAGTCAAGGTTAAATATATCAATTTATCAACTAACATTCCATTAACAGACTTCAATTTGTTTTTACTAGAAACATTAACAAATTTATTTGGAGTATTGCTAAGTTTGCATGCTAGCATACCAAATTCAGCAAGCAACTCCAAACAATACTTTCTTTCAGTTAAACATATACCACTATCACTTTCTAACACTTCAATACCAAAAAAATACTATAACTTTCTCAAGTCTTTAATAAGAAATTTAGTGCTAAAAAACTGTTTAACTTGTTCAATTTCAGCAATATTGTTACCGGTTTCAACAATATTATAATCCACATAAACAAGTAACACAATTATCACATTACCTTTTGACTGTGTAAACAAGGAAAAGTCATTTGCACTTTAAATAAACCCATTTTCTTTTAAGATTGAAGTTAACTTTTCATTCCATTTCCTTTTAGCTTGCTTTAGTCCATATAAAGATTTGGCTAATTTACATTTGTTGTCATTTTTATCAAAATAACCCTATGGTAACTTCATATAAACATTCTCAACAAGCTCACCATAAAGAAATGCATGATTATATTAAGTTGAAACATTGGCCAGTTATTATTTACTTCAAGACTAATAATACACCTCACAATAACAATTTTAACAACTGGCGAAGATGTCTCTTCATAATCTATACCTTCTTTTTTATTGTTTCCTTTGGCAACTAGTCTAACTTTAAACCTTTCAACACTGCCATCACACTTATGTTTGACCTTAAAGAGCCATTTACATCCTATTGGCTTTCTGCCATTAGGTAAATCAGTGATCTCTCAAGTCATATTTCTATTCAAAGCTTCCATTTTCAGATTCATTGCCTTTACCCATCTATTATCAACAGATGCTTTATTATAAGTTTGATTCAAAATATTTATTCAAATTAGTAGAAAAAACATTGTTAATCTTTGATGTGATTAAACGTTGACCTGAATAAGGTTGTTATAAAAACCATTTTCAGGAGCAATGTGAAGCACATAACGGACACATGTAATCAAAATAGGAGCCACTTGTTATGGAATTAGATACTACTAGGCCCCTCAATAAATTGAGCAGGTGTTTGCATCACCACGCCTAATTATAATTAAGATGATGGTTGATTAATTTGTTAATATAGTTCAATATATATATCGAGAAACATAATAGTTAAACAATGAAAATGACTTATGATCTATGTCTAATGTTTAACAAAGTATTTGAAAAAAAGGTGTTGTTCCCCGTTCACTATTGTTTAAAACAGTTTAAGTATATAAAACAAGTTAATAGTGAACTATGACTGAAATTAACATAAGAAAAACACACAAGTAATTTTCAACATCATATTCTTATTAGAAATAAATCAAAAGAATCGTTACCTAAGTACTTGCGGAATAGTACTTGGGATTGAAATGACAAAGTTTGGGGTGACTCCTCTAAGCTCAAAGGCTAAGTCCGAGCACAACTCTAGAACCCAGGCTAGCTCAAGGATAAAGTTGTATTTAGAGGGTGAAAAGTTGGCTTGTGTGTATGTGTTTTTACAATTCACAAGCTTAAACTTTTCACTCCTTCTCTTATGCTATTTATACAAGTATGGATATTTAACTTTATCCTAGAAGACAAAAACATTGATCACGGTAATCCGAATATAGATATATTCGTTTGCCGTTACTTTGCTATTTATAGTCGGTGAAGCTTCTTTCCTTAATGAGATAATCCTTTAGTATCGCCGCTTACTATAAATGGGAAGATATGGCTTTAGTAGATAGGGACTTAGTTTTATCGGGTAAAAACTTGGGGCTTAGTTTTATACGGGTAAACTTTTCCCGCCTAGTCCCGCTCATTCTTGATCTTCAAAGCCTTGATCTCTTCCTTGATTTGTCTTGATGCTACATTTGGAGAGAGTCTTAAGGGATTCGATGAGTTATTGTCATCACTCACCGAATCCACCATCTTCTTCTTGACTTAGTCTTCACCCATTAAGTTCCGCCTTTACGGTGGAGAGGCTTCTTCTTCGCTCGTCTTGAGTATCACGAAGATGGCTCACCGAGAGACTATGCACTCGGTGATCGATAGTGTTTAACGGATTAAACACTTAGGTTATTTTCTATTCAAATCCTAGATTAAGGGGTTTGGGTATTCTTGAACCAGCAGTCTCCCCTATTTGGATATACAAATAGCCTAAGTGTTTGATCGGTGTAAGTGAGCAAATGGCTTCTTCTTACTTTGAATGTACTAATGATTACAATATGGAACACCGAGTATTTTAACAAAAACATACATCTTTATTAATCATCTTACATGGTTCCTATCACTAGTACAAAGAAAAGATAACATGATGTCGGTCCGGATGGATTCCCAGTGCTTCAAGCTTCACTTTCTTGGTGATGAGTGTTTTCTGTCGGGATGGTCTCTTATCTTAGCATTCGGTCTTGACAAAACTGATGTTTCTTTGAGATTGGATCCGAGAGGCCACATGTATGTAGCTCGACATTGCTGACCACACCAAAGATGATCAATATCACTCCATCTTGAAATCTTGGGTTTCCATAGACATCAATGTGGAATAGCCCTCTTCGGGCTTTTCAATCACTAAACAATTCACAAATTTCACACCTCGAGCTCTGTTGCATTCTAAGCGAGCACTTTGATCTCGGGTTGGAACTCAACTCTTTTCCTTTTGCCGGTGGATGCTTGTGGTTGAGATCCTTGAGGTGCGATCAAGGCGGTGAATTCCTAGTTAGGTGGTGCATCTCTCGACCTTTCATATCTTTTTTGAGCATCTTCATCGACTCCTTGACCGCCTTATTTTGCTTCTTTCCAATAATTGGACCAAGTTCATCGAGTTCGATGATCCCAAAGTCGGTGAATTTTGGGGATCATGAACCTCGAAGTGTCTTTATCATCCCTCATAAACATTCATAGCCGGTGGTTTGGTGTTGGGAATAATCTTGACATCTGTGATCTTTTGAAGCCTTGGTGGTCATTGTCGATTGTAATGCTCAATTACGCTTTGCACGAGAGCTTCGCTTTTCTTCTTTTCTTCCAACTGTTTTCTCATTTCACCATTTGAGCGGCCTTAGCTTCCTTAAACTTTTGTCTGCTGACCCTTTTGGAGCTTGCTTGCATCTAATCCCATGTTCTCGACTTCTTGGCGACAACCTTTGCGCTTCTGCTCTTTTTTTCTCTTCCTCGGTAGTTTCAATCTTCTTTCTTCTTTAGCAAGGTGTTTGGTTAGTGTTGAGGAGTAAGAGGTATTCATGTCACCGATTTTGTAGGGAATCTTCTCGGGCTCGTGATTGTCATTATACCTTTGCCTTTGTCCCGGCACGAGAAAGATGATGCAACTAAGGGTGGTGTCGTTGTCATGATTGATGTTGTGACCGTCGGTGTTGTTGTTGTTGATGATTGTGGTGGTAGTGATGATATGGGTATTCTTGGCGAGTGCGGATGATGTAGAGCTCACGGGGACCGGTGGTGTTTGCTCCCCTCGGTGTGAAGAGGAGTTTCTTGATATTCTCCCCTCAACTTGTTGGAGCTTGATGAGGCAAGAGTTGGAGTTAGTCTTTGAGGGGACGGAGTGCCTTGACCATTAAAGGCTGATAGATTTCGGTGATCATGGCCTTAATCTCTGAAGTATCTGCACGAATACCGGTGACCTTTGCATCCAGTTAGCTTTGAGTGATCTCTAATGCGGTCATTCGGGGACCAAGATTCCGAGCCATAGAAGATGAGGCTGAGCCATATGATTACACAGTGTTCAAAGAGTCCACCGAGGTTTGAAGAGATCGAGGCGAAGATTGGAGACCACGAACATTTGCAGATTGGAGCATTTCAATCGATTCGATGAGTCGAGATGAATTTTTCACATACACCTCGGTGGCTTCCAGACTTTGGCATTGATGGTGGGTCTTCTTTAACAAAGATCCCCGATTTCATCAATTGTAACTCCACATGGTGAAGATGCTTGAGAAACTTAACCGAGTTTTCATCGATCGATAAGGTGTTGGTACATAAGATCTCGGTGCTCATGAACATTTTCGTTGAAGGTGAGCACATCGGATCTAAGATCGGCGTGGCAGCGGCTTCGATGTGTTGATCCCAAAATTGTTCATAACCCGATTATCTGACTTCCTTGAGGCTTTAGTGATCCAGCGAACGGTGTCTTTCGATGTTGGAAGAATGTTGTCAAAGCGGTTAAATTCCCGAGTTGGATGATGAGGAGTCCGAGTCATTATCTTACGGATGGAATGGTGACTCAAGATGTTCTTTTGGATCGGTGAGGCTCTTGTTCGATTGAACCTCAACGTCCATCTCTTCTCCGGTGATAAAATTTCATCTTGATTTAAGAAGTTCATCCTCCGAGAATAGAATACCGGTGACATCGACAATTGTGAGCAAGGGGTTGGTGATGGGTTCCATATCGGGTGGTATATATCCTCTCGAGTCTTTGTCCCGTTGACCCCTCGGACCTTTGGTGGGGTTTCCAGTGCCTTCTCGGAGTCGATTGGTTTTGGGTTCCGTATCGGCGGTTGTTTCTTTTCCTCCGAGTCTTTGTCCCAGGTGACCCCGAGACACCGGTGGGTGTTTCAGTGCCTTTGGCGGAGTCGATGATTGTTGTATCCCTATCGGTGGGTTGTTTGTTTCCACCGAGTCTTTGGGATTGATCGGTGTGCCCTCGGACAAAGACTTGGATTTGCTAATGTCATCATCGGTGCTGTGGAAGGCGCTCCCCTACCGTGGGTTGTTTGTTTCCTACGGATCTTGGGAGTAGTAGATGTGACCAAGGCACCGATGGCGTGATGTATCGGTGTCCTTCATTGTCACGGGGTGGATGTTGCACAGTCGGTGGGTGTCTGTTTAGTCTCGGCTCTTTTGTGCCTTTTAAGTTTGTGTTCTGAAGCCTCGGGGCCCCGAGACTTTGGTTTAGTCTTAGTCCCGCTCGATTTCCCTTTCTCTTTTTGGGAGCGGGGTTTGGAGACATCGATCCACTCGATTGTTCTGACAATCATGTGGGACGTCAATTCAATAGGAGTGACAAGGGATGAGTCTTTTGAAAATTTGATTGGCTCATGATGCAGGTAAAGCACCAAATTTTTCTTCACGAGGATAGTTTGAACCCGGTAACACTTGCAAGCACAAGAGACAAACCTAGGATCTGAAACGTATTTCGTCCTAGTTTTGCTCGTAGCTTGGTCACGAGATCACTGTAAATGATCTCCCTATGTCGACAGTGACCCCATTCATTAAGTGTCACACCTCATGGAGGCGGAAACACGAGGTGTAACGGAGGAACATAAGCACAAGATAATAGAACATACCAACATTAATATTTAAAGAAAGAGTACACCATTACAATACTAGTTTAGCCGTCATCGGCAAATACATTACAAAGTTTAGTTCCCAAATATTGCGTTCTATTACATAATGATTTGTAGCAACAAGTGAAAACTTCATTATGCAAGACCCGTAGAAAAACTTACTAACGATCACACGAAATGCATGAGAGAAAACGGGTCAACTATGAAAATAGTTGGTGAGTAAACACGCTTAGCAAAATAATAAAACTCGTAAGAAATATCAAAGCTTTCGGTTGGCGAAAATGGTCCATAAAGCAAAGGCATTGTAAATCCACTCGGTTCAAGTTCCGCCCATACAAAACTTGCAACTTGTGTGTTCACAACCCACCGCCAAAAGTAGTATGTCTAATAGTCAAATATAAGCGGTTATAATAGTTCACAATATAGTACCACGAATATAATAATTGTGGATGCTCGAACATGGGAGACTTTGCCTTTGCTCCAACAAGGGAGACTCCTTTGTCACTCGACCACCTAGGCGAGAATTATTGAGAACGCTCCACCAATAAGGCGAGACTTTGCACACTCCACCGATAAGGCGAGATTTATTGAGAACGCTCCACCAATAAGGCGAGACTTTGCACACTCCACCGATAAGGCGAGATTTATTGAGAACGCTCCACCAATAAGGCGAGACTTTATAGTGATGCTCCGAACATTGGAGACTTTGGGACAAGGTCATAACATGTACGGTCCAATAAATTCCAACAAGTCATAAATTCGTAATTAAGTTCAAGGATTTGTTTCAAGTTCATAAGTTCTAGTCAAAAGAGTTCACAAAAGTAGGAATCAATATAATTCAAGTATGATTCATGCATTCAGCCCCAAAATATGGTAAAACGGTAAAAAGGGGAAGTGATTACTCACTTGGTAAACTGGTGTGATGACAAAAGTGAGTACACTGAGGTATAATGTGATGCTTTAACCGGGACCTATTACGAATGATATGATATGCAATGAGTTGCAATGTAATGTTATGCATGCATTTCGTATGTTATTTATACCATTAGCGAGTTTTGAAAATATTACTAATCGTCGAAAAATACTCTTTTGACGTCTAGACCCTTCAAAAATGACTTTACAAGTATTTACGTCAAAATGTCATCCTACAATGGTTTTATAATGATTTATAGTGAAATTTTCACTTTTCGTCGCCAAACAATGTCGTCGGAAATTTTCATGAAAGTGGTAAAAATGGCTCCGAAAAACTAGTCGTAAAATGGTGTCGTCGATCGTTAGAAAACGAACTCATTGTTTTGGAAAGTTTGCATCGAAATCTAGAAGTTTCGAGTTCAGGAGTTTTCGTCCAAAGGTCTCGAACATAAAGATAATAAGGGTTAAAGATGGTGATTTTGTCTAATTGTAGTTCAAAAAGTGAGTTTCGCCAAGTTTAGACAACCATAAATAATTTACTACAACTCCGCTATACAAACGACTAATTGTATTGAAAAATATGCTCGGTGAACTTGATTTTATTAGAAGACAATTCGTTCCAAAAGTTTTGCATCATGGTTAAAAGCATTTTCGGCATGGACGTTCTGACTCCGTAACACTTGTATCGTAGAAATAATATAGTTTTTCGAAAAATAATAGTTCTGGCAAGTTTATGAAAACGTGTATATCTTTGTCGTTTCAAATCCGTTTTCTCGTATAATCGTCCTTAACCGTATCAAAGTATACTAATATATTTTTGATAAGTCGAAATAATTTGTGAAGCTTAAGGCTCGTTTTGACCGGACAAAGTAAAAGCAGCAAGTGAAATTTACGAAAAGTATATTTTTAAATCGTCAAACTTGTAAAATCCATAACTTCTTCGTTATAACTCCGTTTTAATCCGTTCAAGCGGCCACGGATTCGTTTTAAAGTATATTTTCTAAATATCAAGGCCAAAAAGTCGTGCCTACTGTCGGTTTTTCCAGAAAATTAAAACAAGGACAGAACCTATTTTATAGTTATCGAAAATAGTTTTCTCGGACAAAACCTATTCTAATCCCTTCAAATCAACTCCAAAACTAATCTAATCCTACCATACACCTTCTTAGGGTGTCATGGGTTCCTAATCACCATCAAGACCAATGAATACCAAGGGGATAATTATAGGATGACCATAATATATATATAACTCTAAAATCAAGTAAAAATGGTATAAATCACATATGTCTTGCATGTTGCTCCAAAAATGAAAAGATACATATGAAATGAAGAGGAAACATGAAAAATGATAGAAACATGCTTACAAGTGAATATGATGAGGTGTAAGTAACAAGGTTAAACCTAAACACTCTTGGTTTTTATTTCAAAACCTTATAAAGAATGTGATCTAGATTGTATAAACTTGAACTTGTAAAATTTTGATGATCCCTTCTTATTTCTTGTATATAACCGGTTTTTAGAGAGAAGAAACAAGAGAAGAAAACTTTACTATCTTTGAAATATTTTGAGTTGAATGAATGAAGTAATGTAGGTAGTGTATAGATCTATACATGTTGAATTTTTACCCAATCAATAAATGTCTACCTCCCACATGACCGGTTTTGGGGAGGGATGTATCTCAAATATATATATATATATATTTTTTTTAACTTATGTATAATTGTAAATAAAAATGTAAGTAAATGTTATGTTAAGTAGAATTTGTAGAAACTTGTACATAGTTGTGATATTTGAGTAGTATGAATTAAACTAAGTTTTAGAGGATCAAAGTAAAGTATAATGATATCATAAGAATTTTAAAAATACATCCCTTGCAAAATTTGGTGATAAAATAATTATCGAGTAATTTTAAGAAAACGTCATAATAATATAACTTTAACGATTTATATACCAAATAAATTCAAAACACTAGTTAAACTCAAAATATAGTTTTACAACTAAATGTAAGTATAAAATATGTCGGATCATTTTGAAAGTAACGGATTAAATATTTAAAATAATAACTCACGCGATAACGTTTATTTAATATAAAATTCACGCGTTAAATGTGAAATGCAATGTCATGAATGAACTAACATGATGCATATTTAATTTAAGAAATGACCGGAATTTGAGAATTGTGACATTAAGCAATAGGCCATCATCAACTGAATAAAGTTAACTTGTTCAGTGGATGAGTGGTTCCCACCGAGGACCTGAATCACAAATGTGAATAGGATCCTCCAAGCCACGGGAAAGGAGCTTTTGGTGACTGGGGTCTTGTCCAAAAAAGTTGGATCTAAAATGATTTGTTTTAACCCATCCTTCACCGTGGAAGGTTCAGGATGGGCGACATAAACTCCTTTATTGTAATCCAGCCCTGTTGAAGTGCAAAATGTTTTATAATCCAGGTTGAATTGTTGTTGCCCCCCATGAATACTGAATCTGATGAGACATTCCCTAAGAGGTCTGAGGTTGTTCTCATCAGTAGAGGGTGTCGGGTCAAAGGCCTTGGTTGTTGCCCAGAACTCCCTTAGGAGATTTTGGTAAAAATAGAGGACATTTTACAAAGGCGGTTTTCGATTGGGCGGTTAAATAAAAATTTCATAATGTCTTTGTAGGTCGGGGCAGTTTGTGGTATTCAAAATTGCCTATGACATTGTTTGTTTTAAATTCAACGTTTGTAAGATCCCCTACCCACTGAGAAGCAAACTGGAGAGATTGTGTTCTAGCCATTTTCATTTAAAAGATTTTAAGGTTTGAAAAGAAAGTATTTTGACTAGAACAATCAAAGGTTTTAGATCTCCAAGTTTGTGATGAAAAACCTTTGTAAATGTTTACAAGAAGGGTTTTCCAAAAGAAGGTTTAATGATTTTTTGAACACACACAAATTTTTCTGGATTTGAGAAAGGATTTTGACAGAGTTTAGTTGCAGAAAAAGATTTGTGTGTGTGTTTTTGTTTTAGAAGAGGGTATTTATAGAGTGGTGAGAGGGGTGATTTTTGCATAAATATGGATTTGTAAAGACGGTTTTTGAAATCGTTTGAAATTCCACATTTAATGCCACCCACCACTACCCGCAGTAAAATCCCATTCTTCAAGGGAACAGTTGCAGTGCACAGTAAAGTGCACTTTTGCAGTAATAAAATATCCATGGGATATTTTATGTAAGAGAAGGCATTTAATGCCAAGTGGGGTGAGGTTTAGTGATGAGACCCCTGACAGTAAGACATATTCCTATATTAAATTGGTGGGATTTCCAACCTAGGACATTTAAGTAACTAATACTTGGAGCATTTAGTTACTCATTCAATGCTTTATGTCAGGGACCACAGGTGAGTCTTACTCATTCGGTGAGAGGTTGATTTTGGATGTTCGAGGAGACGAACCGGTTCATAGAACTCACCGAGATTGGTTTTCGGATGCGACTTTCAATGTCAAGCATTCCCAATTCGACTTCGGTCTCTCGAAGGTAGGTTCATCCAAGGGTTTTGTGAAGATATCCGCCATTGATATTCGATGGGATGAAATTAATTTCAATGTCTCCCTTCATTATGTGATCCCGATGAAGTGATATTTGATATCAATGTGTTTGGTTCTTTGGTGGAGGACGGGGTTGTTGGAGATTGCAATAGCACCGGTGTTATCACGAAGATGGGCACCATTTTGTAATGGATGTCATAGTCACCGAGTTGACTTTTCATCCATAATACATTGGCACAACATCCTGCTGCGACTACATATTGACTTGACTTAGGACATAGCCACCGATTGTTGCTTTTAGCACTCCAACAAACTAGTTTTCCTCCAAGAAATTGACAGGACCACGAGGTACTTTTTTGTCCATGTTGCGGCCAAGATAATCGTAATCGAGTAACCCTCGAGATCAAACCACAGCATTTTGGATAATAGAGTCCAAGGTTTGGGGTTCCCTTGGTACCGAGTATTCTTTTGGTCAGCAGGTGAGATGGGATTCTTTAGGATTGGGCGATATCTTGCTATTAGGCAGATGAGAATTGGATGTCCGGTCTAGAAGCGATTAGATACATCGGTGAGCCTACAATCCCTCCGAAATGAGTTTGATTGACCGATTTGCAAGTGAGATCGGGTCCAAGGTTGTTAGGTGGGACCATTGGAGTCTTCAACGAGGCACGATCGGATATCTCATATTTCTTCAAGAGATTTTGGTGTATTTCTCTTGACCGATGGATATTCCTTTATCGGTTTGCACGATTTGTAGTTCAAGAAAGTATGTGAGTTCCCCATCATGCTCATTTCAAACTTCTTTGTCATCGCTTTTCAAACTGTTTGCAAAGTTTGTAGTTTGTTGAGCCAAAGATGATGTCATCAACATACACTGGACTAGAATTACATCTGTTGAGTTCTATAGACAAGCGATGTGTTGTCTATCTTTCCTCGACAAACTTGTTTTGTATCGGGAAGGCCGAGAGTTTCATACCATGCCACAGGAGCTTGTTTAAGTCCATAAAGTGCTTTGTCAAGCTTGCGAGACATAGTCGTGAATTCACTACTCTCAAAGCACGGAGGTTCTTGAACATATACATCTTCCTTGAGATCACCATTTAAGAATGCACTTTTAACATCCATTTGGTAGACCACAAGTTCATGTATGTTGCATATGCAAGGAAGATCTGATGGCTTCCATTCTTGCAACAGAGCAAATGTTTCATCATAGTCAATGCCTTCTTGTTGTAACCTTTGGCTACAAGTCGGCTTTGTTTTTAATGCGATTGCCATTTCATCGGTTTTGTTTCGAAAACCCACTTCATTCCTATGACTACTACATCCCGAGGACATTTGATCAATGTCATGACCTTGTTTTTATCAAGCTGTTGAAGTTCTTCTTGCATAGCTTTGAACCCGGCTTGGGTATTTTAGAGCCTCGGTGACACTTTTGGGTTCTATCTCGATAGGTAATCGGCATATAGACATTCATTGGTGAAGGCTGCGATTAAGTTAGCGACCATGCTTCTAGTGAGCATGCCCTCGGTGGGTTCACCAATGATGTTTACAAGCTCAATGTCACGAGATCTTGTCCACTTACTTTGTGGTGCAGGATCCGAGCTTGAAGATGTCACCGGGAGTTCAAAGTGCGAGTTCGGTGCAAGAGTCACAGGATCATTTAGATCATCTGTTGAGGTGTCTTGTTCGAGCAGAGGTTCTTGAGTTACGTGATCCCGATCATTTGGATCGGTGTTACCTATCCAAGTAGGGATGAATGATTATCAATGAATTCACCGATAGTTGGTTGTGACGGGTTGTGAGGCAAGACATAATATGAGATGTCGGCATCGACTTGGTATGAGGAATTGGTTTGAGTTGTACTCATCGGAGGATATCTTGATGAGTTGTCAATTCCTATATCCTCCACCAAGTGTTGGTGAATCGATGCTTTCTACACTTTCATCAAAGGTGACATGAAAAGTTTCCTCAACTTGTTGTCTCCTTGTGTTAAATACCTGAAGGCTTTGGAGATCGGTGAGTAACCTAGAAAGTATCCATCATCGCCTTTAGCATCGAACTTGCCTAGATGATCCTTGTGGTTATGAATAAACACAGACACCCAAACACATGAAAGTAGGCGATGTCGAAGTCTACCTTTGAATATCTCATATGGGGTTTTATTATGTCTTTTGACAATGATTGACCTGTTTTGAGTGTAACAGTCGTTTTAACCGCTTGACCCGTAAGTGCTTTGAAAGGGTGAGCCATTTAACATGGTTCTTGCACCTCAATGAGAGTTATGTTTTCCTTTCAACTACCCCATTTTGTTCGGGGGTATAAGGAGATGAGAAATTTTGGGAGATTCCTTCTCATCACGAAGCTCTCAAGCTCGGCATTTCTAAATTCGATTACCATTGTCGGTTATGATTTGTTTCACCGTAATGTCATTCGGTTTTCAATGTTCACGATGAATGACATTATAGTATCACCTGACTCTTTTTGAAAGAAAGTATACCCAAGTGTATCTTGAAAACTCATCAACAATGACAAGTGTATACTTCTCATCTTGGATTGATCTAGGACCGGTCGGTCCAAGAGATCCATATGCAAGAGGTGAAGGCGACTTTTGATAGAAGTTTTGCTTGGTTTTGAAAGAAGCTCTTTTATGTTTGCCTTTTTCACAGGTGAGCATGGTTTATCTTTTGCAAAAACCGGTGATGGTAAGCCAAGGACCTTATTTTGTTTTGCCAAGTTGTTGATATTTTTGAAGTTTAAGTGTGAGAGTCTCTTGTGCCACGACGGTAGATAGTTTCATGGCTTTGGCAAAGAGACGAGTTCAATCTTTAGAGAGTTGACATGTCTAAGACATAAACATCGTCTCTCCTAGGAGCAATCAACGAACTTCCTTGTTGGCATTGAAAATGGTACCTTATTTGTAATTGAATTGTACAATGTACTTAGCATCACATAGTCGATCGACAATCGATGAGATTGTATTTGAGACCATTGACATAAGCAATCCTAGAAAACTATTCCATTGCGGTTCTTGAACAATAACCTTCATGGGACATGATGAGTTATCACCAAATACTACCTTTGGCCTGGTTCCTTTACATACTTGTGCAGATATTCCTTCACACCATCATGCTTCTTGAACATCCACCGCCTAGATGCGGATAGGCTCCCGGCATGCCTCTGCACAAGTAGTAAACTAAATTAGTTTCTCTTCGTGACCCACTTACTAGTGGGCTTGGGTCTCATGGTCTCTTTGAATTGAGCAATTGATTCATGGTCGGTGGTGGAGTGCAATGAGCTACCAGGTTTTGCATTTAGAGATTGAGGATGACTCGGTGGATTTGGGTTGCATTGAACTTCTCCTTGCATGGATGACATTGTCATCTTTGGGATGTCTTATGAGTGTGTTACCGCAAATATCACAACATGTGTTCATAAGACAATCATCGAGGCGATGATCATTAAAGCCACGGTGTGGGCAAGGAGGAAAAGGCTTAGCTCTCAACTTTTGGTGACTTGGATGAAGAAGCATCCGATGACCAACTTTGGTGTAGTTTGCTTGATTGAGAGAACTTACATATTGCAAGTGGTCGGCGATTACGCGATCATCCTTTTGCGGATCATGCAAAAAGGATTCTATAACGATTGTCGATGGTGTGGTGGTATAGTGGCACGATCACACTTATGCTTGTTTTTGGTGGTGGCTTTTGACTTTGAGGAACTTGAGGAAGTCGACTTAGTTTCCTTGATTGATTCGAGGACCTTTTCAATGGATTCCATTTTGTCGGTTAGCTTCCTCACTAGTTCGATCGATTCTTGAATCGATCGACTTTAGTGGGGACAGAGGATGTGGAAGTTTCGGTGGGGTGGATTTTTGTTGAGTTGGTTTTGCTTGTCTTTGTAGGATGGTTCTACCAAGTCCACACCTTTCTTTTGGTGAGTGAGGATTGAATTTTAGAGGAGTAAGCTCGAGCTTGGATCGGCACCACAAGAGGTTTCGGGGGTGGAAGCGGTGTTTCAGATTACGCCTGCACTCGAGAGATGTGTTCAGACCACCGTCACCTCAGGAGTCCTAGCATGCTCTTAAGAGCTTGGCTCGTGCTCAAGAATCCTTCCGAATCAAAATTTGGAAGCTTACTCTCGGGATTAACCCGCTCAATCCAATCAATGGAATTTGGGTTGTCGACATATTGGTAATCATACCACCGCACACAAATGGTTTTGAACTTTGGTCTTTGTTGCGAGTCGTGAGATGATCTTCACCTATGACTCTCTTTTTGCTCTTGGGGCACCCACAACATCAAAGACCACAGGATTTTTAGCGATCAACTATCAAGAATATCTTGTTCCTTCTTAAGTTCATCTTGAAGAGCACGATTTCTCTTAACTAGTTCGGTGTTTTGAATTTGCAAGGTGTGACCTCAAGCTTGTCTTGTTTTAAAATAAGCGCTTCATCTCTACATTTGTTTAATTCAAAACTTAGCTTGTTGTATTTTGAAAAGAGATTTAATTTTGCTCTTCTACGAACTTAAGGTCAACATTAAAATAATTCATATAAGATCGCCAATCGAGTCATCATCCATAGATAGTAAGATGTTTACCTTCTTCATAGTGATGTTGACCCATTCCCGTTTCGGCATGATTCTTTCCAACAACTAGCTTATCCTCTTACGAGAGAGCCATCGGTGCACCGACATGCACCATTTCATCATCGATGACACCGGCTCTTCATCCTAGTCGAAGGTCTCAACAACAAGGCCTTTGTTTTTACCTGCATGCATTGAACACTTTTGTTGTTTACGAGGGACCGCCTCGAGCAATGCAAGCTTAGCTTTGACTTTCTTATACTTAGCTTCAAAATCAACAGCTTTGTTTTGATCGATTTGTTTTGAAAGTTTTGATGAGGCCGAGTAGATTTTTGGTTGAAATTTGCTAAAGCCCGAGGACCGATTTGACCACGATGGTTTATAAGAGGTTGAAATTGTTTTTGAAAAGCAGTCTTTTGCAAAATGACCTCTTTTGTGACACTTAAAGCATTCGGTGTCCTCATTTGCTTTGGCATTCGAAAACCTTTGTTTCTTTTTATAAACCTTCGAGAGTTAGCAAGGAGTGCCCTTTCACGAAATTCGGTGTTCGGTCATTTAGGTACTCCTCACTTGATCTCTCATCGGGCTCATCATCGAATATTCTTGAAAATCTTGAACAACATTGTTAGAATAGAAAGCGGTTGATATTGGTGATGATGTGGTGGTCGGGGACTTCTTGACTTCACGAGACTTCTTTAAGTCGGGGTATCGTCTGCTGATGAGATTTTCCTCATAGACAAATTTCCCATAAATTTCGTGAAGCTCAAGATTTTGGATATGATTAGCATTCCTAAGTCCACGAGAGAAATTCAACCACTTCTCGGGAGACCTGACAAAACCAACATTGATTTCATGCTTGGACAACTTAACACCATCATTTGACAATTCATTTAAAGAGTTTTACACGGTGTAAGTTTGAGAGAGAGTTTCGAGTCCTTAGCCCCGAAGGTGTTATACTCAAGTTTGAGTCCATTATCCTGTTTTCCTTGGTATCGGATGGTCCTTCATGACTATGAACTAGGTCATCACAGTTTGCTTAGGCGTACTACGACTTATAATGAGACTCCATAATATCGTCGGGAAGACAAGATATTATGATACTTTTGTGTCTTTGGTCCCGGTTGACCACTCTCCTTTCATCCAGGTCCACCGAGCTTGAGTTTGGGCAACTCTTGATGATCTTTGGGACAAATGGACCTTCATTTATACACTTGATATAATAAGGTTCCATCCCAATCAAATAGCAAAGCATTCGCTTTTCCATTTATTGAATTTGCCAACTTCAAGTCTAGGGCAACAAATGAATAAGCTCCACCCTTTTATCGACTAGTTGGGGTACATCAATTTCGACAATTTAGGATCCTAATTTAAAACTTTTAGGCGGCCTAAAAACGAGTTTTATAATTAGCCTTGCTCGATACCACTTGTTGTTCCCGTTCACTATTGTTTAAAGCAGTTTAAGTATATAAAACAAGTTAATAGTGAACTATGATGAAATTAACATAAGAAAACACACAAAGTAATTTTCAACATCATATTCTTATTAGAAATAAATCAAAGAATCGTTACCCAAGTACTTGCGGAATAGTACTTGGGATTGAAATGACAAAGTTTGGGGTGACTCTCTCTAAGCTCGGGCTAAGTCCGAGCACAACTCTTAGAACCCACCGAGCTAGCTCAAGGATAAAGTTGTATTTGGAGGAGTGAAAAGTTGGCTTGTGTGTATGTGTGTTTTACAATTCACAAGCTTAAACTTTTCACTCCTTCTCTTATGCTATTTATACAAGTATGGATATTTAACTTTATCCTAGAAGACAAAACATTGATCACGGTAATCCGAATATAGATATATTCGTTTCGTTTACTTTGCTATTTATAGTCGCGTGCTTCTTTCCTTGATGAGAATCCTTTAGTATCGCCGCTTACTATAAATGGGAAGATATGGCTTTAGTAGATAGGGACTTAGTTTATCCGGGTAAAACACTTGGGGCTTAGTTTTATCTGGGTAAACTTTTCCCGCCTAGTCCCGCTCATTCTTCGCCTTCAAAGCCTTGATCTCTTCCTTGAGTTTGTCTTGATGCTAAACAGTTGGAGAGGAGTCTTAAGGGATTCGGTGAGTTATTGTCATCACTCACCGAATCCACCATCTTCTTCTTGACTTAGTCTTCACCCATTAAGTTCCGCCTTCTTTGAGTGGAGGCTTCTTCTTCGCCTCGTCGAGTATCTCGAAGATGGCTCACCGAGAGACTATGCACTCGATGATCGATAGTGTTTAACGGATTAAACACTTAGGTTATTTTCTATTCAAATCTTAGATTAAGGGTTTAGGTATTTCTTGAACCCAACAAAAGGGATGGCTGATTTATAAACCATTTATATGAGACGTTTAAGAAATTATCCTCATGTGTTTATGGGGGCATTTGTGTGTTGCGAGACGATAACCTTTGCTTGTACTTGTTATCATGTCATTCGTAAATGGGAGTTTGTTAGAGTATGCTCGTAGCATAATAAAAAAATATATGGCTAGACACATGTGAGCCTTCGGGGTCACACACATATACACTTAGACACTATTTGCTGTAATGTAATTATCGTATTTACATTATACAATATTCAAGTAAAACAAGATCAAGAAACAGACTATGAATTATTGAGTTGGAATTAATGAATTTGTATCGAACCCAAGCAATTGGAAGGCCCAATTACTTATATCCAAGAATAGGCCTATAGGGATTGAAAGGATGAGAATAAAAACTCCAAGAGGTTTAGTGTAACTTGATACATGATAAGGGTGATTTGATTTTATCAAATCACTTAACACATTTAAAAGATTACACAAAATATTCTTCTCCTCCTTAGACTCGGCCAACCAACCACACTCATATATGGTTTTGGTTTTTGATCTTTGATTTAATCCTAGTCTTGCACAAGGGTTATTCAAGAGGTACAAGAAGGACTAGCATCCGATGGTGATCTTTGGACGTGTAGTGTGTACTACTTTAGAGTAAAACTACTGATGGTTATTTGTTTTGTTGGTGACTGATTTGCTTGTTTCCATCCGATCTACGCATCTTCAGAAGAAAGATATATCATTTGTCGTTATTTATAGATTGATCATATAACTCCGTGGATTCGTGTGTATTATGGTTTCCGCATGTGTTTAATTGATTCTTGTTAATATAATTATGTATTTATATTGTTAATCAGCAACAATTTTTGCCTTTTCCACTAATCCTGGCAACTTCTCATATTAAGCCCTTGTGATAAAGCAATGTTACAATCCATTACCTAGCTTGTTATCTTGTATTTCATACTAATTCCCATCTAACCATATTTGTTAACTCTGTTAATATGAGACTCTTCTATTTATTCCACTATAATAATAAAGATATCAACACAAAATACTTGACATATCCATTAGCATATTAGATAATTCCGCTAATATTTTCTTTAAAATTCGGGATGGTACATAAATACCATATCAATTATATAGAGGAATAGATATATGAACATACCTGTTGCAGACTTTCAGTAATATATGTTGATGTCGTCACCGCTTCGTCTGAAACCGTTAGTGAAGATACTCGTACTAGACCGAGTATCGATATCTAATTGCATTACAAATATCCACTTGAATGTTACCTCACAAGAAATTGCATCTCTGAATATCAATGACTCACGTGCATCTTCTTTTATCATTGCAACAACTCCTAAAGCAACCATAATATTGTCACCTATATACCTGAGTGGTTCTCGCACTGACAATTGCTCCTTGTCGTGTGAAATTTGATATGCGATCAAATCTTGAGTCTAAGCAACTTGTGAACCATCACCCATATCGCAACTCCCTAGGGGTTTCACCTCAAATCCACGATCTTCCTCTGGTTCCACCTTAAACTCAACTCCATGCAATGTTTGCATTGAAATTGTACCTACACCAGACCCTTTGAAAGTATCTTTACACCAACCATTATCAAAGTAAACTATGTCCCCAAACATAAAATATGTCAAGCTTAACCATTGACATCGCGTAAACCCTGGTAATATCGATTGAACATAGTGAAAAACCTCACTCAAAATCGACAAACAAGTATCGTGTGTGCAACCCTTCAGTGTCTTGATCTTTTTTCACTCTTTAATTGAATCAACCCATGTAGAATCTGTAACAAAAATTGAATAACCTGAGAGCAAAACCAAAAAACCTTTGAAATGAATCCCTTGTCGAATAAATACTAACAATCCAGAAACTTGAAACCTATGTAACTAGCTAGTTCGATAAATCCTTGATGATTGAAGATCTCTTTGTCGATAGCCTTTGAACAAATCGACTAAAAGAACTCTGATTCGAAACCCTTGCTCAAAACAAATTCTTCAGTCGACGCAAAGTAACCTTCTTTAAACCAAACCTTAAAGTCGATACTTTTTCAAAAACTTGTCACTATTGAAGCTTAAAACTAAAACTCCAAGAGACTTGTGACAAAATAAAACTATTTTCTATAACGCTAGGAGAATTGATTTGCCTCCGTGCAAACCAACTTTTAGAACCTTGTTGTCCAAGTAATCTTGACTCGTAAATCTAGAAACCTTGAACCTTGTGATCTACACAACATTAGCCAAACAATAACCGAAAAAGACAAAGACCACAACAACCAATTCGAAAAATTCAATGAGCTATATCTTCTTTTTCGAACCTCTGATGCAAGATTCCTCCAATGAGATTCTAGATATATGTATCTTCAACCTACGATTCAAATTTCGTAGAAAACCAACAGTTAACGAACCTACATCGTCAATTCTCCCACGACTGCGCAGTAACCGACAAACCTAACCCAAATTAGGCGTTTCTCTTGTTTCGGCTCCCTCCATGATGTGTGATTCGTTCTTATTGAACAAGGCTCTGTTACCAATTTTTGGAAGAAATCCAACAAACTGGTTTCTAGAGTGGAACCACGAATCAAGAACTACTCCAACAAGAACTCGACAAAGGGTTATGGTCCCTTAATGCCGAGTGGTACCATCACACACATAAGATATTTACACTTAAACATTTATTAAACGAGAGCAAGAAAAGAAAGTTCAAATAAAACTCACCTCTCATCTCTATTTATAGGGAATGAGAGGGGAAGGTGGCTAATCATAGGTGAACAAATAATCTAAAATTGAGGAGGCTAGGAGATTTACTAATATAGCCCGATGCAGTGCACCCATAACATATTATAGGGCAATTTTTGCACCTATGGTGCCACTATGGCATTCCAAATTGCATAGACACTTGGTGTTATAGGTGCAAATGCCAGCTAGTTGGCATGCATTATGTGTAAATATATTTGTTTATGAGTGAGTGGTATATTTTTTGTGGTGTTTTATAGGAATTTTATTAGGTGGAATTTTTATGTTATAGTGGTGTTAGGCTACCCCCAACCATGCATTGTGAGGCATTGGCAAAGGGCCTTGCGGCGTGAATATGCATTGGGCCATCAAAGTGAAGCATTGGCAAGCAAGAGAAAGGAGCAACAAAAAGTGAAGATCTCATTTTTGGGTTGTGTGCTAGTGTATATTTTTATTTATTTTTTATTTTTAGTTTGTGAGAATGTGAGAGATATTTAGTGGGGTATTTTAATAAATAAAAAAATGTGTTGTAATGTGAAGTGGTGTGAGATGGTTGAGAGTGAAGAGTGAGATTGTGGTGGAGGAGAGAAAAGGCGATGTGGCGATGTGGAAGGTGAAGTGGTGTGAGGTTGGAGGTAATCTTATACAACTTCTCTAAAAGGCTGCAAAGGCTCATGAGCGCCGCAGCGTGAGGCTTGGTCGTGGCGCCACGCCACGCCGCCACGCCGCGCTTACGCCATATTTTTTTAACTCGATATATATGAATTATGATATGAATATATAAATATTTTCATATTTCATACCGCGTTATCTTGCCTTATAAACGAAAAGCCCACCCTGGCATGAAGGTGTGAGAATCTAATCGCCACGCCACGCCCGCCGCTTATTTATAACCGTGGTCTTATATGATATGTGTTGAGGTGGTGGTAGATAACATTATATAAGGTATCAAGTACACTCAACTCTCTACAATAATACATGACCAACCCTCTTAAGTTTGAGTTAACCTTAAACCAGACCCCTAATCTTATATCTAACTAATACAACTAGGATAAGTTTTTTAACCCATCCTAACCTACCAAATATATGAGCATAAATACAAATATACAATACGTTTATACGGGTATAATTTACTTTGGGTGGTGTGTTGAAATTTAATGTGGTAACCGAAAGTGAAGTTGTCATAAGAGAATTAATGGAGGAATGGCTCATTCTCAAGTCGACATCAACACCAACAATCCAAACAGTGTCAGCTGCAAATTGAAGTATATAATTCAAGATCTTGCTTCATACCTTCTTTGTTTGTTTGCACAATGCCTTCAATATATCATATATATTCATAATTTCATATGATAGTTGATAAGTGCCATTTTGTCATTTATATATATAAGAACCTAGAGTGGTTACTAGCATATATGAGTTTATGCGCTCAATAAACGCTTTTGGAGAAGCTTTTTCACATTGACTTCTCAAAACAACTTATTTGATACAAATAAGTTATCAAGACGCAACTTAACCTATAGCATCTTTTGAACACAATAAGTCATAAGCTCTTAAAACAAGTACCCAAACACCCCCAAGATCGTGTTTTTTCATGTATTTAAGAAACTTCATGTTACTGCAAGCAAATCGGAATTTAGAAATCTTGGACGTTTGTTTATTAACTCGCTTCATGTTACTGCAAGCAAATCGGAATTTAAGAAAAGTGAGAAAGTAGCAACAAAAATACTAGTTACGTCGCGTACATTAGAAAGAAAAAAAAAAAAAAAAAAAAAAAAAAAAGGTTCAACTTTACCGATTAACCTAAACATGATTCTTCTCTAGTTATCCGTTTATATTATAGATTATATATAGTAACAAAAAACGGTTCATATATTTTGTCCTCTTTATGTGAGGTGAGTTAAAATGTTCAAGATATGGTTTGGAAGAAATTGTTGTTTTGTGATGTCTAGTGATAAAATGGCTAAAAGGGTCCATACATAACCAACCTTATGGACCGTCGACAATGCAACGTGCATAACTAACTCCAAATACCTGCACACATGTTTAATCCTAGACTCCACCTGTTTGATCCCACATTTTTAACTAATCTTTTATCTTCATTTCGATACTACTAGTAAAATTGGAGGTAAATATTTTCAAACTCACGATAATTTGCCGCATAACTCATTCTCGTTACATATTAATTGTTCTGTTTTGATTTTTACAGTCTTTTTTTTTTTAACTTTAACTTAAAATATTTTTCTTAGTGTTATATATTAATAGATGAAAGTTATATTAAAAAATATAATTTTAAAACACAGTTCATTCATATATTTGAATCAAGTATTATATAACACGAAAAAATATATTTAAAATTAAAGTTGAAAAAAAATACTTCAAAAATAAAACAAAACATTAATATAAGACAGAAGGAGTAGTAAATAAAATCGCTCCTTTCTTATCATACTCCTAAAAAACACTACCTTATTTATATTGATCGTGAAAACTGTTGGTTGAGGCCGCCAAAAATCCAATTACCTTTTAATCTTTTATTCATGTTAAGCAAAATATGAAAAAAACTTTAACATGATGGATGCAAATTGGTACTTTAGATTGGGGATTAGGTCGAATAACATCAATGTGTTGTTTTCAAATTTACTAATTTGGTACGTGAATTTTAAAAAAGTTGTAAAAATGTAACGAATTTTTATAAGTGTTTCAATTTAGTATGTGATAATGACGTGCATACCTGAAAGTCTGACACGTGACACCATTTCTATAACTTTTTAAAAGTTGACATACCAAATCGATACATTTAAAAGGTAAATTACTATTTTACGACCTAATCCATTTAGTTATCTAAGAGTTAAATTGATTAAGTTTAAGTATATATGTGTTAAGTTTCATCCCGAGTTGTTCATTTTGTCTTTGGCCACCACAACTTGGCAACAAATTCACATGCAATATTTATTCTTGAATCTTGCTTGTTTTTAAAAGGCTTAAAAAGTTACATGTGAGCATGTTTCCACTTCCAATAGTTGTTTCATGAAGGCTGGATTTTGATGTTGGATGTGAACCCATTTCATATGAATTTTATATACTACTAAAAGATATTTTTTTATGGTCTTATATATTTAAATTAGATATCCAATATTTGTAGCATGATAATATGTTCTACAATATTCATGTGGGTATTATTATTAGCAAATCTACGTCCTAACCAATGATAGGCTCATATTTAATTTGTTAATGTACTCACAAGTGGAGTTATTGTACTAACGTCTTCAATTCTACATTTGTCAACATGTATACATGAGCACGATCTTATAATGCAAATGGTATCGGACTCTTGATTGGGACCGATTTGTGGAAAGAGGTCAAGTTATTTATGATCTAAATACTCAAAATCGCAACATAATGCTTTAGTAACTAATTTGGAAAGAAAAACATTGTTTGTTTCAAACATTCCAATAATTAAAACCTTGGATCAACTAAATGAAACTAGCTTAGAGGACAAATTCATTAAAGGGAATTGATACTCACACTATCAAAATTGATGCACACATCACAATATCACATCACTAATGCATATGTTACAACATGGTAAGTGCATAATTGTGGTATGTGCATTAATTTATGTGGTGTGAATATCACTCCCCTTCATTAAATCATAAATCAAATATTTTTCTCGTAAATGAGTGGATTTATTAAAAGGGGTTTTCTACAATGTGTCTTAATTAAATGTAAGTTAATATTACTGTATTAATTTTCAAAAATTCTTTTCTTTGCCAAGTTTAACATTATTTTACATGAAAATGAGTTTAATTTAAGAAATAGTTATGTTTAATGAATGTTTTTACACCCATGCCCGCATGCTCACGTACCATGAGTTAAAACCCTTATAAAAATCAAGTTTATCTGTATCTAGTAATGAAAACAAGCAATTGACATTGTCCATGAAGTCATATTTGAGAAAACAACTACGAGTTAATTCTAACTCGCGTCATAATATCATGCAATTGTTGAACATTGCATGAGGCTGGTCCTTGACTAAGGTCAGTTGATACCCACATGTACATAAAAGCGGAGTTTGTTTGTAAATTTAATTCTTATTCTTAGAAGGGTTAAAAACTTATATTACCAACTGACTTTCTCAAGTTTCCAAATACCACCAATTTACTTTTTTTTAATGCCTATATCACCAACAAAACTTGATATTACCTCTAAATACCACCATTATACCAAATTTATTTTTCACGTTATTAATATTATCCCACGTGGAAATTCCTATTCATTAGCTGGGTTAAAGTGTCTGGTTTATACCCATTTCAAAATGTTTTATCATTCTTTTAAACTCAAATCATGAACCATACATAAATCATTATTCAAATCATTAACACAAATTTGCATGTCAATCTAAAACTCAAATTTTCACAAATCATTAAGGGTGCGTTTGATATCCCATTATGGGAATGAGACCATAACTATGAAAGTGATTAAAGGTGTTTATTTTGTGGGCCCAATAATGAAATGGGTATATCATAGTTATAGATTCATTACACACCAATTTGGTGTCTATGAAATCGATTCATGCGGGGCCCTCTTTTCCACTACAGCAAGATCATGAACAGAAATTTCCAGAAAAAAATGTAAAAATTGGAGAAAACATGTAGAATACAAAGAACCTATGCTTTGCATAAAAAAATCAACAACACATGATTTGTTGTACAACACATAATTAACCTCCAAAAGACAATATAACCAAACTGTAAACACAATATAACCAACCAAACTTCTACCATTTAAAGTTATAAACTAGATCCATTTAAACTACATTAACATGAAATGTTGCATCATTCCAAGAGATTACCAGTTATACCATCATTAATTACAGTCATCAAAATTTTAGAACTAATACTACCATATTAAACTACCAAATACCATGCTTACCTAACACAAAAGTTGTTAATGGAGATCCTAAGCCATCTTCCTCTTGCCTTTCCCATAACTGCTTTCAGGTGCTCCAAAACTTTTAGGATTTTTAGTCCTAAATGTATTGACAGCAATGGCAGTTCATGTTTACTTAGCTGTCAGTCCCAAGACTATATCTTGGGTAAATTTCAGTTTACGAGGCTTTTGAACTGATACAGAAAGAGCTAGGATAGGAGCTTGAGCTGGGAGAGGCTCTGGAGGTTCAATGGCTTAGATAGGATCCATTTGCTCATCATCAGTAGTTGAATCTCCAATTAGGTATTTAGAGCTTGAAGAATCATGTTGTGGATAATACCAAGCAAAGAGTTGAGGAGGGATTCCTGTACCAGCAGTGGTTGATTCAAAGCTGCTTGAATCAGAAGAAATGGGTATGACATATGCAAATAACAAATGGTAGATAAGTTCGATTGATGAAAAAGTTAAGCTATATCTCAATCAAAGAAAAAGCTTTTCAAGGTATACCATTGTTGAAGAATCCAGTGTGTTCTCTTATTTGGACCTCTTTTGTGTTATCCCAAACAAGGAAGCAAGGTTGCACAAACAAGGCTTCAAGGTACTGTAATTGATGGCCAATAACAAACTAGGATGCATTTGTAGTCTCATTGGTGGCCAAGCACAAACATGTCTGCTAGGTACTCTCGTTGGTTGCTAATCACAAAATAGGCTGCATTTGAACTCTCATTGATGTCCAATCACAAACTAGGCTGCATTTGTACTCTCATTGGTGGTCAAGCACAAACACGTCTGCAAGGTACTCTCATTGGTGGCCAATCATAAACTAGGCACATTCCAATGATCTCATTGATTTAGACCTCTCAGTGTACTCACAAACAGGCAAAACAAATACTCAAATACAAAACAGGCAATGGTTCTAGGCACATTATTGGAAGCACAAATAAGGTTCTAGGCACATTACTAGGCACATTCCAACTACTTTATAAACATTTCATTAAACACATAAGAATCATCATATATACGAAAATCAGAGCATGGAAAATAAAAAACAGCGCATACAATACGCATAAGATAACAACCATTATAAACCACAAAACAACCCCAGTTTACAGAGAATCACTAACAACCCCAAACAACACCATTTACAGATCAAAAAACCTATTAATAAAGCTACGACATCATCAACTGCTATATGAAAACATAAATAAAAATATTTTTTTTGTTATCTGGATTCATTGTTTGTGTGTGTGTGTGTGTGTTTGACAGATGAATGTATGTATTTATTATGGTTTGATTGATTAATGTGTGTGTTTACAAATGATCGGGGTTAGTAAAGAATTTAATAAGAGTTGGATTAATTACTAGTTTGACTTGTGATTTTGTGTTTGGGTTTGACTTAGCTGACGTGGCGTCAGTTATAAAAGGAAAAAAGCTAACCGGCTAAACTAGATGACGTGGAGGTGAAAACCGGCTATAGCCGGTCACATATGAAAAAACCGGTGATATTTGAAATAAATTTAAACTTTTGCCGGTGATAAAAGCATTAAAAAAAGTAAATTGGTGGTGTTTGAAAATTTTGTAAAATTTGTTGGTAATATAAGTCTTTTAACCCTTCTTAGAAAAGTATATGTATCTAATATCTATGTCTGATTCACGACCTTCAACTTCTTTTGTAATGTTTTCTAAGGAAATAAAAAATTGTACCTGATTACGATCTAGTCAGTAACAATAAAGTTTAAGAAAAGGATATTAGCATACACTGTCGTAATTATTCATATGTTCAAAAGAAGACATGATAAGTGAAGCTGTCTAGCAAATATTTGGAGACGAAATAAAGGAAAAGAAACACAAAACATAAGACGTGTGATGTTTGTTGGCTTGTCGATTCTGGGGGTCTTCATATGCTCCTACACTATTTGGTACTGTTCTTTTAAGTGATCATTGTCACTTGCCAAAGGTCGTTACAAATAATAGATACATAAAACACCCCTAGACTATCATAATCACAGTAAACCCCCTTGCCCACTTTTGACTTTAAATTGTGGTCAAGCATATAAGCTAGTAAACTACCCTTCACTAATCACCATTTCATAATTTGCAAACTCATTGAGCAAAATTCTTCCAAATGCATCAAATTTGTTCTAATTTATGATAAGAGCGATCCTAGGATCACACGTTATATACAAAAACTTTTTCACAAAATAATGTGGCATTGCTAATTGAACTCACATTCATTCTCTATTTTTTTTAACTAGTCAATGATGTACAAGTTATTATGACATTGTGTAAAATTACTTTTGTAAAAGTTATGTGATCTTAGCATTTATCTTATGATAAATGCCAAAAGAGATCAGTCAACTATTGTCATGAAGCTATTTGTTTAAAAGGTAGCATAAGACTATTATACCAACACATGGCCTTTGACCTAGTAATATGTGAGAGTGTCCATTTATTAATAGATTGTGAGCTCAAGTTTTTTTTTTGGAAAAAGATTTTATTAGCAAAAAGAACAACAAAAAACGAAGCACTCTAAGCAAGAGAGCCCAAAATATTAAAATAAATAAATAAATAAATTTAAAAAACTACCAATAAGTATGTGAAATTGTCAATGTAAAAAAGAAAAAGCAATCAAACCATAATGTCAAACTGTTACTAGTTCATAGAACTTTGGTAAGAAAGATCATAGCTTTTCAAAACACGAAAAGGAATTGACATTGGGTTTATAATATAATATTTGTGGGCTAAGAGGTATTCGGATTTAGCACACTCTTGGGCCCAAATTTCAGCACAGCCTCACAGGGATTTGGCAAACTCTTCATCTTTTTGGACATGTTTAGTTGTTCACGAACTTACATATTTAAACTACTTACTTTCTAAAGAACAAAACTACAAAAGGTATTTTTCAAAACATCTATTACAAACATATCATCTAAATACTTTGTTTATGGGAGAAACTTGATGTTCGCATATAAACATTTCCTTTCACTTACATCCTTTTCCATATATCTTTTGTCTTATTTTCGGAATACAACTATCATTTGTCATCACTTTTATAAGAGCTATAAAAAGGTAAAAACTGTTAACGTATGTCTATTTTATTGTGTATTTGTACAAAAACTTTAATATCAAATTAGGAGTATCTCCAAAAAAGAAAACTGACAAACCTTTAATCAAGTTAAAAGACCAACCCATGACCCAAACAAAATACTTAAAAGTTTGGAATCTTATATAATATAATATACTATACAGTACGTGTTATGGAATATAAGTAGTAGAGATTGAGTTGATAAACGCATCCGATGCCAAGATTTTGTACAACTCATATAGTAGTAGTTGTTGCCTTCAACACTTAGGACTCCTACCCGAACTACAAGTCATATATTCCTGTTAGTTTTCCATATCAAAATATACATTAAATATTATTGTCTTTTGTTAGCCAACCAACATGGGCTGAAATGTTATTGCACATGAGTTTCAATACAAGTTTGTGGGTTTTGCGTTGACAATTGAGTTTGACAATCTAAATTATACTGTAGTAGTTATGATTTGGGAAACAAGTCCAAAACAAGGTTTTGAGATGTCTTGGTTTCTTGGAAGGTGGTATCACAATGTTAACATATAAAACAGGAGGTAAAAAAATCACGCAAACATATAGACCCAACGCCTTTGGTGAAGTGGTATGCGAGTGTACCCATTATCCAAAACGTTATTGGTTCAAGTCTTGTTGAATACATTTTTGCGATAGCTTTGAAGACATTTGTGAGATGTTATAGCTAGTAAGTCAGTAAACATCAGTCTGCGTTATCAAGAAAATGATCCACTTTATTGAAATCATATTTCACAAACAAATTCAGTATAAAGGAATGTTTGATAACAATGAGTAGAAAATAGATAATTTGGAATCTAGTTCTTCTAACCTAGATTAAGTGAACTCATAACATAAAAGACGACGCTCATTGGGCTAATTTATGAAAGAAACTAGGAAAGTGAACAGAAAGAAGAATGGGCAAAAACAAGATTGATCTTAAAAAGAATGGCATTTGTCTAATGATATAGATAATGAGTGGCTTAACACTGATGAGATAGAAGATTTAGATCGTTTTATGGGATAAATGGTATCCTTAAAAAGTCTTATATGAACAGAAAGATTGTTTTTTTTATTTTATTTTATTTTGTTTAAGGTTAATTTTTTAAAACCTCACATTTTTGCTTGTTACATTCAAAAAAATAATAATAAATAAATAAAAATAATAAAAAAATAAACTTATAACAAGCGCCATCCGTGAGGCACGGGGCGGGGTATGGTGGCTTGAGCCATAGCCTCACATTTTTTGTTATAACAACCGGGTGCTCGATGAAATCATCAAGTAGTGTTTTTTATATATTTTTTATTTGCTTCTCAGTTGGTCATTATTTTGTCCGTTGCTAGTTTAGCTTTGGTTGAGCTCAAGTGTTTTGATTGTGTTATAGCTCTTGGGTAGTTTTAGTGGATTGTTCTGTCGCTTATGTCCAGGGGCGGATCCACTTAATAAGAATGTGCAAGTCATTTCACGACTAAATTAAAAAGTCGAGATTTTAGTGTAATTTTTATAATTTGACCTTTTTCGAAAGTCTTCCCAACCAAAACTCAAATCGCTTCCACCCATATACTAAAACCCAACATTCAACACGCTAAAGCCTTTATAAATCCATCATTTCAAAGAAACTACTCGATTTATCATTACGATCCTGTTTTTTTCTTCGTTTTGTTGTTGTTGTCGAAAAAAAAATTCTTCACATCCTCATTTCCTGGTTCCGCCACTGCTTATGTCGATATAAGATCATTTCAAATAAATATTTTAGCTTTTAGAAATAGACATAAATCATAAAAGGTTAGTCAACCATTCATTCATTTTACCAACAAAAATATCTCAATAATTCAAGTAGCAAGCGTATCTTGACTGATCTGTCAATGGCTCCAACGGCTCCTTTCTTGCCTTATTATACCTTGTACATTATGCATTGTTACATGTTCTCAAATATTGTCTTCTCTTGTGCTAATTTCTTTAAAACGCTCCAAAAATTCGAAGACATGGTCGAAAGAGAATCTTTCATAATGGATAACCTAGTTGGCCCGTTAACAAAATGATTGACTTGTAAAGAACACACGAATTGAATCTTGCCAATTAGTTAACAAAAATGTTGGTACTTCAAAGACGAGCCAAATATCAAAATCGTCAAACGAAGCGGAAGCTTTTAGTCAAATTACCAAATGAAAACAAATGTATCAAATACAAAATTATAATTTAAAAATACCAAACACAAACTTCTAATTTAAAGTCATAAAGAAAACTAATGACATTGATATCTATTTATAGAAAACCGATGACCTAAAAATATAACCAAATCCTAAACAAACTCACACTAGGAAACACAAATACCAAAATCGGCAAACGAATCGAAAATTTATTTAAATTACGAAACAAAAACAAAAGTATCAAATACAAAATTCTAATTCAAGGTCACAAAATAACGACATTGATCTCTATTTATAAGAAACCAGCTCAATATATTATCATATCTAAAACCAATTCAAAATAGGAAACAAACAAAATTTGTGAAACATACCCTGATAGCTTAAGTCATTTTCTATAAAAAAAAAAAAGAACAATGAGGATCGCCAAAAATTCAATACAAGTCCTTAATAAAGTTTTGTAATCAACAAAATTGTTTCTTGTACATCATTACTTACTCTCGACTCTCGTCTTGTCTAACTTGTAGCAGTCATGAGAAAGTTTCAAGAATTATAAGACCAAAAATGATATAATTTTCAACTTAGAAAAAAGTACTTTTGATACATAATCGAGTTTAAGAAATGTAAATGACAAATGTAAATTGCACTGTTAAAATTAGTAAGAGGGTGTTTGAGATTGCGTTTTAGAAGAGATTGTCTGATTACTACTTTTGAAAACTGCAAAACATCATAAAAGAGTGTTTGGTAAATCATTTTTGCAAAGTGACTATATGTTTGAAAAAGCCAGTTTATGGTTTTGTAAACCCAATCCCAAACACCCCATATCTATAGTGCAGCAGAAATCGTCAAAGTTCAGTATTTCCTGATAACATTCAATTCTAAGAATCATCATCAACAAAATAGTTTCTTGTACAATGTACATGATTACTAGTTCTTGACTCAAAGATTTTTGAAAAAGCAAGTTTATGGTTTTGTAAACCCAATCCCAAACACCCCATATCTGAAGAGCAGCTGGAATCGCCAAAATTAAGTAGGTATGTTTTCCTGATGTCATTCAATTCTTTGAATCATCATCAACAAAATAGTTTCTTGTACAATGTATATGATTTAGAGGTGGCAAAATGTGCTCAAAAGCAAAAAGATTGGCTTATGAGCAAATTTTTAAAAAATTTGGACACATTTAGGCATTTTTTTTTAAATGGGCACATATATAGTCCATTGAAAACTTAAATTGTCACTAACGGACACATTTTTTTTTAAAGATTTTTTTTTATATATAATTAATTTAAGTTTTTTTAATATAAATAAGATGTTATGTTTAAGGAATTTATTTCGTCGTTTTAAGTCTTTTATTAAGCGATTAGATAACACGCTGTCCGTTTGACCACGTCTGCTTTACCGTCTGCCTGCTAAATTTCGCTAGCGTTTAAGTCCGTCTTGCTCACCGCCCGCCCATTTTGACACCTCTAATATTATGATTACTAGTTCTTGATTCTCGTCTTTCAAAAGTCTTCTGAATTATAAGACTGAAATTAGATAACCAGGACAGCATTAAGTTCACTAAAAGGACCTTCTCTAGATTAGACCAACCCAGTTAACAAATGACTGAGTTACAAAGAATAAACGAATGAGGTAAGTTGTTAAACTGTTACAATGAATCATGTCAAATTACGAATACTAAGTATCAAAAGACGAACTGTGATCACCAAAATTCGATAAAACTATTTTCTTGATGATCTTTCTAAACATTCCATCATCAACAAAACGACCCAACTGAACTATCATCACACTAGTATCATCAACAGAGCCTCTAGAAGCCGAGAGCTCAACAAGCTTCTTACAAGCCGAAATCACATCCAACTTATCCATAGATCCACAGAAAGGTCTGGCTACATCAACCGCTTCTTGATTACTCACTTTGTCCCATAAACCATCTGAAGCCATGATCAAGAACTCAAATTCGGGTACAATTTTAAAAAGTTTAGTATCTGGTTCAGCTGTGATCCATTGCTTCATGCTACGGTCCCCAATCCCTCTTGACACAGCTAATGAACCAAGAACTCGATGAATGCCTCTACTAGAATCAACATACCCACCCTGCAAAATAGTCCATAAAGATTCAGTAACCGATTCTATACAAAAAGTATCATAAACGAGTTAAAGATTTGAACTTTAAACAAATTCTTACAAGGGATTCAATTCTTTGCTTCTCATCTTGTCTCGAAGGGCGATGATCAGAAGTAAGGGCTTCTGCAACTCCTCCATTACAGACTACTGCACGACAGTCACCAGCATTGGATACCACAAGATTCCCGGAGTTAATGATGGCGGTTACACAACACGCTCCACCGCGTTGTTCTTGTTTTAGAAACTCAGAATCAGCGTTTAGATATCCTTGTTTTACAGCTTCAACTATTTCGCTTTCACCCCTTTTTTGTACTTCTTCTTTAATCTTGCTTTCGAGATTTTCTGCTGCAAATTCGGCCGCTTTAGATCCACCATGACCATCAAAAACACCAAAAAACCCCTGAAAATTAACCAGAAAATAAAATCAACACCAATTCCATATGTAGAAAGGTTCCTAAATAAGTCACTTTAGTGATCAATAACACCAAAAAATCGGTCACTGGTATAGTCACCTCCATATGTATTTTGCCTAATATAACATAATTACTTATTAGTAGCTTAATGATACTTTTATATTTAGGGTCCTAAACGAGACTTAGGGGGTGTTTGTTTCGGCTTATATAGCAGGCTTATGGCTTATTTGGTTTTGAGCTTATGTTTCATAAGCTTACTTTTTGTGGCTCATTTTGCAACCTTTTGGCTTATATAAGATTATTATGACATACTAGTAACAAATATATATAAGCCGAAACAAACACCCCATTAAAGATTAAAAAAAATCTAAAACTATACCAAGTCATATAACTTTAACAAAGCATTTCAAACACTGACCTGTTTATTTTGACCATTAAAATCAACACAAGCCTTAAACCGATCTTCCATAGCTTCTCTTTTCCCTCTTTTACAATAAACAGAGTACCCCTCCCCTTCTTCCACCACTTCTTTCCACCGGTCCTCAGCCATACGAGGCGTTGACCGGTCAACTGAAACGCTCAAACTGGCAACAGGAATATTTAGCCTAGTGGGTCTTTTTCTTTTTAGCAAAGTAGGACTTGTTGATGTACTTTGACCATCTTCGTTACATGTCTTAAATAGTCCACTAACGGGGTGTAACGTTTTATTAAAACGTAGCTTAAAAGACGAAGAAGGCGATGATGAAGGTGAGAGGTTTAACGTTGATGATTCTGGTGATGATTTGCAAAATATGGATGATGAAATATGGGATGATGGTGAGAAAACTGGTGAGTTTGAGATTGCAACGGTACACATGTTTTTTTTAGTTTTTGGTCTTTTTTGTAACGTTCGAATTTTGTATGTGTTTATGAAGGTTTGATTAATGTTATTGGGTGGTTTATATAGGGTGTGGAATATGATGGTCAAAGTAGGCCCCATGTTATTCTTCTCCGTGTTAATTTTGTGTTGGTTTTTCATTGCTGTTTCAAATAAGGGAGTTTTGTGTGATGGACTAATTTGCCCTCTTGGATTTTAAATTTTGAAAAGTATTTGACACATAAATAGGGGTAAGGAAAAAAACCAAATGACCGAATAAATCGAAATTAAACCGAACCGAAAATGTGAATCTAACTAATAACCGAACTAATTATAAAACCAAACCGAATCGAACTACTAATCTTGGTTCCTACGGATATGAGTTTAGAATATAAAAACACTTTCTATGTTTGAAATATATTTTTTGTTAAATATTTATTTAATTACTAAAAATTTTAAGGTAAATAGTGAAATTCGGATTATTTGGGTCAACTCAAGAATTAAACCGAATTCAAATTCGGTTTTCGGTTCGTTTGGTTGAATTATAATTCGGTTTCGGTTTGATTTTCGGATTGACAAAAAAAATTTAACCAAATTAATCAAACCAAACAAACCGAAAGATCCGATAACCGAACCGATTAAGACCCTACACATAAAACATTTATGAAATCAATTAATATTGGATTTCTAGAACAAGTTTAAATACTAAATATTGTATTTTGAAAAAGTATTTGACACATGAAACATTCTCCTGTTGCTTTATTTAGGCTTCGATTTATTAGGTATAATTGACCAAAAAACAATCTGATATTTTGATTAAACTGTTTTGACAATTTGAAGTTGAATTATAACTTGGTCTTTTTATTATAATCAAAGAAATTTTGTACAAGTTACACATATAGGATGAATACTTGAGAGGTCTTGTTTAACTAATAAGAAACGAAGATTTTAGAAGCAAATAGTCACACTTGAATTTGATATTTGATAATATAAAGTATGAACACTCATACCTCTTTACTTACTTGGACTAGTGAATAAACATTATAAGTATATATTAAATCACGATGAAAACGTCGACGTTTTTGGCACAAGATGCCTGACACAAGACAAAGACTCTACGGCCACTAAAAAAAAAAAAAAAAAAACGACCGCCTCACATAAAGAAAACCCTACCACTACAAGAAAAAATTATATTAATATTTATTAGTCAGACAATCACCCTACTAAAAAATCGCTACCAAAAAAAAAAAAAAAAAAAAAAAAAAGATTATATATTATATTACTTTTATTACCACAATCACCCTACTAAAAATTCACCTAAAAAAAAAGATTATATTACTATTTATTAATAAGACAATCACCCTGCTAAATAATTCACCACCAAAAAAAAAAAAAAAAAAAAAAAAGATTATATATTATATTACTATTTATTAACGACAATCACCTCTAAAATTCGCTCACCAAGAACGCCATGACCAACGCCACCTCGTTAGCATAAATATCTTAAACATTGAACATATGTCGATGTATTTGGACACATGTGTTTGGGCTTGTTTTTTTTTTAAAGAAGAACTTTTTCCTCTTTCGTCTCTGCGGTACAGACATTATCTTCAAGACCGCTTGCTTTTTTTTCGCATATAAGATGATATAATCACTTCTTTACTCTTCACCAACGCATATAATTTGTGCTTTTTTCCACTTCTTTCCTCTACACCAACGCAGCATATAAGAAAACGAAAGCAAGACTTCAATAAGACAAAAACAAACTGGCCTTCTTCGCAGACGAAGAATTGAACGTACTCTCTTCTCGCAGTATACTTTCATACGGTTAAATGAAAAGCTCCAAAAACAAACGACACCTTACTTACAAAGAATGAACGGCTGTCGTCAAACCATTCCATTTGATATTAGTACTTTCAAGTCATGTACTCACTGTTCATATAGAAACTCTCCGAACTAATAAAACTTATCGGGTGTTTTAATATTAGTATAAACCGTTGTTGCTATGCACAAATACTAGTATAGTACTTATTAGAAAGCCTAAACTAGTTTGTCTTCTAAAAAGGGCATAAGTGTCTTAACAAATAGTTTCAGATGAACAGAATTTAGGTAACATGGCCTTTGTATTATTAAAAGGTCAAACACGTTATTTGTATTTAGGGACTCAAATAATGAAATAATATCTCGGCTGTGTTTGACTCGTTTCACTCTCTTTCTATTTCTTTTACGACACAACAATTATAACTATATCCACGACAATATCTCTAATCGACTTGTATGCATGCATCATGTCTTGTACCTATTTCTAGATCTCGTAACTTTTACTCTGAAAATAAAAACGCTTCTTTTTTGATATTTTATATTTTTGCTTTTGTGTACGTAGCAGGTGAGATTATTGTTTAATAGTGAAAGTTTAGGGACAGATGGCATATTTTAAAGGGATTGAATCTTGACGGAAACTACGAAGAAAGTTTGGAATTTGATACGACAAAATATTTGGTTGGGTATATTGCAATTTGCATAATTGATCATATGACTTGGCAAACGTAAGTTTCTTAAGTACGTGTTTTTGGGGTTATAGGTCAAAGTTATTTCACCTGGATAGAACAACTTGTCTTCTTAGTTGTTAGTACATGTCTACATATAAGATAGCAACGTTTTTTTTGAGTTAGGTTAAAGTCTGGCTCGAGAAATTGATCGAGAACATACGCCAAAAAGTTGAGTATTGACATCTTTTGAAATTTGTTAAACGCGTTAAGGAAATAGAAACTGAAGTGAATACCATTAATGCTTATAACAAACATGTCGTTAGGGAAACATAGAGTATACACATTTGTTATTGAACAATACTTATAAGGCTGCCTCAAGAGGATTCAATCCCCTTATTTTTCATCACACGCCGATTTCTCTCCCAAATGACCTTCGGTGACAGGCCTCCAAGAAGGCGACAAAGTTCATTTTTTTTTTTTTTTTTTTAACATTTTTAACACAAAATAAAATTTCATTAATAATTAAACGTTACATAATAATTCAAATAAAATTAAAACATTACGACAATACAACGACTAAACTAGTGATTATGACGACGCCAAACGTCTTCCACCAACCGGCTTTGTGGCTAAGATGAAATTGTTCACAGATATCTCCTAGTAATTTCAACGATTCCACATGCGTTTTATGATCATAAGAACGGTCTTCTTCACTGGAAAGAATACGGAGATATCGCCTGTCTTCGTCTCCGAATTATCATATTACGTAATATGATGCATGTGTACATTATATGCGATATACGCTTTGTCAAACCCTCTGTGGGATGTTTAATCATTACCACTTCTTCTTTAAGACACCAAAAGCACGCCCACATCTTTTCGTTGCTTCGCATCGCCTTATACAATATTCGCTTGTGATCATTCGTCCCTCAATTTTTAATGGACTTCATAATAATCACCATTCCGGATATATCCCATCGCAAGATAATATCCGCTTTATAAGGCACGCTTAGCAACGAATTCCACATCCGGTGCTTCTCCCGCTTTGAGATCATTGAAAATAGTGATGCACGAAACATTTACGCCGTTATTCATCCCATGACACCAAAGAACGATGCCAAATCCATAAATCTTGGGACGCGGTCGCTTCCAATAAAATGAAAGGACTTTTCCGTGATCACCCTACAAAATTGAGCTTTTAAAGCATGCGGTAATTCTCCCACGGCCAATCAGGCAATCGATGCTTCCTATCATCCCGTGAAACCCATGACTTTGGTAGTGATGAGCATGAGTTTGTCAATGTCACTAACCGTCGGCCGCAAATACTTTGCACCATATAACTCCATTATGACCTCACAAAATTTTTGAAGACACTCACGAATCGTTGACGCACCCATTTGCACGTATTCGCTCAGAGCATAAACATTGACTCCGTATGCCAATTGTCTGATCGGCGAAGTACACTTTATCAATGGAGAAATACCAAGCACGCATGTACAATTAGAGTTTGTTAGAAATAAGGTGAATGATCGGTTATATCTCGGACAATTCGTGTGAATAGTCGCTTTACCATACGAAACGATCATGGAATGATGTATCGCCGATGTCGGGGTCTCACAAGTAAGCATCCACTAAACGGTTATGAGCACCCAAACGATCCCTAGTAACAAGAGTTTCGTGAGAGTTTTTATGAGGCTTGAAAAGCCTCCCAACACTCTTCCGCAAACATCATAAACTCTCGAGATCGGCTTCATTTTCATCATCCGATGACGAATCGGCAATGAATAGCTCGTAAGAATTAAAACTCATAGTGTGGAAAGAATATAGAGAATGTGTGAAATGAGATTCATGTGAGTTTAGTGTGTAAATATGTTGTGTATTTATAGGGTAGTTTAGTAGGGGTTTTTTTTTTTTTTTTTTTTAAGCCTAAAACATTTTAAATATTATGTTTAAACGGTAATATGCAACGGATACAAGAAATGAGTCGATCTTGAAGACGATTGAATTGTGTATAAACATGAGGCGATCAACAAGCCACACAGCAAGTCGATCGACTTGCACTCGATCGCTAGGAGCAAAGGATCGACACACGATTCGTCTATTGGGGCTAGCCTAAACATATCCAACCATAAGTTCAAGTGTTTGGAGATAAAGCAGCAAAAGAATTGAGACGATCCGGCTAAATAACCGAACAGACTTTATTAGGCTAGGATTAAACTTTAATCCGCAGGCTTAATAGAAAGGTTGGGCACACTCGTGACCCAGGTCACCAGGTGCCACATCATATTTCTCTTTCCGGCGACCAAACATGACCAAGTTGCCCCAGTCAGTGACCAAATAAAAAAAAAAATCGGTCGAAAATCCAACCGATGTTGAAAATCGTTGCCTCGACCGATATTATGACCAATCCCCACTGTCGTGCCGACCGATGCTAATATCGGCCGTCTTTAGATTTTTGGGTTGACCAACCGAGTTTAATATGTCCACTGCGTCCAGCCTAAGATGTCAGCTTAAGAAAGATCTCAACTCAATTTAAAAACAACGATAGTGTAAAATAGCATATAGATATTTTATTGAATTATGTTTTTGTGTTATTCCATAATGAGATTTTATATTTATTTATAATAGAAAATGACTTAAAAAATAAGCTAACATATCTCTAAATTAAAAGGTCGTTTTTAGGTTTGGCCTTAACCTATCATCTAACACTCTCCTGTAGTTTGAACGGGAGGTTTCGGACGTACAAACCGGATTCTTCTCTTCTTCTTTTCTTTTTCTTCTCTTTTGTTGTTCGTTTGCACGGAGATGAACTTGTATTTGGCGACGTAACTTGTCACAATTCTCAAATTCCGGTCATTTCTTAAATTAAATATGCATCATATTAGTTCATTCATGGCTTTTCATTTCGCATTTAACGCGTGAATTTTTTATATTAAATAAACGTTATCGCGTGAGTTATTATTTTGAGCATATAATCCGTTACTTTTAAAAATGATCCCGACATATTTTTAAACTCACATTTAGTTTATAAAAACTATATTTTGACTTTACCTAGTGTTTTGAATTTATTTGGTACATAAATCGTTAAAGTTACATTATTACGACGTTTTTCTTAAAAACTACTCGACAATTATTTTATCACTCAAATTTCACAAGGAATGTATTTTTACAATTTTTATAAAATCATTATACTCTATTTTGATCTATTAAAAATTTGCTTATACCTAAAAGATACCAAAACCTTACAAGTTATTATTATTTACTTACACTTTAATATATACACATTTATACTTACATTTTATAAAAAAAAATATATATATATATATTTTGGGAACCAATCCCTTAAAAACCGGTCATATGGGATTGCCATTATGGTTTGGTGATTTTTTCTTTGAATGTATAAAGTTACACTCTAAGTATCACTTTACTCATTTTTTCTTCATTCATCTTATTTCACAAGTCTAGAAAAGTGTTTTCTTTGTTTCTTCATCTCTATAAACCGGTTCTACCATGGTGTTTTCAAGGATCATCAAAACTTTGCAAGGCTCAAGTATTACAATCTAGATAACACTCTTTATTAGGTTTTGAAATAAAAACCAAGAGTGTTTAGGCTAATCCTTGGTTCTAATCACCTCATCATATTAACTTGTAAGCATCTCATGTTATTTTTTTCATCTTACATATTCATTTCATACTCATCTCATCATTTTTGAGCAAAAACATGCAAGACTTGTGTTAGTTATACCATTTTTACATGATTTTTAGAATCTATTATATATAAAGTCATCCTATAATTATTCCCTTGGTATAGATTGGTCTTGATGATGTCTAGGAACCCATGACACCCTAAGAAGGTGTATGGTAGGATTAGATTAGCTTTGGAGTTGATTTGAAGGGATTAGAATAGGTTTTGTCCGAGAAAAACTATTTTCGATACGTATAAAATAGGTTCTGTCCTTGTTTCATTTTTCTGAAAACCGACAGTAGGTACGACATTTTGGCCTTGATATTTAGAAAATATACTTTAAAACGAATCCGGGTCGCTTGAACGGATAAAACGGACTTATAACGAAGAAGTTATGGATTTTACAAGTTTGACGACTAAATATATTATTTTCGTAAATTTCAAGATACTATATTTTTCTTGTTCGAGTCAAAACGAGCCTTAAGCTTCACAAATTATTTCGACTTATCAAAATATATTAGTTTACTTCGATACGGTTAAGGACGATTATACGAGAAAACGGATTTGAAACGACAAAGATATGCACGTTATCATAAACTTGCCAGAACTATTATTTTCCAAAATCTATATTATTTTTACGATACAAGTGTTACGGTAGTCAGAACGTCCATGTTGAGGGTCGTTTTAACGAGGTTGTGAAACTTTTGGAACGAAATGTCTTCTAGTAAAATCAAGTTCACCGCCATATTTTTCAAAACAACAAGTCGCTTGTAAAGCGGAGTTATAGTAAATTAATTACGGATGTTCAAACTTGGCCGAAACTCATTTTTCTCGCACAACAATTCAACAAAATCACTATCTTTAACCCTTAATATCTTTATGATCGAGACCTTTTGACGAAAACTCCCGAATCGAAACTTAGATTTCGATGCAAACTTTCCAAAACCGTCGAGTTCGTTTCTAACGCTCGACGACACCATTTTACGACTAGTTTTCCAAAGCCATTTTTATCACTTTTATAAAAATTCCGACGACATTGTTTTGCATTTAAAAGTGAAAATTTCACTATAAATCATTATAAAACCATTGTAGGATGACATTTTGACGAAATACTTGTAAAGTCATTTTGAAGGGTCAAGACGCCAAAAGAGTATTTTTCACGATAAGAATTATTTTCAAACTCGCAAATGGTATAAATAACATACGAAATGCATGCATAACATTACATTGCAACTCATTACATATCATATCATTGGTAATAGGTCCCGTTATAGCATCATTATACCTCGTGTACTCACTCTTGTCATCATTCCGCCACTGAGTGAGTAATCACAACCCCTTTTTCCGCTTTTACTATATTTTGGGGCGAAATGCATGAACCTTTCGAGCTAAATTGTTTACTACTTTTATTAACTAGTTTGACTAGAACTTGTGAACTCGAATCAAATCCTTGAACTTAATTACGAACCTATTACTTATTTGAACTTATTGAACTGCATAAAGTCTCCCCTGCTCGAGCATCACTATAAAGTCTCGCCTTATCGGTGGAGCGGTCTCAATAATTCTCGCCAGTGGTCGAGTGACAAAGGAGTCTCCCTTGTTGAGCAAGACAAAGTCTCCCCTGCTCGAGCATCACTATAAAGTCTCGCCTTATTGGTGGAGCGGTCTCAATAATTCTCGCCAGGTGGTCGAGTGACAAAGGAGTCTCCCTTGTTGAGCAAGACAAAGTCTCCCTGCTCGAGCATCACTATAAAGTCTCGCCTTATTGGTGGAGCGGTCTCAATAATTCTCGCCTAGGTGGTCGAGTGACAAAGGAGTCTCCCTTGTTGAGCAAAGGCAAAGTCTCCCATGTTCGAGCATCTCGATTTATTATATACTGGTACTATATTGTGAACTATTATGACCGCTTATACTGACTATTAGACATACTACTTTTGGCAATGGGTTGTGAACACACAGGTTGCAAGTTTTGTATGGGCGGAACTTGGAACTGAGTGGAATTACAATGCCTTTGCTTTGTGGACCATTTTCGTCGACCGGAAGTTTTGTTTATTTCTTTCGAGTTTTTCTTATTTTGCTAAACGTGTTTACTCACCAACTATTTTCATAGTTGACCCGTTTTTCTCTCATGCATTTCAGGTGATCGTTAGTAAGTTTTTTCTTCCAAGTCTTGCATAATGAAGTTTTCACTTGTCAATATAAATTATTATGTGTAAAACATATATTTTGGAATCTAAGTTTTGTAATATATTCGCCGATGTCGGCTAAACTGGTATTGTAATGGTGTAATATTTCTTTTTAATATTAATGTTGGTATGTTCTATTATCTTGTGCTTATGTTCCTCCGTTACACTGTGTTTCCGCCTCCCATGGGTGTGACAGATTGGTACCAGAGCCAAAGGTTATAGAGAATGCCGATTTTTCAAAATAAAAATCACAAATATAACCGGAATAAAAAAAAAAAAAAAATAAAATTTGTATATTATTTTATTAAACATTGAACACCATTCGAGTCAACTAGTCCTATCACAGATTGTTACTCATAAATTATACATAGCCCGATCAACTATGTCTAATTTATGAAGAACCATACAATGATAAGAGTGGTAGTTTTAAATCATGATTAGTCGAGTCTTTAAAGTCCGTCACCAAGATGCATTGGTCGGTGGGTATGCATGGCATGTTTTACGCTCACGCCTACATTACCGCACCTTGTTCATATCTTCTTTTCCATCTTTCGACTTGTTAGACATAGCATGTCTCTGCTCCTCGCCATGTTTCGATCACTATAGCACATTACCACCGCTCGCACCTCATCCGACCTCGCTAGAATGTCGCTACTCAACCCGATGTTTTGGTCCTCCAGAAGATCATGGTCGCAAGAAACACACGCCTGTGAGGTAACAACAACGGCAACCCAAACAACAATGACAATCCAAACAACAACGTCATTGAATAGCGGACCTACTCACCCAAATTATAATACATCTCGATGCTAGACGAACCAACAACGGAGAAGGTACTTCAAACAATGGACGAAAGCGACAGAGGATCACCAGGAAGCCGAGACCGTAATCAAGAAACAAGAGGCGCCGAATAACCCGTAACTATGGGCGACCAACCAGAGCGCAAAAGATATACAGTCCACATCCTTTGTGTACTGATGTAATTATCATCACTTAGAGATCGCCGAAAGTGTGGCAATGTGGATGACGCCACTTCGCGAAAAATTGCTCAAACAGAATCGAAATCAAGGATGAGAAAAGCATGTTACGAGTGTGAAGTCTAGATCACCTTCGCAATACCGTCCAAAGTCGAAAAGAACTCCCAATCAAGGAGGTAATCGCCCAAACCCGTGTTGGCAATAAGGCCCACAAGATCGTAACATTGAAATTCCTCCCGCACGTGGTCGAGCATTCTATCCGGCACCGAGGAAGCCCGCAACGCGTAACGGGTACATTCTTTTGAACAACCACCTTATTTCGCTCGACATGATTTTGAGTGCATAACTTCCTCCCAATCTTACCACGCTCACGACATTGATTAATTTGAGACCTATTAATATCGACCTTAGTTGTTATATATTTTGTTGATTTGATTTGATTGTGTAAGCAAATCCAATATCGAGCTAATCTTTCAAAAGACTTCATTCAAGGATGTTGATTCCTATCTTTCTAACAACTTGTTTCCTAGCTTGATCTAGTGACGCTCTTGTTTGATGAGTTGCGAAAATCAAGCTAAGAGACAAGTTTACTCAAGTCGGTTTAGTTTAATCTCATGACGCTCTTGTTTGATGAGTTGTGGATTAAATTAGAATCGACTACCTAAAGGTCTTTCGAGAGCTACGCTCGATATTGGGCAAGTTTACCCTATCCAATCTAATCACGCACGCACTTAGTTGAATGGGGAACCCAGACGCATGGGCATTGATATGATCATTTAGACTGCTCGTATGAGCATGAACTTTAGAACTCTTGTCGAGGTTCGGACCATAGTATCGTTAATCGAATCACGGGACGCGATTCACCGACATGGGAAGAATGTCACAATTCTCAAATTCGGTCATTTCTTAAATTAAATATGCATCATATTAGTTCATTCATGGCTTTTCATTTCGCATTTAACGCGTGAATTTTTTATATTAAATAAACGTTATCGCGTGAGTTATTATTTTGAGCATATAATCCGTTACTTTTAAAAATGATCCCGACATATTTTTAAACTCACATTTAGTTTATAAAAACTATATTTTGACTTTACCTAGTGTTTTGAATTTATTTGGTACATAAATCGTTAAAGTTACATTATTACGACGTTTTTCTTAAAAACTACTCGACAATTATTTTATCACCAAATTTCACAAGGAATGTATTTTTACAATTTTATAAAATCATTATACTCTATTTTGATCTATTAAAATTTGCTTATACCTAAAAGATACCAAAACCTTACAAGTTATTATTATTTACTTACACTTTAATATATACACATTTATACTTACATTTTATAAAAAAAAAAAAAAATATATATATTGGGAACCAACTTTAAAACCGGGTCATATGGGATTGCCATTATGGTTTGGTGATTTTTTCTTTGAATGTATAAAGTTACACTCTAAGTATCACTTTACTCATTTTTTCTTCATTCATCTTATTTCACAAGTCTAGAAAAGTGTTTTCTTTGTTTCTTCATCTCTATAAACCGGTTCTACCATGGTGTTTTCAAGGGATCATCAAAACTTTGCAAGGCTCAAGTATTACAATCTAGATAACACTCTTTATTAGGTTTTGAAATAAAAACCAAGAGTGTTTAGGCTAATCCTTGGTTCTAATCACCTCATCATATTAACTTGTAAGCATCTCATGTTATTTTTCATCTTACATATTCATTTCATACTCATCTCATCATTTTTGAGCAAAAACATGCAAGACTTGTGTTAGTTATACCATTTTTACATGATTTTTAGAATCTATTATATATATGGTCATCCTATAATTATTCCCTTGGTATAGATTGGTCTTGATGATGTCTAGGAACCCATGACACCCTAAGAAGGTGTATGGTAGGATTAGATTAGCTTTGGAGTTGATTTGAAGGGATTAGAATAGGTTTTGTCCGAGAAAAACTATTTTCGATACGTATAAAATAGGTTCTGTCCTTGTTTCATTTTTCTGGAAAAACCGACAGTAGGCACGACATTTTGGCCTTGATATTTAGAAAATATACTTTAAAACGAATCCGTGGCCGCTTGAACGGATAAAAACGGACTTATAACGAAGAAGTTATGGATTTTACAAGTTTGACGACAAAATATATTATTTTCGTAAATTTCAAGATACTATATTTTTCTTGTACGAGTCAAAACGAGCCTTAAGCTTCACAAATTATTTCGACTTATCAAAATATATTAGTTTACTTCGATACGGGCTAAGGACGTATTATACGAGAAAACGGATTTGAAACGACAAAGATATGCACGTTATCATAAACTTGCCAGAACTATTATTTTCCTCAAAACTATATTATTTTTACGATACAAGTGTTACGGTAGTCAGAACGTCCATGTTGAGGGCTGTTTTAACGAGGTTGTGAAACTTTTGGAACGAAATGTCTTCTAGTAAAATCAAGTTCACCGCCATATTTTTCAAAACAACAAGTCGCTTTGTAAAGCGGAGTTATAGTAAATTAATTACGGATGTTCAAACTTGGTCGAAACTCATTTTTCTCGCACAACAATTCAACAAAATCACTATCTTTAACCCTTAATATCTTTATGATCGAGACCTTTTGACGAAAACTCCCGAATCGAAACTTCTAGATTTCGATGCAAACTTTCCAAAACCGTCGAGTTCGTTTTCTAACGCTCGACGACACCATTTTACGACTAGTTTTCCAAAGCCATTTTTATCACTTTTATAAAAATTCCGACGACATTGTTTTGCACTAAAAGTGAAAATTTCACTATAAATCATTATAAAACCATTGTAGGATGACATTTTGACGTAAATACTTGTAAAGTCATTTTTGAAGGGTCAAGACGCCAAAAGAGTATTTTTCGACGATAAGAATTATTTTCAAAACTCGCAAATGGTATAAATAACATACTAAATGCATGCATAACATTACATTGCAACTCATTACATATCATATCATTGGTAATAGGTCCAGATTATAGCATCATTATACCTCGTGTACTCACTCTTGTCATCATTCCGCCATCGAGTGAGTAATCACAACCCCTTTTTCCGCTTTTACTATATTTTGGGGCTAAATGCATGAACCTTTCGAGCTAAATTGTTTACTACTTTTATTAACTAGTTTGACTAGAACTTGTGAACTCGAATCAAATCCTTGAACTTAATTACGAACCTATTACTTATTTGAACTTATTGAACCGCACAAAGTCTCCCTGCTCGAGCATCACTATAAAGTCTCGCCTTATTGTGGAGCGGTCTCAATAATTTCGCCAGTGGTCGAGCGACAAAGGAGTCTCCCTTGTTGGAGCAAGACAAAGTCTCCCTGCTCGAGCATCACTATAAAGTCTCGCCTTATTGGTGGAGCGGTCTCAATAATTCTCGCCTAGGTGGTCGAGTGACAAAGGAGTCTCCCTTGTTGGAGCAAGACAAAGTCTCCCTGCTCGAGCATCACTATAAAGTCTCGCCTTATCGGTGGAGCGGTCTCAATAATTCTCGCCAGTGGTCGAGTGACAAAGGAGTCTCTCTTGTTGAGCAAAGGTAAAGTCTCCCATGTTCGAGCATCTCGATTTATTATATACTTGGTACTATATTGTGAACTATTATGACCGCTTATACTTGACTATTAGACATACTACTTTTGGCAATGGGTTGCGAACACACAGTTGCAAGTTTTGTATGGGCGGAACTTGAACCGAGCGGATTTACAATGCCTTTGCTTTGTGGACCATTTTCGCGACCGAAAGTTTTGTTTATTTCTTTCGAGTTTTTCTTATTTTGCTAAACGTGTTTACTCACCAACTATTTTCATAGTTGACCCGTTTTTCTCTCATGCATTTCAGGTGATCGTTAGTAAGCTTTTCTTCCAAGTCTTGCATAATGAAGTTTTCACTTGTCAATATAAATTATTATGTATAAAACATATATTTTGGAATCTAAGTTTTGTAATATATTCACCGATGTCGGCTAAACCGGTATTGTAATGGTGTAATATTTCTTTTAATATTAATGTTGGTATGTTCTATTATCTTGTGCTTATGTTCCTCCGCTACACTCGTGTTTCATCCCCATGGGTGTGACATAATCGTACACCACGCTGTTTCTACTAGTTTTCATGACATTTACTATTTTTTACGCCATGACTTGTTTTGTCTTTAGGAAGGAGTGGCAATTGGGGTTAACTTTGTTGCCAACGACTATGATCTTCAACAACAACAAAAATTTGAGGAGGAGGAAAAAAAATACGGGTGATTGAAGGCAACTCAATATATTTAGACGGCTATGGTTTAAGATTTATGCATTAAGTAAAAATAAAAATAAAAAAAATAAAAATAAAAATAAAAAAATTCCTAACTAAAAAGAATAAAGCGAAAATAAATAGGATCTCTCCGGATCACCGCGAGTAGCCGATGATCGAAAAATAGCAAATTTTGTTGATTAATCTTACCTAAAGTTCGAATATCACGTAAAACATATATTTCTTATATTGCATAATGAAGTAGGATACATAATAAATACATGAATAACTAATACCTTTTAAGTGGGCTTGGCCAAATATATGCTAACAAATATAATCTCATTTTGCCAAGGTTGTCAGGATTGTGATCTTACCTAAGATCGTTTTTGGTTTTGTAAGATAGTAATTGTAGGATCGGATCAGGATCGTAAAATCCTATGAAAATGTATATAATTTGTATAGGGGTTGTAATTTTATATTTCAATATACTATTTCATATGATAAACGAATCTAAATGGATGACAAAAGAAAAAAAAATATATATGGTCAATTATCATAGTAGTAGAATATTAGATATATTGCAATGCATACTTGCACAAAGTTACTATATACGTGCACCTACTTCTTGTTTCAGTGTTTTTTTATTATAGTTTTTTTCGTGATAATATTTAGATTAATGCTAAAAGATATTGTCAATTTATTGGTAAGTGATTTTGTGACTTTTTTGTTACAATATATAGATTAAACTAAGATGATAAATGGAATGTATCTCAAAATAATAAGTAATAATTTAGAGGCATTTTATTTTGCATACTCAAAAATCCTTGCATACTAAGGGATAAATCTTCACCTTCCATCTAGTTTGATCTAATGGTGAGGATTAACTTAAAATTTAATATGTCTAAACCTAAGTCAATGTTTTTTTTTTTTTTTTTTTTACGCTTTAGTCAATTTTCATATGTTTTCTTACGCTTTTGTCCGCTTTTTCCGCTTTTATGTATTTTTGTCCTGCTTTTATACGCTTTCATCCGCTTTCACGCTTTCACGCTTTCACACGTCGCCCATTATCTTATGTGTTCCTCCGCTTTCACGCTGTATGTTTTGTTACGCTTCACGCCTTGTTACGCTTCGCTATGTTCTTACGCCGCCGTCGCTTTCACGCTTTTGTTCGCTTTCACACGCTTACATACGCCGTCCGCTTTCACGCTGCTCATTTTCGTCCGCTTTCACGCTTTTGTCTCGCTTTCACGCTGCTCGCTTTCCCACGCTGCCCTGCTTTCTTACGCTTTCCGCTTTTCACGCTTTTGTCCGCCGTCCGCTTTCATATGTTTTCATCCGGCTTCACCGCTTTTTTGTTTTCGCCCATTTTCATACGCTTTCATCCATTTTCAAACGTGTTTTACGCTTTCATACATTTTCATTGCTTTTCATACGATTCGCCCATTTTCATAATTTCGTCCGCTTTCACGCTTACACGCTTCGACTATCATAGTGATTTTCCGTGATATTCTCAATATCACTTGTGATTTTCTGAATATCACTTTGTGATATTATGAATAGCACTTTTGATTTTCTAGATATCACTTTGTGGTATTCTGAATATCACTTGTGATTTTCATTTTACAAAATATTAGTTGAAAATCACTTATAATATTCAGAAAATCACTTGTGATATTCTGAATAGAATATCACATGTGATTGTTTGAATATCATAGAATATCACTTATGCTATTCGTAATATCATTTATGATACTCGTAATATCACTCGCGATATTCTTATATCACGTATATCACTCATGATATTCTCAAACATATGAAAACGACCGAAAACATTTAAAACGGACAAAAACGTATGAAACGGAAGAAAACGGACGAATATGTATGAACTGTAAACCAAAATTTGACCATTTTCTCTTTATACGTGGTAAATATAAACCTACATATTTTTATAAGTTTAAAATAAGCAAATTAAGCTTGTGAAACATAAACCGAAATCACATAAGCTCATAAGCAAATAAAATAAGGTTAAACAAATACCCCCAAACTATTTAGCTGCTATTCAAATTATATATTTGTGATATTCTGAATATCATTTGTGATTTTCTGAATATCACTTTGTGATATTATGAATATCACTTGTGATTTTCTGGATATCACTTTGTGATATTCTGAATATCAATTGTGATTTTCATGTTACAAAACATTAGTTGAAAATCACTTGTGATATTTAGAATATCACAAGTCAAGTTATGTTAGTGCAAATGTTACGATATTTAATCTATACAGTCTCGTTTGTTTTGATTGATGACAAACATGTAACTTGAATATATAACGAAATGTACAAGTTACTCAGAATCACATTTTGTCTCAACATACATTCAACACCTCTCGATGCCTCAAGTCCTCGTATGTTACAACACAGTGTTCGTACATGTTTGTTATGCGGCATTATGATCAAACCCATTAACAAATCATTTAGAATATTTAAAATACGTTTAGAGTCACTAAGTATTTTAATAGGTTAATCATTTTATTTCGAACCTCATTTTACATTTTACATTCACAAGTATTTTATACAAAATACATCTTTTGTAAAATGTCTAAACATATATATACTTTTATTTGTACAAGTAAACTAACTATAATATTCATACAAGATTAAAGTTTACTTACACTTGACAAAATACATTTTATTTTGACAAGCACTCAACTAGATATTTTATTTTATAAAACCAACTAGACATTTTATCAACTAGTTACATAATATATTTTACAAGTTTATTTTCATGAACATTTTAATCTAAACGAAATGATTTTACATCATTTCACGATCATCATATCTCTTTAAGATCTTTAGAATATTTGCAAGATCTTGGAAAGATTTGATAAAGATTCTTTTGATTACCACTTTTGCTATAAATACCATCCCATGGTTTTCTCATATCTTCATCCCTTCCAACACACATTCTCTTTATCTTTATTTTATCTTTAGATCTAAAGATAACCACGTAAGAACATACATTAATCACCCTCATCATCACATGATCATAATGCTTCTAACATTCATCTTTGTTGAAGATAGTTTACATTTTGATCAACCAAAGAAAGCTTGAGATCTAGCTATCTTCATTCACCAAAGATATCAACATATGAAGATTCAAGATCTCTTGATATCCTCATTGATTGAAGACTTTATTTAAGAAGATCATTTAGATTAGTCATTCATATCCATTAGACATTTATGTCATGGATCATCATCAGAAACATTATCAGATCATCACAACACTTTCACCAAACTAGATTAGATGGGTTATGTGTTTGTACTATAAACACAAGGTTTGTTATGCCGGGCCATAAAACATAACCGGAGTGGTTGTACCCTGAAAGAACTCGACATCTAAATTTTAGTGTTCTAAATATTGTATAGGCGACGTTAGGTTGGTTCTACCGAACTAGAACCCAGATTTAGCTTTGTCACCGAAAAAGTGTAATGACGATTGTAAGGTTTTCTCCACGGTATGAGCTTGTTGATTTAGTGAAGAACTCCCGAGTCAGACTTGAGTAGAGTAGAGGAGAGAGATTCATGACCAACCACTATAAACCTCGTTCTATTTCAGACTTTCCTTTCTTTATCTCTTTACTTTTATAATCGCTTGTGATGCTATTTCATGTTGACGTCATGCGACAACTCTATTACTACGCTTATATTACCACAAACAATAATTCCAGATTTCATATTATAATGCTTCATAAGAATTGACACAAAAGATCTAACGCTTTTCAACCAGAACGATTCACCCCCTCTACATTTTAACAAGTTATATTCGAATATCGCAGTATATCACCAGAATTATCCGAATATCACGTATCACTCGCGATATTTGAGACGATGAAAACGCTTGTAAAGCGCCGAAACATTTAAAACCAATGAAACGTAAGAAACTGACGAATGTATGAAACCGACGAAAACGATAAAAGATAAAAACAAGATGAAAACGGACGAAGTTGACGAAAACGTATGAATAATGAACGAAAACGTAAGAAACAATAAAACTGACAAAACGTAAAAAATGGACGAATACGTATGAAACCGACGAAACGTATGAAACAGAAACAAGTAGTATGAAAAGGACGAAACAGATGAAAACGGACGAAAACGTATGAATAATTTAACGAAACGTATTTAAACTGACGAAAACGACAAAAACGTACGAAAGAAAGAATAAACGCGTTAAAAAAAAAAAAAAAAAAAAAGCGTGTCTTAAAAAAGTGAGTTTAATAATAAAAAGCAAGAAACGACAAAAACGATCGAACTCGACACTTTACGCGATCACAGAAGAAACTATTTTTTTCTTATCAGATTAAACTTTCAAATTTCGATCATTATGCCAGATTTTCATGACTATTCTACCCATGCAATGCAAAACGTTTCTACACAGATTACTAAAAATTGTTTGTAAACCACACGCAAACTTCCAATCACACAACAATTAAAAAAATTTAAAACCTATAAAATCCACAGATGAAATTAAATGCAGTTTACGAATAAATGTAGTTTCCCAACGTCCAAATGCAACATTGAAAGTAACACCGGATAGCGAGGGGAACATTTGTTTTAGGCTCCATTCCATTCAAATTTGCCAATTTTTATTTTAGCAAATCCTAATTCAAATTTAATAAAGCCACGAAACAAAATTAAAAAAACACAAGCTAAAATCGACTCAGTCCCTTAGATGTTCATAATATGCGATCATGTTCGCAAATCATTACAGGTCTGTTATTGGCTCATCACCGTCGATTAAAACTTATCAAAAAAATATAAAAATATTTAGCTGTTTTCAAATGGTTTCTTCAACAAAATAAATAAATTGAAGATAAAAATGAAATAAAAACAGCACGCTTAATATTGCTTCAAGGGAACGAGTCAAACAGAAACTAAAATTCCTGCCGACCAGATTAAAGAAGCCTTAATTTAGAAAATAATACAGATATGATGGTACCTTAAAGGCGGCAGAAGATTATGTAAAACCCTAGTTGTAGTTGTGAATGTGTGTTGATGGATAAACGGTATATATAGGGACTGAGTTACATCGGATTAGGTCAAATAGTAAGTTAAAAGGCCCAGTCGAGAAGAAAGCCCAGATTGGGAATAAGGGTCCAAAAGCCCATGTATATATTTTATTGATGATGTGGTTCACTATCTTGCCATTTTTACGTTGAGATTACGAAATATAAATGTATTTTAACAATTGTAGCCAAAACATTGCAACGGTTTAGAGAGGTGATATGTGGATTTGCGCATAAAAAATCAGACTAGTAATGCGCTTAATCTATATCTATACTACTTTATAATATATTCGAGATCAAGTTAAGTAGCCTTAAAACGTAAGACTAAAAACATTTCCTTATTAAGAATAATGTTCATTTATCAATAACAATAAATGAAATAACAAATGGTCAATACATTAAAAGCCATGTGATAAAGAAAGGCTTTATGACCAAAAATTAAATATTGAACATTTATATAAATGCTATAATTTGAAAAACAAAACTGCTATCTATTTATTATATCATTATTAATTTAAAAGTTTTGCAAAAAAAAATCTTAACTCGGAACCTAATATTAAAACACTACGCACGTATGTTTGCACCATTTAAAAGTCGAACCTTTACACATCTAAAAACACACAACAAACAAAGAAACAAAACCCACAAAAATACGCTCTTTACAACCTAAAACATAATTCTCACCGAAAATATAATGACATTTGATTGCACACAGAATGCTACAGATCTCGCTAAGATAAAATCACATATGCATATTTATCTTATGCACATATGCAAGCGGAAGTCTTATCATAAATAAAACTAAGTCATGAATGTCATAACCTCCAATTGATAGTAACTTCACAAATCTTAAAACAGAAATATAAATGAAATACAAATTTTGTAAAATAAGTTTGAAACATAACAAATGAACATCCAAAATAGGGTAGGTCTTCTAAGTCCAACTCTAACTCTTGCCCATAGCCCTGCTAGTACTTGCCGCCACGGAAAAAGAAAAAGGCGGTTGAGCTTACAAAGCTCAGTGAACAGATATGACAGAAACCAAAAGCTAAATATAACACAGGTACAAAATGAAACAAAATGTGACAACGAAATCATAACAAATGAACGAAATGGAATGAGCCAATGAGAAACCTGCAGAAAACATCGTAACATATATCCACCAAGAACATGATCAAAGGAAGCCATAGCAAACACTACATCCGCGAATACATACAAGCACATACAAATATTCAAGCATTCAAAGAATCACATAAAAGATGAAAGGCAACATCATAATTAAACATGTAACCAAATATTGTGAGAGCATATCAAGCAGTGGAACGACTAACAACATGTTATGGCAAAATAAGCAAGGCAGCAAAATCAAATACATATAACTAAAATATACTCTATAAGCAGGCAGGAAACAACATAATATAGCTCCAGTATGGCAATTACTCCAGACAGATAAATAACAACGACAAGTTGTACAATCATCATACCAAGTAGCATCATCAGTAGTAATATTATGCAAAATTATGGCATGGAAACTAAACAGTTCAATAGGTACACACATAAGTCAAATCAATTTCAGTCAGCAAGGAATCATGAAAATGAATGTAAGCATAGCAAACTAATTAACTGTAGATATTAATTATTATGTCAAACAACTACTAAGCAACCGGAAATACAAACAGAGTATGATCATGGCAACGGATACGCTGTAATCACTTATTAGCATGGGAGATAGATAAATCAAGAAATCATACATCAACCTGGTAACAGTAGAATTTCATATTCATGTCATAACACCATAACAAAGGAAGTGATAATCTGATAGCATAAATTTGGTAACCACATGGAATGAAAGCATAGTAAAATCAAATAACTATAACCCCACATAGTTGTTGGATGGACTAGATCAGGATTCTGGGTGAACGAAAGGTCAAACAAGTAACTGAATGAAGGCATACGTATCAAATGAGCAAAAGATAACAAATCAAAGTGAATGAGAGATCATAAACAATAAAAGATCAGGTCATGAAAAGAACATAAAGAAGTACCAAAGCAAAAGGTGTCCAAAGATGCCACATGAAGAAAACAACGTATATACGAATACGTAATCCAATGAAGTATAATGAATCACAAATAAAGGATGCCCACGAGCAAATAATCATATTCGCCCAACATGCCACATGAAGGACACTACGCACATAAGGGTTCGTGGACGGAGACCTCACAATTACTAAAGCGCGAGAGGAGGTGCAAGGCACGCACATCCCAAACGCCATAACTGTGACAAATCATAACCTAGGATGCATCCATGCACCCCCACAAGATACATAAGGCATTTGTACCGCTTGCAAGCGTGTATACATATACAAATAAGGCGCCAAATAAATCATATAATCGATAAATCATATCAAATCATAATGGGGACACCGGGGATTAATCACACCGCCCCAGATAGTGTCATGTCATCGGTGCCATCAATGACATGGTCATGGTACCTCCATGACTAGTTGGCTCGTAACAAAAGGGGCAAAACGTACAAATCATAAGCATATCCAAATCAAACCAAATCATAATCGTACAAATCATGGCAACTGAATCATATCATACCAAAGTCATAATGGAACTAATCATACCGAAGAATCATAGCATACAAATCAATTCAGAAAGCAAGCAAAGGATCATCATAGGGAAATCATAGCAAGGGATCATATCAAAGGATCAGAACGTACAAAGGTATCCCTACTGAAAAGAGAAAGAATATATGTACCTCAAACAGGAAATCAAATCATCAGAAATGCACAAGTAACCAAAGGTTACTCCTTCATCCGCGGATCTACACGAATAATGATCGTTTAAGTTTAAGAAAGTCATTTCATAGTTTTAAGATTCATAACTATTCGTATTTCAAACTTAGGGTTTCCTTCTATTTTTATAAAAGTTCCAACTTTAGCCACTTTCCATAATTAGCAGGTTTCCATATTTAGTAACTTTTCCGAATTATATAGCTTTCCAATTAAGTAACTTTCCTATATTAGTAACTTTTCTGCAACATTCGAATCAACTCATCTTAAGTTTACTTATGATAACAAGTTACGCTTAGAGCTTAGAATGTGTTTAATTTCAATTTAAGAGTCCAAGTTAAATTCAGACACTATAGCTATCAAAGTTACATAATTAGGGTTTTCAACATTTTCGTAAATCTATCAACGCTTTTAAGGTTATCTTTTGACCCAACCAACACATCAAACAAGCTCAACGAATTAACAAAAATCACAAGTGTTCTCACAAGTTTTTGGTTACTCCTAAAAATTTTGTAGATTTTATTATAGGGAAGAAGTGTGGATAGAAAATCAAACCTCCAGACTTGTCCACAAAGTACCCAGAAACAAAGACCCTAAAAGTTTAGACCAGAAGCACACATTTCCACAACTCCAAAAATTCCACCAAAATTCCCAAGTCACCCATGTCCTAAATATCAAGACTAGAGAAGGAGAGGCCAAAACTCTTAATGGTTTGTTCATGGTAAATTAAATACTACAACCCAAAATTTTACTCAGTTTTCCCAGATTTGACAACTTAACTTGTAAAAATGAAAAATCAACCTTCCCGACCTCCAATCGACACAAATCTTATATTTACAGAAAGTAGAAAATTAGTACTTATGTTTAGACCCAAAAACCACTCAAAAATACTTTCCTATTATCAACTTACACCCCTTTGAATCGGACCAAAATTCTGGACAACATACCATTGTGACAGAAAAACAAAACCCTAACCCCTTATGAACCCTAATCGACGTATAATAAATTCCTAGGGTTCCATATTTATATGCCTCATTAATAGTAAATTAAAACAGATTCTTAAGGCTTGTTTTAGGGTTTTCATCATGTTTTCATACGCGTGTGAATGGTTATAAGGCGAGCAAAACAAGAAGAGATTGAGCTACCTTGATCGGATTCAAATAAAATAACACGAAGAACCACCAAGACCCTCGAACCAAAACCAAATGTGTACCCACGAGCAACCACCATCGCCACACCTTGATCACCACCAAGAATAACCAAATTCTCTTTGTACCTCTTGCTTCCTTGGAAAGAAAATGGCGGCCAAAATGTATAAAAGTTTATAAGGTTTTTGTGTGTGTTTGAAATGGTAAATTTGGTTGGAAAAAAAATGAGATGGGGGGGGGGCGATATAGGGAATTTCGGACAGAATTAGTTGAGGGGGAGGAAAGACTTAGTTTTCCTCTCCTAAGTTCATTGAACATGGTCATGTTGTCATCCTTAAGTTATGTACAAGTTTAAAATAAATATTAGACCCTTAGGTAACATGTAGGTGTGTGACATATATTAAGGAAAACCTAACTTAAGTAGTTTATTTCATATACTTAGGTTTTATTCATGCATCATATGGTAGTGTCATGAGTTAATTAGTTATGAACTTAGGTTAAATTCTCATACATATTTTAAAATATCTTCTAAACTTTAGGGTGTTGTAAAACCAGCTATCCCATACTTGTGTTGTGATATCAATTTAGTAGCACCGTGGTATGTGTACTCACCGCAGCCATTTTGGGGTGTTACACCTAGAGCAAACGTAACAATGTCATCACTACTAAGAGGGAATCAAGTCTCACCGGAATGGTAGCATTAGATTCAAGCTCCAAAGTACACATCCATAAATAAGGTACCAAGCTTCAAGGAGCGTGATTCGCCTTCAACGCCGTAGCTCTGTATGCTTATTATCCTTGAAAATATCCTCAAGCGAATCCCATTTCTCCTTGGCTATTTTAGGTTACGACAACCAAACGATTCAAGTGTTAGAGTTAAGGTAGTAAAGATCCAAGATCAAATAATGAAATCAACCTTGTGCCATTTCAAGATCCTCGGGTGGCGACGAGCAGCGGGAGGATGTCGCAGGAGAGTAGCAGTGGTCAAGATTGCCATAGCCATGGCAAAGTTATTGAAAGTAGTAGACCCAAAAGGTGTAGTTAATCTCGTCCACATCAAGCTTGATGGGAACGAAAGTGTTAAGGTGATTCATGGCCATTAGTTTATCGGACAAGGTGATAACAAGTGGAGTAGGGATTTGATAGTTTGTCATTGCTTATCACAGAAGCAAGCTATACGAATGAAACAAAGAAAAAGTATTCGACTGGTAATCACAAATACCAACGGTCGATGTAGACCACACAAGCAAAAGAAGTCGACTGGTAATTACAAATACCAACGATCGACTGTTATGGTTTTGTGAAAAAAATAATCGGCAGGATAGGGTTAAAGATGGATATCATGTAGGCATATAATATGTTGTGTATAACATTCACGAATCATCCAAATACAATATATAGGGTACAAGCCCTAATTACAAAGACACGGGCCATGGCCCACATAAACACTAATAGTCTATCATGAACAACTACTAACAACCATAGCTCTCTTTGAAGCTTAAGTTCGTACTAATATCCTAAAACAAATAAATAAATATTTATAAAAATTATGTTATAATCTTCCTTTGTTTCGGTTAAAAGAAAACACGAAATACATATTAGAACCTACCTGAGACCTCTTATGAAATCTTGAAGCCATATACTCTCTGAGTTCTTCGTGGGGTTCTGGAATCGAAGGAACTTTTGTGTGTTCTTGATTGTTTAGTGTCAGTTGGTTATAGTAAGAACAAGGGACGATTTTGTTTGTGTTCAGTTGTAACAAAGAAGCAATTGAAAAAAAAGGATTTGGTTAATGTGGTAGCTGCTATTGTGTAGGAAAGAAATAAATTGTAACTGCATTATTTTAGGCTGAGAAATATTAGGTTTCTTAGCATTAGGGTTAGTCTTAAATAGTGAGATTCTTAGGGTGAGTTGTAATTGGTCTTGGACTGAAAAGGGCTTGTGGAAAACTAGAATGGGGGGGGGGGTTGAATAGTTTTGCCAATTAAAACTTCTTTTTTATCTATTTAGATCAACTTATGTCAATCTATTTGGATGTGTGTGTTGGATGTTGATAAACAAGCATATAAAGGTAAGTAATGAAAAGATAAGAGTAAGAAGCACAAAACCACAACGCAAGTATTTATAGTGGTTCGCCACAAGGACACCTTCCTAGCCCTACTCCACTCCCCGAGTCACCTACTCGAGAGTTCAGAACACTACACCAATCTCCTTATGGCGGAGAAGCCTTCACAACGTCGCCTACCCTTTTTCCGTGCTAGGCTAACCACCGGTTCTTTCACCCAAGTGAACCACACCCACACAACGTCGCCTACCCTTTATAAGGTACTAGGCTAAGTACCTAGTTCTTTCACCCAAGGTGAACTACACCTTCACAAGGTCGCCACCCTTTATTAGGTACTAGGCTAAGCACCTAGTTCCATTGCAATGGAGGAACTACTACCACACTACACCAACGACTAATCTCAAAGGAGATCAACTCCTTTACAACATCATCAAGGATATCAATATCCTTGGATCTAATACTAGTCTATCTTGTACATCGAAACACACCATATCTAATGTACATCTAAGGCACCTTTCACTAATTCCTTTGACTAGATCTACAAGACACCCTTCACTAATGTCTTGTGTCTTGACTTCTAAGCACCTTTCACTAATGCTTCTAGTCTTGACTTCTAAGCACCTACCACAAGTAGGGGTGTCCATGGTACTGGAACCGTCCCGAACCGGAACCGAAAGAACCTCGAACCGAAAATAAGGAAAAAGTGGAACCAAGAACCGTCCCAAGTTTTTCGCCTGTTCCAGATTGCGAGATTTGTTCCGATGACGGAATTTTGGTAATTCCCATGTACCAAGTGCAAAAAATATGTTCGATGGATGTGAAATTATGGTACTCGGTTTGTAGAACTTGAAAGAAGTTGACAAATTTTAATAATATTCCACAACTTGACTTACAAACAAACAAAAACATATATTTGTTGGAATCACTCCTAAACCTTAATTCAAGTGTTAGTGATTCATATGTAATAGTTAGCTTAATTATGGCCTTTATGTTAGTTATTAGCTTAGGCTTATGTAGAAGGCCCATAAGCCCAGGCCCAAGTCCACTAAGGAAAGGAAGGGACCAGGAGTGTTGCCCTAGCTCCTCTCCTATAAATAGTCTTGTAATAACCCTCACTGAGGGTTGGTTGTTCAATTCACACTTTCACCTTTACGCATAACCTTTCTATAGTCATATCGTGTGTGTTGTGTGGTAGTTGTTCATCCGATCTATTCTATCTCTATTTCTACATATTGATGCTTGTGTTACATATATGGTGACCTAACAAGGGTATCACCACCAAATAGTTGGGTGAACATATTTGTTTTTGAAGGTTTTTGTTTTGGTCGACGCAGAAAAACAAATACACCTTTGTCACGCTTAAAAATCGATTTTTACACTTTTTAATCCAAGATTCTTGTCCTTTCAACGCTTTTAGGTGTTAAACTATCTGCTTTTGGCAAAAGTTTCAACCTTTACGTGTGGATCATAGTTTTTAAGCTAGGTTTTTACGAGGTTCATGTTCTACGCGTAACTGCTTTTTAAGCTATTGATCATCAAATTTCACACTTTTGTGTTATTTTGGTGTTATTGAAGCTATTTCATCACAAAAATCTGGTTTAGAAACATCTTTGGACAAAAGTCATTTTACGAGTAGTTCTACGCGTATTAAAACCCTAAAACTAAGCGTAACTTGTTCCTTGGTTTGATCTTCGGTTTTCGTGGTTTACTCCGTGTTTTCTTGCTTGGATAAGCCTGAAAATACGTCGACTTTGGATATGTTTTGCACTGTGATAGTGTAAAAGATCACTTGGGAAAAAACCCTAAAATTACGCATAAGCATAAGCTTACGCAGAGAATTTTTTACGCATAAGATTTATCTTACGCCTAAGCTTTGTCTTACGATAAGTTAATCCCACGCCTAAGTTTTCTACGCATAACTTTAGTGCTTTTCTCCTTACTTACTTACGTAAGCTAAACCTACGCGTAACTTTTGTCATACGCGTAACTTTGGTGTTTTTACGCATAAGTGTTACTTGGCTTTATTGTGATTTCTACGCCTAAGGATACTTCATCAACAAAGGTTCATTCGACTACAAAGATCCATTTAACAACACAAGTTTTCAACATGTCACAACCACCATACTCTAACTATTTCCCTTATACTTATAATCAACAACAACAACAACAACTAAGTCCACAACATCAACAATGGAATCAACAACAAGCAATTTATCAACAACAATTTAATCAACAACATACTCCACAACTTGCAGCAATCCCACAACCTCAAATGGTTCAACCACCACCAAGTCTTCAAGTACAACCTTACACAAACGTCTACAATCAACATCCATCCAGGAATACTATGAAGGAACCGGCATGGTTTGGCAAGATGTGTGAAGCCTTAAGTAGCCAACAATCAATTCATGAAGCTGGCTCACTTGATAGACCTCCAATGCTCACTCCCGGAAATTATGATCAATGGGTGATAAGGTTCTTTAGGTTTTGTGATCTAAAGAAGCCACATGGAAAGTTCTTAAAGAAGGTCATTATGGAAGGTCCATTTCGATGCCTACCATCACACACCCAGATCCGATGCTAATCCACCAAGAGATGTCACACCAACATTGCTACTGCTTTCGTAACTCACCGGTGATCAACTTCTACACTTTGAAGCGATGAACTTGCAATGCAATACATCCTTTTAGGACTACCAAATCCAATCCTTCAAGTGTTGATGCTCAAAAGATCGCAAAAGCAATGCGGAACATATTCATCTTCTTATGGAAGGCACAACACTCAATCAGAAGACATGGAATCCAAAATTTACTTGGCTTATGAACACTTCATGATTGAACCAGAGAGACATTAGAGTCATATCACCATCGCCGTACATCATTAATGATTTGGACAAACACAACATAATCATGCCTCGAATTGTCACAACACAAAGTTCCTAAGTAGTCTTGGTCCCGAATGGGAAAAGTATGTCATTTTCTCCGCTGCTTAAGAATATGCATCATGCTACCTACGGATTGTTGTACGATTATTTGAAGCCTCATCAAAAGAAGTTGATAAGGAAAGGATTATCCGTGGCCAAACCGCTTCACCATCACTTCCGAAAATCAACAACTTGCTTTATGGGCTCAAACAAGTGTTACTCCTCAACAAGCTCCTCAACCCGCCTCCTCAACCAATCGCAACCATCACACCTTATGATCCAAAGCAACAACCTCAACAAAATCAATTGGTTCCATACAACAACAACACCGCCAAGCTCTTTATAGTGAAGTCGATGAGGACTCGATGCCTTCGATGAATTGCAACAAGGATTTGTTATGATTGCCAAAGCATTCGCCGCCGGTACACAAACAAATCCAACAATCGCATTCGCTCTCATCCAATACAAGAAATCAGTCATAGAACAATGGACGCGCAAGTTCAAAATCGTGGTTATGGTCGCCGATGGGAGGTGGTCAAGGGTTCAATGCTATGGGAAGGAATAACATGGTGCTCCGCAACAAAGAAAGGGCTCAAGTGGTTGAACAGGGAATGCTCTGAATGGGGTTAATGGTCTTCGTTGTTATAACTCAGAATGAGAAGGGTCATCTCGCTAATGCATGTCCTAAGCCGAGGACAAGAGGCGTGGCTTATTTCAAAGAGGCTATGCTCTTGGCTCTTAAGGATGAAGTCAGGAAACTCTCCAACAAGGAACATAGCTTTATGGCGATGCGCACTGATGATGATATGGAGGACTTGCAGCTAATGCAAAGCAGTTGATGTTGATGGCACAAATGCAAGCTCTACACATGAGTGACACAGCCCGCAGTATGACATCGACGGCTTGTCTCATGTACCTGAACAAACAATTATCATCAATGATCTAATATCTCCGCCACTTTCTCCATCTGACAAGGATCAGAGTGTTTAACATGAGTCTTCCACACCTCATTCCGATGATTTTCAAATAGATCCCGTAGTTATATTTGATGATCAAGAAACCCTTATGGTTAATATTGATAATCAAGTTGACTCCATAGTTATATTTGAGGATCTAAATAATGATCATGATGAGACTCACGTTGAACAAAATGAGCTTTTGTCTGACAGAGAAACTGAGCTCCTGACCCTAATTAAAGACCAAAAATCTCGTTTGGAAATTTGCACGAAATTAAAAGATAAAAATGCACAGTTAACTAGGGATAATGAATGCTTAACTCGATAAATCAATTTTTTTCAAACTCAAGAAAAACGTGAAAAAGGTTTTGAAGTCGCTTTTGCTAAATCTTATCAAAACGAAAAATCTTTAGAACGACAGATACGTGATCTAGCCGCATCGAAGAATGTTTTGTTGTCTCAAATAGAACAACTAAAACATGAACATAAAAACAACTTAACTCTTTACTTTGAAACTCAAAAGCTAAGGTCGAGTTGTTAACTTGTCAAAACAGCTCGAGTACAAACAAAGATTCCACGAAACGAATAGATACTTATCTTGAAGAAATTGTCGACTTACAACACAAAATCAAAGAGTTTCAAATGTCGCTTATAAACATGGTGAGTCAATCACAACAATTCAAAAGTTTACTTTTAAACCAAATCCAAATGGATATGGTCCGATTCTTGCCGATTACAAACCTAAGTTTTCAAACAGAGCATTCAAACCAAACTCAAGTTTACAAGCGTAACATAGAATTGATGATTCAATTATGACTGTTGTGGAATATAATCGCATGGAAGAATTAGATGCATATGACGAGAGTCGGTCAAAATGGAAAATGTTGTTTATAACAAACCATTTAACTATTCAAAAGTCGTAACTTTTGTCACACAACAAGATACTTCAAACACACCTTTGGTTGTCACACCAGCTCAAGGTTAGTCCCAAACACAATGGTGCACAAATTAATGGTCCTTTACCTTCACTTAGTGAAGTAAAACTAAAGCCGAAAGTTGTCGTGTTATCAAATATTTTGACACTTTCTTATCTCGACATCAAACTTTTGAACGTGAGATTGAATTTCATTCAAATAAAAGTTGAACATTTTCAATCGCCAATGGCGCGAGAACAAAGAGACATTTTCGAAAAGAATTTTACCCCATGTCAAAAATTTGAAAAAGTGTGCACTATATTGGGAAAGGGATTTTCACAAGGAACTTGGTCTCATGAAAACAGCTTTTGAGAAAATGTAAACATCGATTTCAAATACTAAACGAAAAGAAATTGTTGCGAAAAGATGTTGATCGACTCTTGGAAAATGTTATCCAGTGCCGATATCAATAATCTTGTGTTATTACAACTGCTACATATGCATCCGATTCTATATCTCGCCGATATCGTTGATTCTCGTTGACATTGTTATGAATATTGATAATGTGCTTCAAATCGAGTCTTTAAAAGTTGAAAATGAACGATTGACAAACGAACTTTCCAATGCAAAACGCCGCCTCAATTGGTGTCAAAAGATATTCACGATCAACAACTTGTTTTTCAAAACAAAATCGCCCAGCTATGCATAAAATCTTCTAATCCTACAATTGAACAACCGGATGATCAAAACGTGTCTTTCAAGTGTCAAATCTCAAAATATGAACAAGAACTTGCAAAAGTTAAAAGGAATATGGTGTCATATTTGATTTACTCAAATGACTCGTGATGAAGCATCATACTAACTTGATCATTATCTTGCATACACTAAAGAAGTCATGAACTTTTCTCGAAATCTTCGCTCGAAAATCAAGAGTCAGGTGCACACTATCTTTAATTTAAGGAAATGTTAGGAAAGTATGAACAAGTTCAAATTAGCATCATTAAGAGAATTGCACCGTAACACTTAGTAAACGTGAACCTAGAATGTCTACCGACAAAACACAAGTTACTAATGTGCTTCCTCATCAAACAGAATAGTTGCTCTTTTCCTAACGTCCGCACTTCACAAACTTAGGAGCAATACAAGGAAGAATAGGAAGTTGCGACCTAAGAAAAGACAAATAAAGAATGTCAAGTAGAAGAACACCGTAGGACTTTGAATAAGACTCCGCTTGCACCCACTTTAGATATCAAGGCCTAGCAAATGTAATGGAAAAGTGTTGTAACTAATGTCGAACCTTTAAGTACTTTTGATATTCAATATGATGCTTCTTGTGTTATTTGTCGAAAAGTATGCGCTCGATTGTCATGATAAGTGTGTTGCTAAGGCTATCTTGTCTCGCTTAAGGAATCCTAAGATTCGAATACCTCTAGGCCCACTATCGCTTCTAAGTCCGTGCTTGGTAAACCGCCTCTTTAGATTCTAAAAACGATTGATGTCACCGTAGCTCCAAGATCACCTCCAAGGAATGTAGTACCACCTAGCACATTCACTAAGACCAAAGCTAAGACTAGTTGGAGATGGCGTAAATGGATACATAACACCCTAGGATTTAAATGGATACCTAAAATCATTGATGAGTGTATTTCAACTATAATCGCTTTAACCCTCTAACTCTTCGGGTTCCACATCTACTTCTATTCCATCCGTGTCGCCTGTGTGTAATGCAGTGATACAGATCATCCTTGATTGTTGATAGCGGATGTTCCCGACACATGACAAGCAACCTTAAACTGTTATCAAATTTTGTTGCAAAGTTCATTGGCACCGCGATTCGGAACGATCACTCGCAGCCTATCATGGGCTACGGAGATTACATCAATGGCAACATCGAAATTAGTAGGGTTTATTATGTGGAAGGCCTCGGTCACAATCTCTTTTCTGTTGGTCAATTTTGTGATGGAGATTTGGAAGTCGCTTTCGTGGAGAAAACTTGTTTCATTCGTGATCTACAAGGAAATGATCTTATGTCCGCCAACGCTCATCCGCCTCTACACTATCTCCATGCAAGACATGATTGCTTCATCTCCCATTTGTCTACTCTCAAAGGCTACATCTACAAAATCTTGGCTATGGCACCGCTGCCTCCCATCTAAACTTTCAAACCATAACCAACCTTGCTCGACACAAACTTGTTGAAGGTCTCCGAGATTCCGGATTCTAAAGATCACCTATGTTCACCTTGAAACAGGGAAAAGCACTCGTGCTCATTTTCCTTCAAAGGTGGAACACAACACTCAAAGATGTGCTTCATCTTCTTCACATGGATTTGTGTGGCCCGACGCGCTGCAAACGATTAATGGCAAACGCTACATCTTAGTAATTGTTGATGACTACTCACGATGGACTTGGGTTTATTTTCTTCAAGTAAAGATCAAGCTCCACGATGATCATCACCTTTCTCACGAAAATTCAAATTCAGCTCCAAACACCGCCGACAAATTCAATGCATAAAGGAACCGAATTTGTGAATCAAACTCTTCGGAATATTATGAGAAAGTGGAATTGAGCATCAAACATCTATTGCCCGCACACCGTAACAAAACGGAGTTGTTGAAAGACGAAACCGACGTTAGTGGAAGTCGCCGTAACGATGTTAATCAATGCTAAACTTCCAGACACTTATGGGTCAAGTCGTTTAACCGCATGCTACACTCGTAATCGCCAATGATTACAAAACGCCACAACAAAACACCATTTGAACTTCTCCACAACCGAAAACCGAATCTTAAACACTTTCATGTATTTGGATCTCTTTGCTATCCGAATAATGATCGTGATGACTTTGGAAAGCTCAAAGCCAAAGTCGACATTGAGTCTTTATTGGATATTGTGAGAATTCTAAAGGTTACCGGATCCGAATCGTCAGACAAAGCAAGTTATGGAAACGATTCATGCTCATTTTGATGAACTCACCGAAATGGCTTCGAGTATAACAACTTGGAACCCGGTCATAACCGCTTAAACTTCCTCAAACCCCATCATCACCGAACTAAGCCCCACTTACACGCCAACAAATGGAAAGGCTATTTGCTCCTCCGCTCAAAGACGATATTGATGAACGTGCCTGTGTGTATCCACTGCTTCCACCGCTCAACCCGATAATACTCTTATACCGATACACACGCTACAACAACTATCATTGAAGAAGCACCACCATTGACTCTACAACAACAGTTGAACAAACCGCTTCCAACGACGCCGAACCAATGCTGATGTTCTTAATGAAGTACCCCACCGCAGATTTTGATCCAAATGCGTCTTTAACCCGCTTGCCAATGAAACTCGCCGCACCGATGTCGCGGAATCATCAACAAACCATTTGAATCCTCAAAATCGCATAATGTATATCAACATCAACCTCTACACATCGATGGACAAAAGACCATCCTCTTGAGAACATTATTGGCAACCCGAATCAACCAACAGTTACGAGACAACGCTTCACACGATGGTGAACACCGCATTTATGCTCTCACCGTCTCGCTAATCAACCTAAAACATTAAAGATGCAATGACAAAAGACAACCGGATTGAATCCATGCAAGAAGAACTCAACCAATTCAAACGCCTTGAAGTATGGAACTGGTTGAAAGACCAACAGGGTCTACGCCATTGGTCTCAAATGGATTTGGAAGAACAAATTGATGTCAAGGAACGAATCGTAAATAAGTCACGCCCGTGGCTAAGGGTTATAGACAGGAAGAGGGTATTGACTTTGAAGAATCATTTGCCCGGTTGCTCGCCTTGAGGTCGTTCGATTTTTCTCGCGTCGCGCTCATATGAACATAACGGTCTTTCAAATGGACGCCAAAACCGCTCGAATGGGCAACCGAAGAAACAGTTTATGTCACCACCGTAAGGATTCGTTGATCCCAGTTCCCGAACCATGTCTACAAACCGAATAAAGCTCAGATGGTCTCAAACAAGCTCCCAAGCGTGGTACGATAAGTTATCATCCTTCCTCATTGCCAATAAATTCACCAAAGGTTCGGTCGATCCCACACTTTTCATACAATATCACGGGCTCACATCTTAATCGCTCAAATTTATGTGGATGACATCATTTTGGGTCAACACATTTAAAATACTCAAATGCTTTTGCAAAATTAATGACAAAACATTTTGAAATGTCAATGATGGGTGAACTCACATTCTTTCTAGGAATGCAAGTTCATCAATCACCCCGTGGTATTTTCTTAAGTCACCCAAATATGCCCTTGAATTGTTAAACAAATTTGAATGCAAACCGTGACACCTATGCCACACCAATGGCTCATACCAAGAAGCTAGATGTCGATTTACATGGAAAATTGGTGGACCCTACCAAATACCGTAGTATTATTGGGTCTCTCATGTATCTAACAAATAGCAGTGCCCGATATTGTTTTTGCCGATATCTTTGCTCCCGCTATCGTCGAGACCAATCGAAACCCACCTCTCGAGGCTAAAAGAATCCTCCGATACATCAAGGGAACCATTAATTTGGGATCCGTATCCGAAGGATTCTCGTTTTGAACTAATAGCTTTTTCAGACGACCGACCACGCAGATGCTTAGACTCACGAAAAAGTACTTCAGAGCACTACAATTTCTTGGTGACAAACCGTGTCATGGCAATCAAGAAGCAGGATTGTACATCGTTGTCCTCAACCGTAGTAATATGTAGCCATGTCGGCGTGTTGTGCTCAAGTCATTTGATGAGAACACAACTCAAAGACTATGGTTACGTATTTGATGTAATCCCGATGTATCGCGACAATCGGAGTGCTATTGCGATCTCGCAACTCGGCTCAACATTCAAATCTAAAGCACATCGATCTTCGATATCATTTCATCAAGGACCACGTGGAGATGTGGTACGTTGAATTATACTTTGGGTACAGTATACCAATTGGCGATCTACTCACCAAAGCCTTAGCTCCTCGCTAGGTTTAATGAGTTGGTCCACCGGATTGGTATGCGGTGTTTGACTCAAGAGAAACGGATGAACTCTTAAAACAATTTAAAAACCAACCAAACACCAAAATCTCTTTTGTAATATATTTTTCAAAACAAAATATATAATATATATATATAAATATATATATATAAACAACAAAAATATTCTTCTATCTATATTTCTTTTAACATGGCAAGTATTAACTCTTCCACAACACTCAAATCTTTCAAAATTCAAGATTTTTCCGATCAAGTGTCGAGGGGAGAAATCAAATATTTTTCTGTCTCATAAAACCTTGTACTTGCATGTTATTCTATCCCTGTTGTTTCTTTAATAATGGTGGTCACATTTCGGTTTTCTCGACACCTCTGACTAAAATTTATAAACCTTCATTATTTCTTAAGTCGAGGGGGAGTGTCGTCAAAGTTATTTCCAAATATCCTTAGTTTGATAACCAAATTGGAAGTTATGGGCGTTGGATGTAAATGACTAAAATGGAGGGACTGAATGTGTCAAAAGCTTAAACTCTTTTTATAAAAACACTTCCACCTAACTCATTTACTTCATCTCATTTATTATTCACCAACCTAAATCCCACGCCTAATAACCAACCATCAAATCTGAGTTCTTGATCATCATTTTGTAAGTGGTTTTATAATCTAAACGTATTTACAAACAATGGTTTTGGTTTATTTGCAAATCCAACGGCTAAATCTTGTGCTTTGATGATTTTCGTGTTCTACGCGTAAGCATATGAACACAAGATCATCAAGTGTTTGTTTGCTATGATATAATGGTGTTTTAATGCTCTAAACTATGTAACAAAACCATTTTTATCAAACAAATCCACCCGTATACACGGATTTAATGATTTTTAAAACTAGGGTTTATGCGTGATTTGGGTACTTTCATCCGTGAACGATTCTCGTTAATTGGTTGCTTAAAAGATGTTGCTTACATGCTTAATCGAATGTATCAATGCTTAGTTCATACCCAGAAACATCAATCGTGATAAAACTGAATTTTAGGGTTTATGTTCTTGAGAATTAGGTATTTTTGATTCACAGTGTATTTGATGTTAAACCGGCATAAAACATCTCATTAGGCTTCTAAAACATCCCAGAAAAACTTTGGTGCAAATCCTTTGGCTAGATTTCATACGCGTAATTCTTGAACTTTAGGGTTTTAGGCTACGCTAACATTTGTTCTACGCCTAACTGCTTCAATGAGTATTCGTGATTAAATCTGTTATAGAATGAATGTATGCTTTAATATTGATGCTATGATGATGTTATTTCGTGTTTGCTACACGTAAAAATCGTAATCAAGGTTGTTAGACATCTACGCATAAGGATCACCTTACGCGTAGCATGTTATGCGAAGAGAAATCTTACGCGTAGCGCTTACGCGTAAGGTTCTACATAAGGGACTACGCGATCCCGTGAAGGATATGCGTAAACAAGGACCTCACGCATAAGGTCTACTTTACGAGTAAGCCTTACGCGTAAGGTTTTATATGCGCCACGCCGTAAGCTCCACGATAAGGTCCCTTTTCCCACGCTGTAATATTTCTTACGCGTAAGACAAGGTCCCACGATAAGCTTGCGCCTTTACGCGTATAATTCCCTGCCACGCATAAGCTACCATTTCTACGCCTAAGCCTTGTTTAAACCTTCATCATGAATTGTTACGCTGCAAACTTGTAAATAAATAAATCATAACGTCACGAAACCAATAATGTCACTAATAAGCTTAAACGCTTGATATGTTGTGAAAAATAAGTGATAACATAAACTTTAAAACTTAAAGTTAACTAACTCACGAAACTTATCACGACGCCATTGAACTATTGGACAAACAAGTGACTTTGGACTCAGAATAATCATCAACATAGCACATTCAATAATTAGACAATAAAACCATCTGTTGACTAACATAATGTCTTTCGATATGTTGGTTCTTTTGGCTAAATTTATTTCGATCACGACATGGACGCTCAAATGAATGTGGATGCACCAAATGTTCTCACCGTGGTCGATATCTTCCTCATGGATACCCGATGAAGATAGGAAAGAACAACCTTCGTGTTGACTTTGAAACTCTCACCGCCGTAGTCTTCTTGCTTAATTGTTGTGGATATTCAAGAATCATCCTTATCGTAATATGCTCTCCAACTCGCTATCGCTCCGAGATCTACATTCATCGCCTGAATACAATGCAAAAGATCAAAGGACAAAATGTCGTGATGTGACTCTCAACCACAAACAAGTCACCATCACACCGCAGACTTAAGGACCGTTTCTCCTCATTCCCGACATCGAGCCAACCGAATACGCTGTCGCACCAATCAAGAGACTGTTTCTCCAATTTATGATCGACATTGGTTATGACGAAGCTACAGTGAGTAATCACTAAGCATTCATACGTGATCTTAAGAATATTCCTCAACCTTGAGAACTCTCTACATCATCATCACCAAATCGCTTCCGGTCGCGACAAAGGGCTATGAGCATCCCAAGCTCATGGAACTGCAGATTTTTGGGCTTTGATCAACATGAAGCACATCGAAATTGAAGCTCGATATGGGACGACATGATGTCATTCCTCAAAAGCTTGGCTCAAAGATTCCTTATATCGATATACAAAATCGTTGATCCAAAGAGCTCTTGACTCAACTCGATATCCCCAAGAGACTCAATGACCCCAACAATCACGACATGTTGTCTCGAACTCACCCTAACTGCCGATTCAAGGAATCAACAACGAAGAAACAGGGTGTTGTGTTGCCGATCACCTTCTCGTCGATGAAATCAAAAGCTCTACACATACAAAAGGTATCCGTGGCAATTGAAGAAAACAAAGTTGGTTTTCTCGATGACAAGTCTTCCGCACCCCACAAGGAAAACCGTAAGAGAAGTGCAGAAGTGCCGCAAGCATCGAGAGTAAAAGGAAGTTCCCAAGAGGAAACCTCCACACAAAAGGAAAGTTCCTTCTAAGGAAGTTGTTCCTATTCCCATTCCCAAGCCTCGAACCGCCAAGAAAGCTAGTGGACGAAAGCTCAAGATACGAATCGAACAAAGAGGTTTTCTACTCAAACCGCAACCGATATTACTCCATCAAGAGCTAAACCTCCCACCCACCAACCGACAAAGGTAAAGGGAAAACTCCAGTGATTGAGCACAAAGAAGAAAGCTCGATGAAGAGCCTCGGATACCGACATGTGAAGAAGTTCAAAATCATTAGACTCCAACACGCTGCGAAAGAGTTTGCAAAGGACCAAATGGGTGGCCCGGAGGGTCAAGTGGTGAGTCCAATCTACACCAATTCTCGATGCGGTTAATCAACCCGATAAGGGAACCGTGCCACCACTCTTGAGCAACAACAAAAGCAACAGAGGATTCTATTGAGTATGACATTGAGGAACCGTAAACCGAGAAGTCGAGAAAGATAAAGTCGATGAAGAAGTCAAGCTCAAGCCAAAGCCGATGCAGAGGCCACAACTCAAGCTAAAACAGATGAAGAAGCTAGGATTCAGTCAAGAATGACTAAAACCGATAAAGATGATGAAGTAAACTACGATGATTATCTTCTCAACAATCCAACTCGCTCCAAGGAGAAAACTTCAACCTCCTAAGGACCCCGAACCTCCTCATGACTCTTCATCATCGATTCATCTTCTCACTCTTCACCACCACCATCCGTAAGATCAACCGATCCACATCCAAATCGTTGAAGAAGCCAACCGCCTCTTGGATCTCTCAAGCTAAGACACGAATCGTTAAAGTCGCCAAACAGTCGAAAGAAAGACGTGCTTTACAAGAAGTCAATTTTCTCACGACTGTGCATGATCTTCATGACGAGAATGACAAGATGCAAGTTGAAAGGAATATGTCCGTAAGCTCATGAAAGATGATCTTCAAGGAAAATGAACGAAATGATCAAAGGTTACACTCACAAGTACCTTCTTGACATCGCTCCGGAGTTACAAAGGAGATGTTTACCAAACAACTCTATCCGAATCTATTACACTTGGCCAAGCAAACTATGAGATCAACACCAATGCATGTCAACATCAACCCGCTTGATCCCATAATATTCTCGATGTGAATTGGTTTCGTGCTCGTAGCTCAAATGTCTAAACGATCCGCAACATTTGCCTCTTACGAAGGTAAACTGTTTGAAGCATTGTTGGAATACCAACTTAAATCAAGATGCGAGAAGAAGTCGAGAGGCCCAAGCGCCCAAGAGACGATGAAGATAAGGATAAAGATAAAGAGCCAAACGCCCAAGAAGTCTCGGTGAATCATCCTCCATGCAACCTCCACCCCAAAGGACTCCACTCAACCACGATCTCCTCCTCGCTCTTCAACCGAAAACCTCAGATTTCGAGTTACCACCCTGCACTCGTAAAACCGGTGATCACTTTGAGTATACGGGTGGTGACGATGAGGAATTCCATGAGCCCCAACAACAACCCACCTCTCCCGACAAAGTTAAGAAACCGTAATCCTCATCTAGGCCTAAGAAAAGAAGAAGAAGGCGCCAAGGTCGACGCCGATCATGGCTAGACGAGGATGACACCGATGAATACGATCGGTTTTCTACACTTGTTAATTCTACTCCCTATCCATCCAAGGTCAAGATCCGTAGACGGTAGTACATTGGAGCATGCAAAGTTACCGCAAGAAAAATCCGAGTGAAGAAGATGACGAAATCGAGTTGAAACGAATCAAGAATGAAGCCTTTCAACCGCTAAAAGACAATTTCGGAAAGTGCCATCGAGGTTGAATACCATCTTGACAACATAGCACGAGCCATGTCCAACAACATTGATTGGCTCAACCTCAAGCAAACATCGACTTCTCCAGAAAGACAATGCCCCTTACTACACCGATCGGTCTAAACCTCTACCAACGACACAACCAGATCGCCCTAAGATTCCATTTCGCTACTTCTTCAACAACGACTTGGAATTTCTTCTACACGGTGGCGATGGTTCAAGGAAATACGCTACATCACTTACACTTTCGCTCCCTGCACCATATACTCCAACCGCATAGCCATCAAAGAAAAGGCTACTCACTTGTTTTCTAACAATGTGGAACAATATGACGCCGATGCAATGTACGGATTCACCATTGGCGTAACGCCGACGAATCTACTACAAGAGTCGCCAGTCCGAAAGTCTCTACATGCAAAGTATAGTACTAAAGGGATCGCTATTATTAAGCATGTTGATCTCTCGCCTAAATGGGACTACACTTTCCTAAAGAATATCCTCGTCAAAAGACAAGACGAAAGAGATTATGCATTCGTGAAGCGGACTTTGAGAATTTGTCTCTCAATGACATTGAAGATCCAGATCTTGCAAAAGTACAGGGACGCATGAGACAATTCTCGATCAAGTTCAACGTGAATTCATCAAGTCATTACTTATCTTCATCAAAGCATCGTGATCAAGGAACGTGTAGAAGACTTACAACCGGTCGTTGAATCATATCGCACCCGTGTCAACTTCACCGCACCTCAACTAGAACTTCCCGACATCAACCAACTTCCACAATACACCGCCAAGAAACCATTCGGTGTAGTTTATCGCAGTGAACTTCAACGAAATTGCTTGATGGCGTAGAGATCTTCACAAGTTTGGGGATCACACATTGAAGAAGGTTCGGATGGCTTGGCTTATAGGTTAAAGGAGATACATGAAGGCATCGGGTCAAGAAGAGATGGAATTCTCGTGAAAGACGGATGTGAAGAGGATCATCACTATGATCGATGAAAGGTTGTGCTGAAGGGACCGCCTGTAACTCGAGAGCTTTGTAGGTGGTCGCCCCAGATTAATCTCACGTGCTATCAACGCCTGCTCGCATTCCCGGAAAGATTGATGGACTTCCGGTACCCTTAAACCGCTTCTATTTCATAATATTTTGGATGTGTGATATTATATTGACTATGGCTTGTGCACACATAACAATGTACAACCCGCTCTTGTAATGAAAGGACCCCGTGGTACGCCAAAGCCACAATCCTATAAAAGGAGCGAAGCTTTACTTTTGAGTAAAACCTATCAAACCTTTCATTTTTCAAAGGTTTTGCTCAAAAGAACAAGTACTTCCCTTATGATTTTCAAAACCTCAACAGTTTATATCACTTGTTGAGGGGAGTATTTGACTTAAAACTTTGTTCACAAATTGTTCTTTGGTAATCTTCCCACAAAACTCAAAATGGTCATATTTATTCTCAACATTTCTTCAAAATAACATTTATATGCCATTTTGAGGGGAGAAAATTATGTGATAAGAAATATGTTGTGTTTTGCTAATGAATCTTCGTGTGAAAAGACTTCAACCCATGAATTGACGGATCCGAAACTCGAAAAGACTTGTACATTGAAAGTTCGATTTGTCTTCCAAGACTTATCCAAGTAAATTGTACCATTCGAGAAACTCTTGATAGACATGAACTTTGACGGGTTTGACAACCTTCGAGGTTGTCCACATCTTCAAGGTAGTTATTAGAGCTAGTTGTCACCTAAAAGTCGACAATGTAACTCTTTAACTATGCAACGAACCGTGTCTCAAGGAATTGTCTATCTTGAGTCGATCAATTCAAAAGTGCGAACTCTTTCCTCACCGCAGCATTTCCGTAAAACTCTTAAGCACATGTCGAGGGGAGTATTTCAAAATCTAAAACTCTTGAAGTGTTCAAACATGTTTTCATTCACAAACACTTTGAGAGATTTTCATGAAAATGGTTTTATGGCAATGGAGTTATAAGGTGATTAAGGTTAGAATAACTGTCCTATGATCCGCCAGAGTCGGAGGGATCTACCCAAGGACACTACCAATAGTTAGAATTAGAAGTCCTTAGGTATGATTATAAAAAGGAGAAAATGAGAATCGAGAAAGAAGGAGTTGAAGAATTAAAAGAAATGCAAAGAAAAGGGTGAAAAGAAATAGCCCTCCAAATTATTCAACTTAGGGCGTATAATCGGTTCAATTCATATGCTACCGGTTGTCACTTGATGACACCGGTATTGAAGATTAAAAGTCGTCATGGACCCAAAGGACGCATGCACTAAACCTTCTTAGCCACTCAAGTTTCTCTCAATGTGCTTGTTTCATTCTCACAGGAACCCTACGTAAACTATCGGCTTTCTTAGAGATTGTTGATATTGAAGAAGGAGACCCTCTCCTAGTCTCCGCCAGAAAACCAAAACGCACTATTGAGTCTAGAGCCACGAGATTCATCAAAAGATCTCTTAGGTACACTTGACATTTCATCACTTGTTGTTCAACAATAAGAACATCGGGGTACGTTATCGAGTCCTTCATGATCTTAGCAATCTGTCGAGAACATTTATGAGAGGTTCACAATTGTGATCCTCGTGATTGAATGGAAACTCCCGCCAGGTCAACATCAAACAACCCCGACAAAGCAGTCGCTTTGGTAACTCCCGTGGATTACGCTTAGTGGTCTCAAACGGTCTACAATCGTGAGGTGATGCTTCGTGTACCTCAACGACTCATCTCGAACCGTAGGTGTACTTCGCACATCGTGTTATCTCACTTGTGGGACTCGGTTCAGAACGGCCTTTGTGAGAATTAGAGTTGTGTTTCACACTATGTCATAACACTCTCGAAGTTCAAACTTGTAAGTGCCGAATCCGCTTATTACTAACCTTTCTTATGTTTACTTCTATGGAAGCTCGAGCGGATCGATCGTGCAAATTCTTCACATGCTCATACCAACATCATCACTAATGGAAGTTCTCTCAAAAGGCAACACAAAAGTCGAATGATTCTTCGTCAAATCAAAGAATCTACAAAGTTTAAAGACTTAAAGAACTTCATCAAGATCAAATCCAACGTTAAAGAGCATGTGAGCATGTTGAAGAAAGACGGAGACACCGGAGCAACGGGGCACTGAGGCGCACTTGATGCGACAACAACAACATACTATCACTACCATCACAAAGAACAATGATCAAAGAACAAAGATAAAGATGACGCCAAAGCGTAACTGCTTAAAGAAAACAATTTCTACACCGGGAGATTGTTCAAATCAAGGCAATTCTTCTCACAAGAAAGAAGAATGTCAAGACGCCAAAGCTACTATTACATCAACACCTTCACCGCTTACATTCATTCATCACCAACACTTGGGGAGATTGTTGGAATCACTCCTAAACCTTAATTCAAGTGTTAGTGATTCATATGTAATAGTTAGCTTAATTATGGCCTTTATGTTAGTTATTAGCTTAGGCTTATGTAGAAGGCCCATAAGCCTGGGCCCAAGTCCACTAAGGAAAGGAAGGGACTAGGAGTGTTGCCCTAGCTCCTCTCCTATAAATAGTCTTGTAATACCCTCACTGAGGGTTGGTTGTTCAATTTACTTTCACATATACTCTACGCATAACCTTTCTAGTCATATACGTGTGTGTGTGTGGTTTTGTTCATCCGATCTATTCTCTCTCTATTTCTTATACATTGATGCTTGTGTTACATATATGGTGACCTAACATTTACATGGTGACAATATACATGCAAGAACGCCATAATCGTTAATTGTTTCTCGACTTTTATCATTACATTTAATGAACAACAAATATCAACAGTTAACTACAATATTCCAATTTAGAAAAAACTTACTTTCATGTTGATAAATGATGCTTGAATATTTGAATTGAATCAATGGATTAAAGGTTAAGGTTTATGGGTTTTTAGGTTTAGGTAGGTTTTTTTCTATTTTCTTAAAAGGCCAAATACTTGCATGTACACAATTTCCCAAACAAAGCCTATAAAATTACATGTTTTCATAAGAGTCGGTTCTTCCGGGAAAGTACCGGAACTGGACGGTTCCGACCCGAACCGTCCCGAGAACCAAAATTTTGGAATTTTAGGAACCAAGAACCGTACCATGGTTCTAATATACGGTCCCGTTCTCGGTCAATACCGGTACGGTTCTTCGGTTCTTTTGATTCCTCGGTTTTTTTGGACACCCCTAACCACAAGTGCTTATGATATAGACGATAGATACCCTTCACTAATATCTTCGTCTTGACACTTGAGACATCTTTCACTAATTTCTTCAACACTACACTTCTTAGAAGAAAGAAAAGAATCATCAACAAGAAGACTTCAGTAGCCTTGATGATGAGGAAGCATGGCAACTCATGGACTTGAGCTTGCTTCGACTTCAAAGGTGGTGATCTTGCCTTTAAGAGGAACCTGAAGATCACACAAAACAAAACTACAAACATAGATCTCTTGGATATGAGGTTAGTGAGTTTTAACTCGGGAGAAAGTGTGTTAGAAAGATGTGAGAAATAATGAAGAAATGGCTCACTATTTATAGAAGAAAAATCTATTGTTCCCGATCCCACGGATCCCTTCCACGAGGATCCGTCTGCGTTAAGTTGTGGGATCCGTGGACGCCCCTTTGCCCATGGGTATTTTGGTTATGGGTCATGGGTTGAACCATGGATCTTTAGCTAGATACAATGTATCTTTTGAGTGCAATGCACTTGGTCACTGGGTATGGGTTGATCCATGGGTTATGGATATTATCCATGTATGATATAAGCATGATGTCATGCAATGGGTTATGGGTCAAGCTCCACGGGTCATGTGCTTTGGGTTGTACCCAACTACATTCAATGTATTTGCCCAATGGGTTATGATACTTAAGTTTCTACCATTTATATTACCCAATATACTACATACTAGTTATGTGTATATTTTACCCAAATATGTAAACACTAGTTGTTGTACATATGTAATATTAAATCATAAAATCACTTATACTTGTTTTAGTGTTTTATGTGAAAATGTGAATATGTTAGAAACTATTAGTTCAAACCATTTACGTATTTTATTTGTTTCGTTAAAATGATTTTACGTTTGTTATCGACAAAACATTAGAAGATCGTAAAATATAAATAAACGTTTTTACGGCTTATTTGTATTAACAGGGCTGATACTTCATTTGGGATGCTAACTATCCGAATATTTAAGCTAAAATTGATATCCGATATATGGACTTGGGTTTAGCAATTTTTTATTTTGGTTGTCATAGTTACATCCGAATTTTGTGATAAATTTCGCTATATATATACTACACGGCAAGCAAAACTAAGTCGTTTTTGCTTTCCAGGCCATATATAAGCCCAAAGCCCAAAAAAAACTAACAAACCCCCAAACCGAATTAAAAATTTGATTAAACTGAACCGAAAGCCAAATCGAATAACCGAAAACCGAACCAAATAAGCCGAATTACTTAATTTTAATTATTTATTTATCTCTACTAATATATAAAACATTTGTGACTATTCTTAGTAACCGAACAACATTTACTCGTCACAAACTATAGTCACATGGTACATGCTGTCGCATCGTGCGTGTATCCAAATGGGATGATTTAATTGGTGAAAATAAATACGGAAAATAGCCAATAGGGTGGGTTGAAAGCTAGTTCTTTGTCCCATGTCGACCTAAAGAAAATTGGAACGATGCAGATTAGCATGGCCTAACTTGGCCCTTGCGATATGCATAAATAGAGAACTGGTCCAAATTTTTTTGGGAATGGTCTAAAAAGGCATCAAACTTGCTACTTTTTCTTTTTGTAGGTATTCAACTTTTTTTTTCTTCTAAAGTAGTCAAATACTTTCTTAATTTTCCTATTGTAGCCTCTAATCAAAAGTTAATTACATAAATTTACATAAATCGTCCCTGTGACTCTAAACAATTACACCATTCATCCTTGAGTCAATTACATAAAAGGTCCCTGTGACACTAATAATTTACACATTTCGTCCTTGTAGCTATAAACTTAAACTAATCCATGCAACCACCACCCACTGCCTACCGCCACCATCCGCCACCTGCCGCCACCATCCAAAACTTGTGTGCTCCCTGTAGTGGGTCTCTTTGTGGTGATCCTGGTTGAAGCATAATGAGTAGATTTTCATGGGCTAACTAAAATAGATGTAACATAATGAGTTGATTTTATGACACTCAAGTTAGAACTTAAATCAGAATATAAGCATAGTCAATCAAAACACGATTCTGAGCTACAATAATTTCACTCCAAATTTATTTCATTCCTTAACAAGAACAATTCTAAACTCATTCAACAATTCATATATTCCAAACAAATATCACTACACAACAAATCATAATCAATAGCCACCTCCGATTAAGTCGTCTATCACAAGACGCTCATGTTGATCAACTTAGTTGCTTTAAGATGAGTAGTAGCAAAGTGAAATTTTATATCAAGAGCTTTAAACCATTAAAGAGTAAATCTAGATTACTATAAACGATAATTTAGTACACAACAAACAATAATCAATAGCCAATGTTATTTGAATTTTATCACATGACAATCAAGATACTAAGACATATGGATATGACAAACGAATTCATATCAACTTCCAAAGTCGGAATAAGGCCGTACCTTAAATCGGGAGCCGTGAACTGTGAATTTGTAGTAGTAATCACTATCTCAATGTTTATACGAGTTGTTCATAACATATGAAATAACAATCATGCATCTCATCGATGCTTTACCGTAGTGACATCACAAGCATTTGTAAGTCTATATCAACTTCTAATCGTGAAAAGGTCACGTATAAGAATAATAAGGAACTATAAATGATGTATTTAGAATAGTCAACAAGCGTTAAAAATTAATCTAACGTGATTAAACAGAATAAATCACCGCAAAATCATGAAATCGCAATAAACAACTTACACAAAAAAACTCCTAAGTCATCCATTCAAAGTAGCAAACCATATATTCACCCCCTATATATCTGCTATTACTGCAACATCTAGCTTATACACAAAAAGATATAAACAACAAATTCAATCCTAGAATCTCTCTAAAATTCAGCAATAAGATATCAAACAATACCATTTCCTTATCATACGCTGCAATCACTTAAAAAAAAAAACAAATATAAAAAAAACTAGAAAACTCATCAATTTACTTATAAATGAAATATCACCTTGATGATTAAATCTACCCATACACAAACATACTTGTAACTTAGTTATGGACATCAAACAATACTTTAGCCAATAATCAAATATACAACAATCAATAGAATTAAACCAAACAATATATAACAACATTTCATCATAAGCAATAGTATAATCAAACACAATAAGATATACCTTTGAGATAGGCTGCCTCTTCTGATCAAGCTTCTCCTCATCACTATTAATAATCCTGGCCAAGTCAGCATTCACCATCTTCGCCCTCGGCAACACGTACCCACTCTTCTTCTCACTCTTGTCCTCAAAAGACCCGTAAATCGAATCGAGCTTCTCGAAAGCCGACTTAGTCCAGATAATAAACCTACCCAAATGCCCACCAGGTGCCAACTTCAACAAATTCAACCTCTCGACATTCGCAACCTCGACACCGGGAATGTTCCTAAATGCTTTCACTAGCTTAGCCCCCTCGGTCCGTAAACGATCAACGGGCCTTTTCGGGCAATGTACCTCCTATTCCTCATCTTCCCAACTCCTTTTCGGCATATGGGTAGGCCCCAATTTCCTTCAAAACCTTAATAGCATTCACAATTTTCTCAACACTTTCAACAGAATCACTAACAACCAAAGGCAACTCAGGAACAGTCTCAACCACACGAATTATTGACAAAACGTTTTTAATCCATCATTTAATCCACGAAATCATTATCAAAAGTCTTACAATCGATTTTGAACGAAAAGAAATATACAAACGAGGGCTTAATGGTTTGACATACCATAAAACAAATGAGAGAGAGAGAGAGAGTTAGACGGATGATGGTGGCGGTGGTGGTGTTACCCGAACCAGGTGAAACCCTAATCTACGATCTAAACCTGATTTGATCCCTTGACTTTGATCTACTTTGCATCTTTTTGATGATGGTGGCGTGGCAAGGCGGTGGAGGTGGTTGTGGTGTCGGTGTGGTGGTGCTAGAGAGAGAGGGGGAGAGGCAGTAAGAGGGGTGTGATTGTGAAAACCATACATGTAAGTGAAATCAAGGAAATTTACACAAGGATGAAAGGTATAATTGTTTAGAGTCAGAGATGATTTATGTAAATTTATATAATTAATTTTTGATTAGCTACATACATAGTAAGATTAGAAAGATTCGACTACTTTAGGAAAAAATAAAAAGTTAAATGCCTAAAAAAATTTTTTTAGCAGTTTGATCACGCTTTTTAAACCGCTTTTCCAATTTTTTTCTCAATCATTTTGGTCATCGCTGGAACATCAAAAGTCCAAAACGGCGGAGTGCTTTCTGTAAGGCTTTTCTTTTGTTTATTACTGTCCTGATTGTTTAAGTAGGGCTTCAATCGGAGAAAAAGTAAATGTTGATTGTTTTAACTGGTTGTATATCAGATGCCTAAAGCTCTTAAGAAATGTTTTCCTATGTCAATGTTGATATTATGAATATCAATAGTTTTTATGCTGAGCTCGGGGTGACAATTTAACCGTTAGGACTCACATCCATTCTGTGACTTTAAATTATGTGATGCTGATGCTAGAGTGTTTGGCTATATTAAGGTCATAAAATATTAATCCTAAGATTTTTCCACGGTTAACTCCTTTGTTTCTTGATTGTTAGTAAGTAAATTCTGGTAGCCTTAGGCAAATATGAAAAGCTATGAAGGAACAAGAAACTAGTTTTATGGATTCAAACTTGATTATCTCCCACTTTAAATTAGTTAAAACTTATAAAATTAATCTTACATGTAAAAAGACAACCACGATGAGCACTGAACTTATTTATTTCTCATGTTAATCATAGTTTGGCTGATGCATTTAGATTCAAATTTTGAAGTAAGAGTCATCGACTAAATGTTTGGTCAAATACACTGGTTGACGATACAGCCAAACGAGCATGCACACATAAAACTTTGAGGTTAAAATTAGGATATAGTAGGAACCAAGGGAATTTGTCATTGCAGTGCATACCAATTTTTTAATTGGTAGTGCAAGTCCGCACGCCATGCATTTCATATCTCATTTATTGGATTGATATCTGCTGAGTTGCAAACTGATGAACACTTTGCTAACGATACTTTCATATCGACTACTTATGCCTTCAATATTCACTTTCATTAACTAGTACATTTGTTCTCTCTTATATATATAGGCTCATCGACTATTCGTTCAGGGTCTCCTTAGTTGACGGAGCAAGGGAATTTGAAATTATCTAATCGACTATTGACTTCAAGAAATCTGCTCATCCAACATAGCCAAGAAGTATAATTACTTTATATGATGGAGCTGACTAGCTGATCGAACAGAAATGAATAGATGATAGTTCTGTCCAGGACATCCGATAAAATTTGAAACAAAACAAAGATGATTAGCATGGCCTGCTAGTTCACTTTCGTAGTTCAGGTAGTAACATCTTAGTTTAAAAAGAAAAAAAAAAGATCAAAGTTGTTATGGAGTTTGTGATGGAATAGAAAGGAATCATGTCAATATTTAGTCACAGTAATCTTAACCCTCAGTTGCTCAGATTCTTGACTTCTTGGCAAGTGTTTGAGATTTAAAGTGAGTAACTGAAGATCGAATATTGATCAATGATCTTTGTTGTTTTTTCAGTTGAGCGTCTTGCATATCTCATATACCTTGTACCTACATATGCTATCAGTTGGATTTATGTATGTTACATTGCAGTTTTTTTGAACACTTTGTAGTTTTGACGATTTCAACACACATTTAGCACTTATTATGACCTCAACACCCTTATTATCTCCAATAGCTACATATGTGCTGTATAATTGTTTTCTAGGAACCTTTGTTTGGTAACTTATATCTGTATATTCTTCATGCTATAAGTTTTTGTTGGTTTGCTGAAATATAACCATAAAAATACGAATAGTTAATCATTTTCCCTACAAAAGGCCGTAAGTTGTCTCATGTTACCTCAACAAGGTAAGGGTTCTATCTAAGACCAAGTTCGGCTCGATTTTTTGACGTCATCACGCTCTAGGCTCGAGATCATCTCATATTTTATTCATTATTCGCTCAATTAGGGTCCTGATACATATTTGTGATGTATGTAGAAAATAAAGGTTCTAGCTAATTGCAATGTTAGTTATTTAAAAAATACGTAATACATTGTTACACAATTGAATTAAACGTGTTTAACATACAACTAAATCACCAATGTAAATAATTTTTAAGGAAGACAAAAAGAAAAAGAGTTATTAAAGTGGAATATCAGCTCATCCCACATCGACCTGGAGAGGAAATAGCAGTGCGTTTATATAATCCAGATGTGCTTCAGTGTTCATAATTGGTATCGTCCACCGGTTCATCCCTGATGGGTTGTGGTTAGGCATGCAGATAAAAAAGGAATAAGAAACTCTTTGCTTTGCTGAACTTGTTCAATCCTTTTGAACAATTCCAATTTTTTTTTGTTGTTTATTGTGTGATGCGTACCAAACCTTAGTCTCAAACACCCTCTTTCTCTCAATTAAGTGGCTAATATGGTAATACGTCCAAGCCACTTAATTAAGCAAACAAGCCCTTAGTCTCAAACACCAAAAAGAGTTTGTGGTAATCAGGCTTCAAACATGTTGAGGTGATGCTAATGGTTATTAGTACACTTACGAAGAGATTAAGAAATAAGAAACTGTAAGTATAGTCCGTGGGATTGTTCATTCCTAATGGTTTGTTAGTATACTTTTGGAAACCATTAGGAATGAACAATCCATATTTGTTTTTGAGGTTTATGGTCATGAGTACGAAACCTTAGTCTCAAACACGAAAAAGAGTATGTGGCAATCAGGCTTCAAATAGGTTCCGGGTTGAAACGGTTTTAGGATTTAGGTGGATCTATTTAAGGCTTTGATACCATGTAAGTTTGTGTATATTGAATGAACAATAATGTAAGGTACATCAAGATTATATAGGATACATCTTGGTTTAAAAATGCGCGCATCATTGCACAAATTGTCTAACACGGGTGATGCTAATGGTTTATTAGTATACTTACGGAAAGAGGACCTCTATGTTACAGGCTGGGTTGAGCGATGATAGAGTATATGAATTTCTGGATATTAGAGAAATTGTTGGATCCAAGGCTCTACCTTGCAAGGAAAAGTATTATAATCTAACTGATGAAGGTAATTAAGAAATGGTCTAAATAATTTATCTCCACCCATCTTTTTGGAAGCTTAATTTGAATGGTAATAGAAAATCCAGACTACAGTTATGGGATCATTAAACGTACAAATGTGGATGTTAGATGGCACACAAACTCATGTTTTCAGAAGACTTACGTTTATGTGAGGATATTGATATCACACACAAACTAACCAATATTCAAGATCTAATGATATGGCGATATCCATTGACATTTAAGAAGTAACAATTATAGTTTAGTAACAAGCTACCAAATCTTCGCCCTGATAAAAACTTGTTCCAAGTTTCGACTCTCTGAAGTAAGAATGTTAAAGCAACCACAAAAAACCCAAGATACATAATTAACAGCAAACTGCCAAGTTCTTTAACAATTGCACACAAATTACATTTGATTGAAGGTGCATACAAATTTCTTAATCCTAAAACACCATAACTTAATTGATTCTAAAAGTAGCTATGAATACTATAGTTAATAATTTTTTTGAAAGAAAACTGCCTATACACAAACACCATACATACATTATGCTAAAACAACAAAGCGGTATAAAATAATTGGTTCCATGTATCGGGCAAGCCAGGAAGGCACCAATGGCTACAATCAGCCACGTGGTCCGGGTTAGCCCGTTGGCCCGGGCTCAAGTCCCCTGTATATATTGACGGGTGTGCGTCTTTTCTCATAGCCGAAAGGGTTGTAATGTCTAGTATGTATGCTGGATTTTGCATTTCTTGGATCACACTGTCAATGACTTTCATTTGGTCTGGATACACCCCGGGGTAGGCGGATCCACTCATTGGGCTAGTTTCGCCATAGCAACTTTTTCCAATGCTTGTGGCACCAGCACTCCATTCTGATGGGCTGTAAAATTGTCCACCGACAAGTTGAAGTTATTATGGTAAAGAAGTTTGACACAAAAACAGTTGATGAGTTTAATGCAAAAAGGCAACCACAAGAAACAATAAGCAAGAATAATATCAACTACTTGAATTTATTATTTCCCCATGTGGGATATCTTTACTCTTTCAAAGGTAAAAATGTTCAAATACATAAAATGTTCGTATTAGTAATGTACATTCTTAAGTCTACATAAAACTGAAATTCTTTAGATATGAAAAAAGGATTGATTGTGAACTCGTGATGTCTATATATGTGAATACTTTTATGCATAAACATGTATTAGTGTTTTATTAGTTTGTAAAAAAAACAAAGTGTGTTTTTCAACTGAACCCAACAATATATTGTCACACAAACATGAATAGATTTAAACATTTGCAGTGGGGCTCAATAGATTGTGGCCAGGAATTAGGCCAATAATACTGGGTCCAATTTGGACAGCTAATTATTGGTTGAAACTTAAACCATTATATCCTTTTCTCACTTTCTATTTCAGTATCATTTACTTTTCACTAAAGTACCAAAAAATTTATTTATGGAAGTTAAATTGTACATAATAAATATTGCGTGTATTGTTACACACCATCTTTTCAATTTTGTACTTAGTAGTGCACATATCAATTATATGATGGTGATATTTTGGCAGTTCTAAGAATACATGATATTTTTTTACCTTTGTCTCAAGTTGAAAGCTATTTGGTACTGTATTATAACCTATTTATTAACTTCTAGATAAATAAGTGTTTTCAAGCCGAGTTTTTGTTTGGTTGTTTGTAGTTCATATCTTAATAGTTTCCAAGACTCCAACCATTTATCACAGTCGCGTAACTTGATACTATAGTAACCTTTTTGTCACCGATAAAAACCTATGATTTTTACATTACTTGTAATCTGTTAGCTTACATGGAGAAAAATACGTCCTACGGCTTATTTAAACTCGTCTAAACAGTTATAAATACGAATATGATAGTAAGAACTTACTTGTAGTGAGTAGGAGATATTGATTGAAAGAAGACTCTTTTGGAAGTGATAGCAACATGAGAATCAACCCATTGGGCCCATGTCTTTAGGCCCGTGTGTAGTGCAGCCAACCGATCCATGTCCTGATAAACTGACCCACCTGACTCAATCAAGTCCCACCTGCACCACCACCAAATTTATTTTGCTAGGGTTAAAAAAAAAAAAAAGAAAAGAAAAAAAAAAAGAAAAAAACTTCGTAGTAATTTATATGTTTACAGTGATCATTTTATTTATTTATGAAAAAACTAGCTAGCTTGTTTGGTACCAAATGAAATAACATTAATTGGTGCAAGGTTAATCTCTATTTTATTTACAATTTCATCAAATATTATTAAGTTTCAAACACTTGAGCACCAACAAAAGTCAAATGCAATACACCACAATTAGTCTTTAATGGAATTAAATCTGATTTAAAAACTTATAACAACAATAACACGTACATTTAATTTTCATAAGCTAAGTTTTAAACAACAAAAGGTCAAATGCTCATGCATTCACATTTCATGACTCTAAATTACAAGTTGTGAACAACAATTCCAACTTGAAACAACAAGAAGATATATAGTTTTCCCAAGTCGGTATCTTACTAACTTTGAAATAACTACACGTTCACACTTCAAGAAAACACATTTTTAAATATATTTTTTTGTAACAGATTTCAACTTGTTGGTGAAAAGTGAGGTATGAAAAAATTTAACATTATTATAGTTGTACCAACATCACTTAATATCATGTAACAACTTTTGTCATAACTCATGACGTAGTCGTATTATTTTATTACTTTTGGTTAAATACATGAATACATTAAACTAACGTAAAAAACTTACCCTTGAAGTGCTCCTTTATGAGTCCACCAATGTCCGGTATTAAACATAAGAACATCAGCAGTCATCCATGCTCGCGAATTCTTAGAAATGTCCTCCAATTTAAGTATTCTTCGACCATCAACCGCGTCGATATCGACTAGATAAGGTGCTCGGTAAAACGACACATCGACCCCATAATCCTAATAATTGATTTTCATAAAACAGGTTAGAAGTTACCTACCGATAGATAAACGAGTAAATTGCAAAACTCGACCTTGTGATTTGGTCAAATTACACGTTCAGTCTTTGATCTTATGAAAGTGCATCGGTCGTTTTTGTAAGGAACTTTGGGTTGCGTATTTAGTTCATGACCAAAATTAAATGACTAAATCTTAATTTTTGGCCATTTAGAGATTGAAGACGAGGACATTCTGATCATTTAACTATGACCAGGGACTAAATATGCAACTCAAATTTTCTCGCAAGGATAGTCGCTGCACTTTTAAAAAGTTGAGAATTGAAACTGCAATTTGACTAAACCACATGACAATTTTTGCAATCTACTCTAGATAAATTTAAGTTACGTAGTAAAGGATTATTAATTATTTTTTTACCAAAAACTTAAATGTGGAGAGAGGATCGCCTCGGATAATCCTTGTGGCAGATTGTGGTACACTTGACCATGTCATACAAATCAATGACTCCCATTGGTTACGTCCCAATGAGTCTCCAACAAACATAACTGTTTTCCCTCTCATCTTTGTTAGAAAGTCGAGTCCATTGAACCTGCACACATGTTCACTTTTCTCATATATATATGTACATAACTTTTGACGTGACATTAGCCCATTCTTTAAAAGTGGGCTAATATGACGTCGAAATGTTAAATTTGCTTACGCGACAATATGTTACTTGTCATGAGCTAGTAATACAATTTGATACTAACCTAGGGAGTTCACAATTGGCGGGTTTCCAACGATACTTGAGGTAATCTGAGTCGGGTCTTCCATACATTTGGCAATTGAACTCAGGATCAATAAGGGGGCAAGAAGAAGCTTGGTAAATAGGATAGGTTTCATCATGGACCCATGAACCCATAAACAAAGCACATTGTGTCTGGTTAGACTGAGGAATTGGCAAATTCCGGATAGTACGTGTTTTGATAGGACGACGCGCTACTCGAACCGATGAAGCTAATACGACGAAATGCAAGATTAAAATAGATATAAAAACATGTAGAAATGGGTTGAATGTGGAGAGAAAAGCCATTGGGAAGATGGGTATAATTTGGTTTTGGTTTTGGTTTTTGGTGGGAAGAAGGTAAAAAGGGGAAGGAATTTTGGTGGATGGATGGATACTTTTTGTTATGTTGTGTTGTGTTGCATGTGAAGCTTAGGATGATGTAGCTTCAAGTCTTTCTTCATGTATATATAGTGGATGTTTTCATTTTTCAAAGTTTTAAAAAGGCATTTAAATATTGTAACTTCATAATAGTAGATCTTTTTTGGGTAACAGTCGAGAATACGTTATGGGCTTTCTGAAAATATGTACTAGTTTGTTTCTGCGTGATTATATCTTTTAGCTTTTAAATCTTGAACATGAAGTATTGAAACTTCCTTTTTTGCATTATCATTTCATCAAACTTTATAAAAGAACTTTAATGTTGATACCAACATGACTTGATTTCGAGTCAAGCATTTTGAGCTCTATTGGTGTTATAATGTTTTGAAATATTAGATTGCATTAATCACTTTCGAGCTGTGCTTAACATTCCCGAGTTGAGCTGTACTTTGTTGTGGTCGAGCTCATTTCGGCTCATTTGAAGCCCTACCCATAAACTTTTTAATTCTTGGAAAGATATCATCTACTTATTCATGCTTGATTGGCAATTCATTTGTAGGTAACTAAGATGGAATCATGCATAGGTTAAAAGAAAAATATCCAACTAATATATTGCATAATATGTTGATATTGTCTGCTTATATAGCCTTAACTATATTATACACAAAACTTGAATAATTTTAGGCAATCTGTCTAAAAGTTAGGCTACTTTCTTTTGGTCTAACAAAAATGTAGCATCTACTTATGTATCCTTTCACGTTACACATTAATTATTGTGTTTTTGTTGTTCAACTTTAAGAATCATATGGATTATTTGCTTGTCATCATAACGACGACATATTGATATACTTTGATTTTATCCTAAATATATGAATCAAGCCTTTACAAAAAAACTTTCACGTTAAAATGGAAACTATGAAGACGACTCCATTCTCGGGACGAATTAGAGGATAAGGTACCATACACTAGTACAAAAACGGGATTTGGTCACACATAGTCGAAATGGAACGGCCACACATTCGCATATTTGTGTGGCTGAAGGTACGAAAATTGACAATATTTACTAATTAGTCACACATGAAAATTTTGATTGTATGACCATTAGAATCAGATACACACAATTGAACATTGTATGGCTAAAGGTATCTCATGATTTTGTTTGGATCATTTAGCCACATATGAATTTGGAACGCGTGACAAATACAAGTAATCTTGATGCGTTAGTCACATGTGTTAATACAAATAAGTAGTAAAACGTTTATTTATATTTTACGATCTTCTAATGTTTTGTCGATAACAAACGAAAATCATATTAACGAAACAAATAAAATACGTAAATGGTTTGAACTAATAGTTTCTAACATATTCACATTTTCACATAAAACACTAAAACAAGTATAAGTGATTTTATGATTTAAGTAATACATATGTACAACAACCAGTGTTTACATATTTGGATAAAATATACACATAACTAGTATGTAGTATATTGAGTAATATAAATGGTAAACTTAAGATCACAACCCATCGGCAAATACATTGAATGTAGTTGGAGACAACCCAAAGCCCATAGCCCATTGATCTTGACCCATAACTCATTGCATGACATCATGCTTATATCATACATGGATAATATCCATAACCCATGGATCAACCCATACCCAGTGACTAAGTGCATTGCACTTAAAGATACATCATCTAAGAAAGATCCATGGTTCAACCCACGACCCATGACCCATAACCAAAATACCCATGGGCAAGAGGAGCGTTCACGGATCCCTAGCTTTGTGCTAGCCGGATCCTCTGTGGTAGGGATCCGTGGGATCCGGGAACGAGAAATTTTTCCTCTATAAATAGTGAGCCATTTCTTCATTATTTCTTACCCTCTCTAACATACTTTCTCCCCGAGTTATATCTCACTAACCTTAGATCCAAGAGATCTATGTTTGTAGTTTTGTTTTGTGTGATCTTTTAGGTTCCTCTTAAAGGCAAGATCACCACCTTTGAAGTCGAGCAAGCTCAAGTCCATGAGTTGCCATGCTTCGTCATTATCAAGACAACTAATGTTCTCTTGTTGATAGTTCTTCCTTTCAATGCATCACTTTACACACATACTTTCCCCAAGTATTCTAACCCTCTAAGCTCGATACCAATTGTGGAAAACTAGAAGGGGGTTGAATAGTTTTGCCAATTAAACTTCATTTTAAACTATTTAGATTGACTTATGTCAATCTATTTGCTGTGTGTTGGATGTTGATAAACAAGCATATAAGGATAAGAAATGAAAAGATGAGGTAGAAGCACAAAACCACAACACGAGTATTTATAGTGGTTCGACTACAAGGACACCTTCCTCGCCTCTACTCCACTCCCCGAGTCACCTACTCGAGAGTTTGTAAACACTACACCAATCTCCTTATGGCGAGAAGCCTTCACAACATCGCTTAACCTTTTCCCAGACAAAGCTAAATACCGAGTTCTTTCACACCAAGCGAACCACACCTAACACAACGTCGCCACCCTTTATACTGGTGCTAGGCTAACCACCGAGTTCTTTCACACCAAGGAGAACTAATCCTATCAAACGCCGCCACCCTTTATTAGGTATTAGGCTAAGCACCTAGTTCCATTGCAATGGAGGAACTACTACCACACTACACAAACTACTAATCCCAAAGGAGATCTACTCCTTTACAACATCATCAAGGACATCAATATCCTGGGATCTAATACTAGTATATCTTGTACATCGAAACACACCATATCGAATGTACATCTAAGGCACCTTTCACTAATGTCTTTGACTAGATCTACAAGACACCTTTCACTAATGCTTCTTGTCTTGACTTCTAAGCACTTACCACAAGTGTTTATCCTATAGACGATAGATACCCTTCACTAATATCTTCGTCTTGATACTTGAGACATCTTTCACTAATGTCTTCAACACTACACTTCTTTGTAGAAAGAGAGAGATCATCAACAAGAAGACTTCAGTAGCCTTGATGATGAGGAAGCATGGCAACTCATGGACTTGAGTTCAACAATCTCGAAACCCGTCACTTCCATGAAGGACGTATTGTAGACACCTCTCTACAATTCGAAGAAGGTATCAATACCTCCTTCCGAGCCGTAGGACTAGAATGTCTTCTTGAAATCAACGAAGATATGTCCAAGGTTTATAATGGAATTCTTCCGTAAGTCGAACTCGTTCGTAACGAGGATCGCTTCATCTCTTTGGTTTTATATCAAAACCAAAAGTTCACTCTAACCCTTGGGCATTTTGCTCACATCCTCCGGATTCCAAATCATGGACAATGCGCCTTCACCGAAGATTGGTCTCTTGATTCTCTCTTCAACTTTCGTGAAGAAAATAGTCCATATTGTTCACACATACCCTCCTGAAGATTTAAATCGATAATATGCAAACCTCGACCATATTACTCCGATCCAAACATTATCTTTACAAGGGATATCCGAGAAGAGTACAAACCTCTTGCACTCATCCCACGTGAAAATGTTTGGAGTCTTAGGGAAATCGAGAAATTCTTCCCGCTTGTTGTGCTTTACATGTTGTAATGTTTGTTAACACAACAACCATACAATCTCGCCTACTTCTTCGCAAAGCGAATTGCAAATCTTCAAGGCTCCAAGAATAAACTCATCCCTTATGGAATGTTCTTGACACACCTCTATCATAATGTTATGCACTTCCATCCTCAATTTCAAAGTCAGTTGTACGTACTTGTGAACAAGATGATGGAACCGCTAAACATATCTCTCATGAACACTTTCTTCATTCTTGACTCCACCAATACTCATCAACCACATAATGATCCTCCTAGTGAAAACACTCAAGAAACCTAGTAGTATTCCAAAATAGGATCAATTCTCTTGTACTCGTGCTTTATCAATGCAATCCTATTTCCTTCATGAAATAAAACATCTTACATTTGATATCTTAGTTTTAGAACTCTTTAACTAATATTGGAATATAATGCATTGTCAAGATCATTGCATACCTTTAGTAAAGGTTCGCTTAGCGATGAACGGATCCCAAATGTTGTACTAGACGGATCCCTATCTTTGGGGAACCGTGGATCCGAAGAAACGTAAAATGCAATTGCAAGCATTATATTTCAAACATATCCTTAGAACACCTCACACTAAGCTAAACATAGTGTTTTAAGGAAATTAAGTCCTTATCAAGATAGGTTGATCCTTCATACTCACACACCTAGATCACACTCTAAAACGCTTGTAGATCTACCGTTTCATTTTAATCTATTACTCTTCCGATTTTAAACTCACACTTCATTTTCTACTTGATTCCTCACATCTAGTCTTAGAAATCTTTCGATTATGGCAAAATTGATCATAAATCATCCTCACCTCAAAATTGATCAAAGTTGATCAAAATCTAGTTTTTCCATCTCAAAGCTTCTAGGATATTTTCCAAAACACTATCCTAAGATACAACCTGATCTCTAGGATCATTTAGCTTCAATTGACACTCTAAATCTTTAGTGTCATCCTTGCTCATCCATTGGTACTCTTGAAAGTTCCAAATCCTTCCATAAATGACAATCATTAGCTATATCATTCATTACCTTCAATTACTCAAGCACCCCTTCATTTAAAACACTTAGGAGGACTGAAACACTCAAGATGATATAGGTCTTAGATCTTAGAAACATCATTTTCACTATTTCATAACTGCTGAAAGCCGGATCCCTAGGATTAGCCTAGACGGATCCCTCTGAGGAAGGAACCGTGGGATCCGGATGACAGTTTAGGTCAAATCTTGCTAAAACAATCACTTCAACTCATCTTCCTAACTCAAACACTCCATCTCATCTTAAATGAGTTCCTAGATCAGTGTAAACTCTGAAGTTGACTCTTGTGCATGTTAATCATCACATTCCAATGAATCCTAGTGGCTTAAGGCTTGAATGCACTTGCCAATTTTCTTGCTTTATAAACCACCTTGTTAGGACCTCCATAGTCATCACTCTCATTCTAACTTTTAGCTCTTGCAACCTCTTGAAATCATCTCATCATGAGGAAAACCCCGAGTAGTAACTTATCTACCAAAGAACCACCCATGAAAAAGGCTCATGTTGTACACGAAATCTCTTCAACCGAATCATCTCCGGTCAAACCAACAAATGATAGAATCCTTCATCATCCAATCAAACCAATTCCTAAAAGGATAGTACCCACAAAACTACCTATGCCAAACACCACCATACCTCATAGGCCAAACAATATCATCTCCACTAAACCATCACCATTGGTTTCTAGAGCTATTTCATTTACTTCACCACTATCATCACCACACCTCTACAATTTAGAGGACTTGCCTCCTAGGCCGCCTCATCCGCTCACCGATAACATTCTCCTCATTAGGAGGAATAATGGTTCAAAATCAAGGTGTTGAGTCAACACTTGCTCCATCTTCATTTTCGTTGTCTCCATCATATAATCCTATTTGGAAGTTGACACTTCGTTACCACCACCATCATTCTTGGTCGAGGCATTCTCAAATGCACCTCCACCAATCCCTTCATCGTTTGAAGCTCCACAAGCCGCTTCACTTGATCCTTCGCATCAAGCCATTTCATTTCATCCACCACCACTACCTAGCCATGACAAAGATTGCTATCATTGTCAACATGTTGAAAGTTTGATACATGAAGTACGAGAAGACCAACGTTTCATGTTCTATCATCTCCTCGAATATTTCGACGAGATCAAACCTAAACAAAACTTGAGCTAGAAGAATTTTAGTGGTGTCCTAGCATCAAGCGTTAGTTGGTCTAGAAATTCCTAGTCATGTACTGTCCTTTTTCTTATTTTTAGAGTCATGTGTATCATAACTCTTGTTTTATTAAATGGAATTACATGCTACTTGTTATTTTGTTGAGCATATGATTACTTTGTATTCATATCTCATTTATGTGATAACATTACTTGTTTTATCACCTTTGCTGATTTTATTTATCAGCCAAACGGATCCCTCAGAATTGCCTAGACGGATCCCTACTAGGAGGGAACCGTGGGATCCGTGAGACAGGAAACTTTTTTCCTACTAACAACATTTGCAGGAAATTGTGAATTATACTTGCTTTCTAATCTTTGTTTTGTAGTTATTAAATTTACACATGAAGAATTTGACATCCTAAAGCTAGGGGGAACTTTATGTCAAAGCAATACATTGCAAATTACTTGCAATCTTAGATTTATATTTCATGACTTCCGTTGCAAAATTGCAATCATCTAGGGGAGCACACCAAATACATAGACATAATCTTTTGCAAAAGTTAATTGCAAATGAACTAGATTAGAATTAGTTTCTTGACGCCTTACTTAGGGATGGACTCGTCGAGGGGAGTAATGACGAGATCCTTTCCGTTACTTGCTCTCTATTTTTTTTTTAATTTCTTTCACATGTTTTCTTAAAAACGATGTGTTGCTTTCTTTCAAACACTTTTGTTTCGACAAAAGGGGAGAAGAAAGTAAAACTACAAATTCAAACTTTACAATTTTAGCTTTTCCTTAAAATAATTTTATGTTTTGTCATCAACAAAAGGGGAGTTTGTTAATACAAATAAGTCGTAAAAACGCTTATTTATATTTTACGATCTTCTAATGTTTTGTCGATAACAAACGTAAAATCATATTAACGAAACAAATAAAATACGTAAATGGTTTGAACTAATAGTTTCTAACATATTCACATTTTCACATAAAACACTAAAACAAGTATAAGTGATTTTATGATTTAAGTAATACATATGTACAACAACTAGTGTTTACATATTTGGATAAAATATACACATAACTAGTATGTAGTATATCGGGTAATATAAATGGGTAGAAACTTAAGTATCACAACCCATTGGGCAAATACATTGAATGTAGTCAGGGTACAACCCAAAGCCCATAACCCATGGATCTTGACCCATAACCCATTGCATGACATCATGCTTATATCATACATGGATAATATCCATAACCCATGGATCAACCCATACCCAGTGACTAAGTGCATTGCACTTAAAGATACATTGTATCTAGCCAAAGATCCATGGTTCAACCCACGACCCATGACCCATAACCAAAATACCCATGGGCAAAGAGGAGCGCCCACGGATCACTAGCTTTGTGCTAGCCGGATCCTCGGGTAGGGATCCGGGATCCGGGAACAATGAGAATTTTTCCTCTATAAATAGTGAGTCATTTCTTCATTATTTCTTACCCTCTCTAACATACTTTCTCCCCGAGTTATATCTCACTAACCTTAGATCCAAGAGATCTATGTTTGTAGTTTTGTTTTTGTGTGATCTTTAGGTTCCTCTTAAAGGCAAGATCACCACCTTTGAAGTCGAGCAAGCTCAAGTCCATGAGTTGCCATGCTTCCTCATCATCAAGGCTATCAAGTCTTCTTGTTGATGATCTCTCTTTCTACAAAGAAGTGTAGTGTTGAAGACATTAGTGAAAGATGTCTCAAGTATCAAGACGAAGATATTAGTGAGGGTATCTATCGTCTATAGGATAAGCACTTGTGGTAAGTGCTTAGAAGCATTAGTGAAAGGTGTCTTGTAGATCTAGTCAAAGGCATTAGTGAAAGGTGCCTTAGATGTACATTCAATATGGTGTGTTTCGATGTACAAGATAGACTAGTATTAGATCCAAGGATATTGATGTCCTTGATGATGTTGTAAAGGAGTAGATCTCCTTTGGGATTAGTAGTTGGTGTAGTGTGGTAGTAGTTCCTCCATTGCAATGGAACTAGGTGCTTAGCCTAATACCTAATAAAGGGTAGGCGACGTTTTGATAGGATTAGTTCTCCTTGGTGTGAAAGAACTCGGTGGTTAGCCTAGCACCGTATAAAGGGTAGGCGACGTTGTGTTAGGTGTGGTTCGCCTTGGTGTGAAAGAACCCCGGTATTTAGATTTGTACCTAAAAAGGTTAAGCGACGCCAGAAGGCTTCTCCGCCATAAGGAGATTGGTGTAGTGTTTACAAACTCTCGAGTAGGTGACTCGGGGGAGTGGAGTAGGGCAAGGAAGGTGTCCTTGTAGCCGAACCACTATAAATACTGTGTTGTGGTTTTGTGCTTCTTACCTCATCTTTTCATTTCTTATCCTTATATGTTTGTTTATCAACATCCAACACACATTACTCAAATAGATTGACATAAGTCAATCTAAATAGTTTAAAGGAAGTTTTAATTGGCAAAACTATTCAACCCCCTTCTAGTTTTCCACAACATGAAGTAATTTTTGTGTGTTTAAATCATAGAGTCAAGTTTTGTCACACATTATTTAAGGGTGATGATATGTTTTGCCAACTCTTTAGCCACATCCGAAATTGGAACGAGTGACAAATGAAAAGTAATGTTAAAGCATTAGTCACGATATACATATAAACAAAGGACAAATATATGTCACACACTTGAACACCGTGACCAAAAGCCATATATGGTCACACTAAATGTTTTGTCACACATTCGTTAAGTGTAGCCAAAATCCAAAGACATATGTTCACGTAATTTAATATGTGTGTTTAAAGTTTAGTTTGTGTTAGCTTGCCAAAAGCTAATCTATAAAGTCACATTTACTACTAACACCGTGACCAAATGCCATATATGGTCACACTAAAAGTTTTGTCACACATATTATTTAAGTGTAGCCAAAATCCAAGACATATGGTCACGTAACTTAATATGTGGCCATTGGATGATCAATAGTCACTCAAAATACACGTTTCTTCACTTTAAACACCATATGGTCACACTTATTAACACTTTTAGCCACTTAATGGTTAATTGTATGTGACTAAATACCCAAAACAAACATGATTTGTGTGACTAAATGTTAGAAAAGGCCACACAAACATAAATTTGATGTGGTCATTGGATGATCAATAATCACACAAAATACACGTTTCTTCACTTTAAACACCATATGATCAAGTTTGTTGCATTTATTGTGTCATTAATGCAAATGTGGGTTTGTAGGTGATGACTTTATAGTCACATTGATATGCACACACAAACACACACATTAACACTTGTGCAACACCACAATCGCTAAACTTGGATAAATCCAAACTAATTATATATATGAAGAACTCTTTAACAACGAGTACTTGATTGTTAATGCGGAATCTTAACAACAAGCAAGAAGAACAAGTTCATTTCACTATACTTTAGGATTCCTTTATACACTTAGGAAAACCTAGTATACAAAACGTGTAGAAGGATATAGATATCTCTTCCTAAGATATCTCTACGCGTACATATCCCTTCCCTAAACTCTAATAAACTATTTTGTTTTTCATAAACATAACTAACTACTAATACTACCGCACTTAATCATTATATCGCCAAGATTATTGTTGTTGAGCTTTCGATTCGCTTAACCTCAAAAGTCGATAGCATGCATCATCCTTTCTTTCACCTAACAGCCTTCTTCTCAAGCATAGCCCCGCAATCTTGTTTGAAAGTGGATACTCCACTGTAAGCATATAAAGAATTGCGCTTCTAATTCCGTCAAGAATAAGTTACATCGCCTTTAACATTTCAACACTAACACCAAAAAAACACCCCTTATCATAACACCAACTCAACACCACTATGATAACTTAAGGTCAACACCAAAAAACCATGCCTTTATATTAGAGGTGGCAAATGGGTCGGGTCGGGTCGGTTTGGGTCATGGGTCAAATGGTTTATGGGTCAAATGGGTCATTGGTCAAACGGGTCATACTATAAGAATGGGTTGAATGGGTCATGGGTCAAACGGCCTGCCCGGGTCGACTCGTTACATTTCCACCGTAATCATGCTACTATAGTATGTTTCTTCCGCTTTCATCCGCTTTTTATGTTTTCGCCGCTTTTTACGCCGCCGCTTTTACGCCGTCCGCTTTCTGCTTCTCATCCGCTTTTACGCCATCCGCTTTTGCGCGTTTTCGTCCATTTTTTCGTTTTAGTCCGTTTTTACGCCGTCCGCTTTTTACGCCATCATCGCTTTGCGCGTTTTCGTCCGTTTTTCCGTTTCGTCCGTTTTTACGCCATCCGTTTATTTGCGTTTTCCGCTTTTGCATGTTTTAATCCGTTTTTACGCCGTCCGCTTTGCGTGTTTCGTCCGTTTTGCTGTTTTGCGTCCGTTTTCGTTTTCATCCGCTTTTGCGCGTTTTCGTCGTTTTGCGCGTTTCGTCGCCGTTTCGTCCGTTTTACGCCGTCCATTTTCTTCGTTTTCGTCGCCGTTTTTGCGTTTTTCCGTTTTTAGGTTTTTCCGTTTTGCGCCGTCCATTTTTACGTTTTCGTCCGTTTTGTTTGCCCGTTTTTACGCCGCCGCTTTTGCGCGTTTTCTCCGTATTTTTCCGTTTTCCGTCGCACGTTTGCGCACGAGTTTTACGTTTCGTCCATTTTTACGTTTTCATCCGTTTTTGCGCGTTTTGTCCTTCTTTTCGTTTTCGCCGTCTGCTTTTACGCTTTTACCTTTTCGCTCGCTTTTACGCTTCGTAAAAAATTGACAAAACGTAAAAATGGACGGACACGTAAAAACGATTTAAAACGTAAAAATGGATGAAAACGCCGCAAAACGGATGAAAACGTAAAAACCGATTTAAAACGCGCAAAACGGATCAAAACGTAAAAACCAATAAAACGTAAAAATAGACGAAAACGCCAAAACCGATTAAAACATAAAAAAACAGACGAGAACGTAAAAATGGGTGAAAATACGCAAAACGGATGAAAACGTAAAAATGACGAAAACGTAAAAACCACGTAAACGCGAAAACATATGAAAACGAAAAAGCGAAAACATAAAAAGATGAAAACGCGCGAAAATGTATGAAAACGTAAAAACGGACTAAACGTAAAAACCAAGCAAAACGTGCAAAAAGGGATGAAAACGTAAAAAAACGGACGAAAACGGGCAAAAACGGATGAAAACGGACGAAAACGTCAAAAAACGGACGAAAACGCGCAAACACGGATGAAAACGCGCAAAAACGAACGAAAACGTAAAAAAACGGCCGAAACGTAAAAAAACGGACGAAAACGCGGAAAATGCACGAAAAACGTAAAAAGCGAAAAACCGACGAAAACGTAAAAACGGATGAAATCGCAAAAAAGCATTTAAACGCGCAAAAACGGATGAAAACGTAAAAACTGACGAAAAAGTTAAAACGACGAAAACGTAAAAATAACGAAAACGCGCAAAACGGATGAAAATGTTAAACCGACGAAAAAATGTAAAACGATAAAACATAAAAAACATAAAAACACGACATCTAATGATGGTTGAGTTATCATCCGACCCTTAAGCCGACCCATTCGACCCATTTGTTGACCCATTCGACCCATTTGTTGATTCACATAAGTCCATATGTTGACCCATTTGACATATTCTTTCGAAACGTGTAACCCAATCCAACCCATAAGTTTTATTTTTGACCATAAAGAACCCATTTTTCTAAATGGCCGTGATCACACTCTACTTTATATTCACGTTGCTGTGGCAACGCTCAACATAACTTGGGCTCAAAACTTGCCAGGTCGCCATAACGCCACTTCATGCGTTATGGTACCCAATGCTCTTAGACATACAATTTGACCATTAACAAACAAAGTAAATAACCATTGAATAGCCGATTTTACTATGATCACCACATTGATGATTGAACAATGACAATCAAACTGCATGTTATATATTTAGAGTATTATTAGTTGGACAAAGCCTTGGACCCCTACCAAATAACAATCAAGACCTTTAAATCCATTTTTAACATATTTGATGATCACATAGAAGCTAGGCTAATTTAGATTCACGAGTTTTATACCCAAGGCAATTACAAACCTGTAATGGCAACTTATAGTCAAATTTTGCTAATATAATATTTAGAACTAAGGGGCCGTGTGGTTTACTACTCTGGGTTGGGTTTTTATTTGAAAAGACAATAAAACATTATTTGTTTAAAGATTTGAGATTAAAATTAGGAATGAATCCCACTGTTTGAAAAGTCTTCTACATAAATGGGATTTATTATTAGTGAGCCTCATCCTTTTACCTCACTTGATCTTACCTTTTTTTTTTTTTTTTAATATAAAAAAAGTTGTTAATTTATTTCAATCGTATATGTTTTCTCCTTTTTTTTCTTTTTTTTTTTTCTTTTTCTTTTTTATCAATACCAAATCCAAATCTAAATCCAATTTAAAATACATCAATAAAACAAACTGCCCCTAAATAGTCTACTAAAGACCTTAAACGTAAACACTTTTCACTGGCAAACAATCAATAATAAGGAAACTGTTGGTCAAAGGAGAAACAATAGGGGAAGATAGGTCCCAATAATTTTGTGAATGTCTAATATGAGGTTGAGATAAGAGCTAAGGCAATATGGTTAAGGGCTCTCTTACCCTACATATACAACTTGCTTAGGGCATGGGATCCTACCACCTTCAATTTTGTTAGGTAGCGCCTCTATGCTTAACAAATCTATATCAACTTATAAAGTCATACGGAGTATAAAATAACATTGAAGATACTAGCAACCTTTATAGTTACAATACTCGTAATACATAATGCCAGTTTTAATAGTATTTCACTTGTGAGGCATTGTGGTCGGCTAGAATAAAGAGCAGATGAGTGTGTACGTGTGAGTGTTGTAATTGTGTATGTTTTATATTCTTAAATAAAGAGTTCAATAGAGTAAATTTCAATGTGAGTAATGTTATCAAGGAAATGTGAGTGATTAGTGAGAAGATAATGAACTAACTTTGACGTGACAATAATTAACGAGTTCAATATAACATTCGAAAATACTTTCCTTCTTACAATATTACAATTTGGAGAAAAGGCATGTAGATATCATACTTTTACCAAAGGTGGAAACTTGAAAGCAAAACTGTCTTATTCTTTGCTTGTTTACATGA